>CM076571.1:719259224-719826343 GCA_034641835.2 Pinus albicaulis | reverse complement strand
TTCCTTCACCTCATTTCACCTCATTTTCCCTTGTCCATTTCTATTTTAAACCCAATTGATCAATAAAAATAGTTAAAATTACTTCTAGAATGGTTTACATGACTGACTTGTTGAATTTTGTGATTGTTGCCATTGTTAAGCATTTTGACCGGAACTAGCTGCAGAATGCAGGCATTCTGTAGCTAACCGGCGATTCTGCAGCTACATTTATGTTTGAGCATGTTCCAGGTGGCCTCTTGAGAAAAAACGCATATGGGCATGATCCACGTCGTGCCTACATGGTGTGTTGCTCGTCATGGAAGAGGAAATGAATTCTGGGTACGGTTATGCACGTGGGAACACATTTGTGAAGGAAGACTCCTACTAAGACTGTCTCAGTCCAGGTGTCTTTTCTCCTTCACGCAGCCACCTCAAAGACTCCTAAGATGATTTGGATAAGGAAAGACATCATTCCTAAATTATTGTAATTATTGTTACTTGCATTTACTTTATAAACTCTTGAGTAGGCCGAGAGCTGAGTTAGAGATTTTGTATTAGATTTGCTGCTAGATTTTGTGAAAACTCTGTGTTACGTCTTTGAAGACACGGAGCATTATGTTCAGACTCTTGCATCGTTAATGGATCAGACAAAATTATCTTGAAGGCGTGATTTAATTTGGAGTTGAATGCCGTCAAGTGGTAGAGGGCCCCTGCCCCTTGAACGGATTTCTTTTGCGTAAACTAGATAAGTTTTTCCTAGCTGTCTTTACGTTTTGCATTTGAATTAGTAGTTGTTTTGTTTTATCTACTGTAGTCGTACTCATTCTAGTTCTTCCATAAGAAGACACTCTTCCAACAGACTAAAATGATGAATGTTTAAATGACTATGGTATTGTAGGATAGGAGTTAAATTTGTATTTGTTTTTAATTAGCT
Source organism: Pinus albicaulis (assembly GCA_034641835.2). Taxonomy (NCBI): domain Eukaryota; kingdom Viridiplantae; phylum Streptophyta; class Pinopsida; order Pinales; family Pinaceae; genus Pinus; species Pinus albicaulis. Next base: position 719,825,430 of record CM076571.1, on the reverse strand, counting down.
ATTGTAGTCATATTCGTTCCAGTTCTTCCACAAGAAGACACTTTTCCAATAAATTAAAATGATGAATGTTTAATGACTATGGTACTGTAGGATAGGAGTTGAATTTGTATTTTTTTTAACTAGATACTGTAGTTATATTCATTCCAGTTCTTTCACAAGAAGACATTCTTCCAACAGATCATAACAATGAATGATGAATAGCTATAGTATTATAGGAATTAGTTGTAGTTTTTAGTCTTCACTATCACAGTTGCACTTGTTCTAATCACTCTTCCACAAGAAGAAATTCTTCCAAGACATCCTTAAGAAGTTCAAGATATGACCGTGATGTGATAATTTAGTTTTTCATTTGCTTTCAGTTCATTTGTTTTCAATTGCATACAATTACACAGTCAGAACTGTTCTACCTCTTCCACAAGAAGGAACTCTTCCAAAATATCACTAATGATGAACAAACAGATTGTGTAACTTCATAGAATAATGCATGTTAGTTAGAACGCTCCGGAGTTTCATTTTGCATTTAATTCATGTCCAGCTACTTCGTTTCAAAGTTTGATGATGGCTTATGGTTTAACATTGTTCTAGTTTAGAAGCATCTTAAGCTCATGTTTAAATCAACTCATTGCACCCATATCTCATAGTCACACTGTCACCCTTTGCACAGTAGATCACTTTAGTTGATAGGATTCCTAAGACAGCCTTCATTATTTACAAATATCTTTTTGTTCTGAAAACCATCAGTGATCCATAACTTTAGGAACAGAAGATAACATCATTACAAGGTCTGAAATATCTCTGCAAATTCCTCACCATAAACAGAGCTCTTCCTCAACAGAACTACCTTGAAAAGAAACCAATAACTCTTTGAGTATAGGCTCTGTGACATTCAATTGAAATTGCAGAATAGAACTAGGAATTAGTCATGGAATAGATGAGCTTAGAATAGAATGTTGCATCATGATTAGTGTCTAACTATCTAGTTAGAAAACTTGCATATTTAGTGATCATTTCTCAAAGTCTAGTTTGTGTAATTTGTTTAAGAAGTCATCATTAAGCTCTTGTTTCTATTCAGTCATAGTTTAGATGTTGCTTCAGTGTTTTTGATTACATTTTCCATTCCATACATTAGGCTCAACTGTGTTTTTGACCACCAATTTCTTTTCATTAGTTTTCTAGGCATTTTCATTGAAAACATAAAATTTCAAAAGACCAAAAACATCATAAATCAACATAAAAGACCAAAACATCATAAATCACTACACACAACGCATTAGGAAACAAGCACCTAGGTACATATGGTACATTTCACTTCAGCAGTTTACAAATCCTGGTTGACAATTAAATGAACTCAGTTTAGGAGACTAGATTGAGACACAACATTTTGGCGCCGTTGCCGGGGAAGTGAAAACTAGGTAACCTTTGTTTCTTAGCATCCAAAAACAATTTTATGCGCAGGGAGAGAGATTCAAGGGGAAGATTTATAAGCAGCAGAGGCAGAAGTTTGATTTCTAGAACACCACTTGTTTCATCTAGATCCAGAACTAGTACACCTTCAACTCAAACCCATCTTCCATCCTTTACTGATCCTGGACTTCTAGAAGATCTAAGGTCACCTATTCCATTAGAAAAACCTTCCACTTCATCCATTGAACCTGCCATAGAAGAGGATCCAAAAACTTTTGTTGAGGATACAAACCTTTCTACTTCCACAGGAGAGTCAACCATGGCAGAAGAAGGAGGAGGAGGAGTTGTTAATGGAGAACACACATTATTTGGAGGAGGTAGAGGTAGAGGTAGAGGAGAAGGAGGAAGAGGAGGTAGAGGTAGAGGAGAAGGAGGAAGAGGAGGTAGAGGTGCAGATGGAGGAAGAGGTAGAATAGGAAGCTCTTTTGGGTTCCCTATACTTGATGAAGAAACCAATACAACCATGAAAAACATTTCACCTTCTGTCCTTCCGAACTTCTATGGACTTAAAACTGAGGACCCTGAAACTTTCTTATTTGAATTTGAAGTGCTGTGTAGGACTTATGACTATCTTCAAGATGCTCAAAAATTGAAATTATTTCCTTCAACTCTGAAAGGAGCGGCATTGAAGTGGTTTATGAGCTTAAACAGTAGTTCCATTAGGACATGGGAAGACATGAAACAAGCATTTCTAGAGAGATACTTGGATTATTGTATGCCGGTTAATCATAAGGAAGAAGTGTTCAAGATGCTACAAAAAGAAGATGAAAACTTAGAAGATTTGTTGGAAAGATTTAAATACAACATAAAAAGGGCACAAATGGAAAACCTAGATCAAGACACTTTAAAAGCTCTTTTGTTGAAAACCATTAGGGATGAATGGTTGGATATCCTTAACATGATGGGAAAAGGGGATATATCACAACTCACATTACATGAAATATCTGAGTTATGTATCAACCTTTCCAGAGGGAAATCCAAAACTGTCAAAGGTCCAAGAGATCCTGCTCTTGCAAGAGCAAGTAAATCTGCTTCTGGGACAGTAAGTAGATCAGAAATAGGACACATGCTTGATGATTTTAAATCTGACATCTTAAGGAGTCTTAGTGAACAAATAGACACCCTCAAGATACAAAACAAGCAAAAGGCTGAATCTGATGCCTTGGCAATCTTTTGTCCCAAATGTAGGAAGAAACATGCCTTGAGAGAGTGTCCCTTAGATGTAAAAGTTGTAGAAACCTGTGTTATTTGTTCTGAGAAACATGAGACCAAGAATTGTCCTTCTCTTCCTGGTCTCAAGGCTGTTTTTCAAGAAGAAACTCCTACAGATTCCACAGAATCTCTTAACTTTGTATCTAGAAGACCTTGGCAGGGACCTCAGACATAGGGATTTCATGATCAAATGTATAATCAACCTCCACCTTGGAATTCTTGGCAGCAACCTTGGCCCCAATTTCAAAATCAATCTCAAGCTTGGGCACAAGGATCACAAGGTCCCTATGAAAGATACTCTCCATATTATCAGTATCCACCATCCTATCCACCATATCCACATTTTTATCCTCAAAATCCTCAACAAAATTTTCCTCAAAATCTTCAACAAAATTTTCAACAAAGTCCTCAACAACATCATCAGAACCAACCTCATCAAAATCAACCACTTCCATTACCATTCCCTCAAAAATCCAATCAATTACCAGCTCAGCCCATACCAAACCCCAATAATAAGAATCCTCAGAATACATATATGATAGAAGGACAACAATTTCCAACTTATTTAATTACTCCTCTAGACCTTAGTGATGTTCAACTTAGGTATGGAAGGATACTTGAGAAAAGGAAACCTTCTGTGATCATATAAGAACAAGATAATTCTGAGGAAGACTCCCTACGGGTTAATAAAAGTCTTGAGGAAGGTACATCCTTTCAAGACCAAAACATTGAAAAACTGAAACAAAAAGATCCAATAAGCCCAACTCCAGTATTAGAGAAACCATCCACATCTACTTCTATACCTCCCTTTCCGGAAAGATTACAAATTGACAAAGGTGTAGAAAAACAAATAATGGTGCCTAATTATGATTTCTTGGATGAATTGAGAAATGTTTGCATTAGAATTCCATTATTGCAAGCCATCAAGGAAATCCCAATTTTAGCCAAAACAATAAAGGAGTTGAGTATGAAGACAACAAAGAAAAGAATAAGAGAAACCAAGAAAATTCAATTGGTAGGACAAATAGCAGATATTATGATGGGTAAGATTACTATTCCAAAGTACCTTGACCCAGGAAATCCAGTTGTCAAAATTCACATCAATGGAATTGAAATTCAAAACACACTCATTGACTTAGGAGCAGCAATAAATATCATGAGTAGACAAATCATGGACAAGCTGAAACTTCCTAATCTTCTCTTTACACCCACACTATTACAATTAGCAGATAGATCTGTGATCAGACCAGATGGGGTAATAGAAGATATTCCAGTGTCCCTAGACTCTTGGGAGTACCCTGTGGATTTCATGATCCTAACTCCTAAGAATAATCTAGGAGGCCATCCTGTTATATTAGGAAGACCTTGGTTGGCTACATCTGATGCTTTTATTAGTTGTAGGTCCGGTGATATGTATATTTCTGATGGTAGTTCAACTAAAAAATTCACTTTATATCCTCCAGCTAGGACAATTACGGATCTAGATGACACTCAATGGATAGAGGATGAAGAATATTTACAACCACTCTTCACAATTTCAGAAATTAGTGAAGATAATCAAATTCTGAATACTCTAGAAAATTTTGAATCTTCTCCAGAGCACAAACAATAATCATTTCAAGAGAGATCCAATATTGAGTTCTTGTCATCTAGACAGATGTCTCTTCATTCTATGGACAAATTTGGCAGTTCTACAAGTGAAATTTTTCCAGGAAAAACCTTGAACATAGACAAAAACCTGGAAAAATCTCAACAAGAAGAGCTAGTCAAAGTATTACAGAGACATTCTTCTTCATATGCATGGGAATACACTGACATGAAAGGGATAAGTCCCAAGACTTGTACTCATCACATCTATATAGAGGCAAATTGCAAACCAATTAGACAACCTCAAAGACAGATGAATCCAAATCTTAGGGAAATTGTCAAGGAAGAACTACAAAAATTGTTAAATGTTAACTTCATTTATCCTATTTCAGATAGTCGGTGGGTTTCCCCTTTAGTAATTGTACCTAAGAAAAATGGAAAATGGAGGGTGTGTGTTGACTACCGAGAACTGAATAAAGCTACTCTTAAAGACCATTTTCTCTTACCTTTCATAGATCAAGTATTAGATACATTAGCAGGTAAAAAGTACTTTTCATTCCTGGATGGATTTAGTGGTTACAATCAAATCCAAGTCGCACTTGAAGACCAAGATAAAACCACATTTACTTGTCCTTGGGGTACTTATGCCTACCGAGTATTGCCATTTGGATTGTGCAATGCACCTGCAACATTCCAAAGGGCAGTATTAGGAATTTTTTCTGATCTGATACATGACTGTGTAGAGGTGTACATGGATGATTTTACGGTTTATGGGGATACATTTGAAGAGGCTTTAGAAAACTTGGAAAAGGTCTTAAAAAGATGTCAAGAAGCAAACCTTTCTCTTAGTCATGAAAAATGTTTTATGATGTTCACTGAAGGTATTGTTTTAGGGCACCACATTTCGGGGGATGGGATTAGAGTTGATGAAGCGAAAGTTGAAGTTATTTCTAACCTATCCATTCCAAGTTGTCAAAGAGATGTAAGAAGTTTTCTAGGATTTACGGGGTACTATCGGAGATTTATAGAAAACTTCACCAAAATAGCATCTCCTCTTTTCAAATTACTCACCAAAGATTTTGAATTTAAGTGGACTTCTGATTTCCAGTTAGCTTTTGAAACCCTGAAAACCAAAATTTCTAAAGCACCTATATTAAGGGGACCTAACTGGAAGTTACCTTTTCATATCTCGACAGATGCTTCCGATACAGCTCTAGGAGCAGTATTGGGACAAAAAGATTTAATTCCCTATGCCATATATTATATCAGTAAAAATTTGACTCCTGCAGAGTTAAACTATACTGTAACTGAAAAAGAGTTTTTAGCTGTTGTTCATGCCATTAACAAATTTAGACACTATATAACGGGCTATGAAACTTTTATTCACACTGATCATTCTGCCATTAGATATTTAATGAATAAATCAATCACTAATGGTAGAGTTATAAGATGGTTGTTATTATTGCAAGAATTCAACATTACTATTCTAGATAGGCCTGGAAAACAAAACACTGTGGCTGATTTCCTGTCTAGAATTCAAAATATCAAAGATGACACTCCAGTTGAAGATCAATTTCCTGATGAATATCTTTTTGCAATTTCTACTCAAACTCCATGGTTTGCTGATATTGCCAATTATTTAGTTTCAGGAAAATTTCCTTCAATTATGAATGCAAGGGATAAAAGAAAAATCATTAATGATAGTGCAAGATATTCATGGGTCGCTAATGAGTTGTACAAGACAGGTCCAGATTTGATCATTAGAAGGTGTGTTCTTGAAGATGAGATGCCTGAAATTCTCAAGGCATGTCATGATGAACCTTGTGGCGGACACTTTGCAGATAAGAGGACAGCCTATAAGATCCTTAACTTAGGATATTATTGGCCATATTTGTTTAAAGATGCAAGGGAATATGTCAAAAGGTGTGACAGTTGCCAAAGGGTAGGGAAACCTTCTCCTTCAGGTGAGATGCCATTACAACCTCAGGTACCATTGAACCTTTTGAAAAATGGGCCTTGGATTTTGTAGGACCTATTAGTCCTCCATCAAGACAAAATAAATACATATTAGTTTGCACTGATTATGTTACTAAGTGGGTAGAAGCTAAACCATTACTTGTTGCTAATGAATCATCTGTAATTACTTTTCTTTTTGAGGATATTTTTACTTGTTTTGGTGTCCCAAGGGAAATTGTTACAGATCAAGGAGCTCAATTTACATCAAGGCTAGTGGAGCAAATGATGGAGAAGTACAAAATCAGACATAGAACATCTACTCCTTATCATCCACAAGCAAATGGTCGAGTGGAATCCACTAATAAATTCATTGAAGGAATCCTAACAAAGACTGTTCATCTACATAGAAGAGATTGGGTAGATAGGCTTCCTGAAGCCTTGTGGGCCTATAGAACTACATGGAGAAACACAACAGGCCATACTCCTTATGAGCTTGTTTATGGAAAGCAAGTTTTGTTTCCTATAGAGTTTCAAATCCAAACATTCAAGATGGCAGTTCAGCTAGGACTTGATCTAACGGAGGCACAAAAGCATAGACTGGAGAAAATTAATGAATTGGATGAGATCAGACAAGATGCAGTTCAGAAAACAAGTCTAGTCCAACAGCAAAAGGCTAGATGGCATGACAAGTACATCAAGGAGAAGAAATTTAAAGAGGGTGATTGGGCTCTCTTGTTTGATTCAAAATTCAAGGATTTTCAAGGGAAATTTCAGACACATTGGCTTGGGCCATATGAAATTGTTCGAATTTTTGATAATGGGGCAGTAAAAATCAGAACTATAGATGAAGAGGAGGTCATTTTTCTTGTGAATGGTCATAGACTGAAGCTATACCACAAGCCACTCTCAAGAGAAGAGTTTGTCAAGAAGTTCCAAGGAGACAATGATGTGAAGTTAATGAAGAAGAGTCTCTCTTCTTCATCAACTTGATGAAATTTTCTGAAGCATTTCTCTTTTAAAAAAAAAAATAATAATAATAATAAAAAAAATAAAAATAAAAATAAAAAAAAAATAAAGGTATAAACATGAAAACCAATCACTGATTGGCATGTTTATACAGAAAAGATAGGGTGAAAATCAGAGTCTCTCTGACACTCTAACTTTTCCCATTTTTGTTTCTAAGCAGCTGTTATAAAAATCATAAGTTCAGTGCCATAGTACTTATGATTCATTTCATCTCACTCCACTCATTTATCCATCCATACTTCATCTCATCCATCATTCACATTTCACTCCATTCCACATCTCATTCATTACACTCCATCTTCCATTCACTTCATTTTCATGTCAAAACATAGAATTTGATATCTTGCTGCAAGTGAATAAAATATGTCATGAATTGCAGTACAGCCCTTATGTTCCTTCATTCCATGAATTGAATCCATTTTATTCCATTATCCACTTCATACATATCATAATCCATCATCCATTTTCATCCATTTTCATAACATTTCACCCATCCTCCAAAAACATTTCATTTTCATGATTAAAGTGTTCTACAGGAACATTCTGCAGCTCAGTGGACATTCTGCAGCTAATCAGCCTTTCTGCAGCCCGACAGTCTTTTCGCAGCTATAAACCCTGAAGGCATCAACCAGCAGACATCAGAATTACAACAAAGTGATCCAATGAATTCATGAATCAAAAATATCAAGAAAATTGTGAAAGATTCCTCCAAAGATGAGCAGAGAAGACAAAGGCTACACAAACATCAAATAAAGGGCAGAGGTAACAAATTTAAATTACGATGGCACTTCATAAAAGTTTAGCATAGTTTAGTTGTGGATTATTCGAAAGGTTGTTTTAATTGTTTTATTTGATCAAACACCAAATAAACCCTCTACAGACCTTGTATTAAAATCCTTCATTTCAAATTTTCTATCCGATAGCATTTAAGCGGTGAAACGGCCAAAGCATTTGAATTTCCCACGACTCTTAACCAAGTTATTTAATGATGATGATTTTTCCTGCCGTCGTAAATCCTCCGCCGTCTCCTCAATCATTAATGCAATCCTCCACCTCACTCCACCACTCTATGTCGTGACCATTTGCCATAACGTCATTCCGTAGCCAGTATTCCATTCCGAAGGCAGAAGCATTATTATCATCAGGAGCAGAACAGAAGAGGTAAATTTGGAAGCATAACAGTGTGAGAACTCAAAACCATTTGATCCCGTGAACAGATAGCATATCACTGTGAACGAAGTTTGGAGCATTTTCACTGTCAATACAGAATTGTGGTCGTGTAGAGTTTAAAGCCTGTTGCTACCAGAAGACAGAGGTGCTAAAATTGAAGACTTTTGCTACCAAAAACAGAGGTGTGGTAGTGATTGAGTTTAAAGTCTGTTATTACCGAAGACAGAGGTGTGGTAGTGATTGAGTTTGAAGTCTGTTGTTACCCGAGACAGAGATGCTGTAGTGTTGAATTTGAAGCATACCATTTGCTATCAGAGACAGAGGTTGAGTTTGAAGTCTTTCTGTTACCAAAGACGGAGGTGTTGCACAAGAAGAAACTTGAAATCATCTACCACTGTCTATCAGAGACATACTAGCTCAAAAATTGAAATTGCTTTCATATCACTCCAAAGTTCAACAAAAGTACATCAGTTCGAGGTTTCGAAGGCATTTTTCATTATCAAATAGAGACATACCAGCCAGAGGTTTTGAAGCTGTTGCTATTATAAATCAAAGGTATGTCATTCCAAAATTGAAGCCATTTTCATTTAGAGCTTGAAGCCATTTTTATCCGAAAGTAAAAGACATTGTTTTGTGGGTAGAGAAGAGTGTTAATTTGATATTGAAAAAAATCATGGGTTTCATCGTAAGGACTGAGCCTGTGGGATCAAAATATTTAGAAGGTTACCCACAATGCAAGGAGATGTTAAAACAAATAGGATGGCTTCAATTCTTGGAAAAATTTAATGGCTTCCATAAGGAAGTCACCAAAACATTTTCCAGATCATTCCAAGGTACTGAAGTTGAAATAGGGGATGTCAAGTTTACTGTTACTGAAGTTTTTATAGCAGAGGCTACAGGATTATCCAGAACTGGAGAAAGATGGTTTAAAAATAGGTAATTCCACAATGACTCCTGGAAACAAATTTTAAAATCACCAAATATGGATGTTAGTGTGTTTAAGAAAGGAATTCCCAGTACAGCATTGAAAAGCAAATGGAGGAATATACTACTTCTTTTACAAAAAATTGTTACATGTGAGGGTAGATATGGGACATTTTATGTCTATCACATTAGACTAATGTTGCATTTTCTAGGAGAAGATTTGAATCTACCATATTTCTTGTATCAAAGTCTGAAGAAAATGGCTTCCTGTGTTCAGAGAAGAGTTCAGTTTTTAGAGACAACCCTGTATCATCATGGGTTGGTCAAAATTTTGATTGAGCATCATCTATCCAAAACAAATGATACATGGAATGATTTCTTAATAAGAAATCATTTTTAAGAAGCAAAAGAACTATCACCTGAACCACAGCCCACAAAGAGAAGTAGGAAATGGAGGACTTCAAAAGGTAAAATTGACAAACCAGTTCAAGAAAGCAGTGAGGAAGTCATTTTGGAGAAATTGACTCGAATCAAGAGCCAACTCAAGGAAGAGAAGATAATCAAGGAATCTTTTATAGAGAAAGGAAAGGGGTCTTCTCAGCTTAGGAGAAGCCACATATTAAAAGGAAAACTGAAGAAAACACCAATCAGACAAACAGGGGTAATCAATATTGAAGATGAAGAAACATCCATGGAAGAGGATGATGATGAAATTTTTTATGAAGGCACTCCTGAGATTGATCCTGCTCAACAGGAAATCTATGATTATGTGGAAACTTTAGAGAGGACAGCTTCAGAAAGAGAAGAGAGAACCCCCAGTCCTCTACTGACTGAAATTGATATATTAAGGAGGGATAGGTATGAGTTGGAATTGTTGAATAGACACATCAAAAATGAGAATGAAATTCTCAAAGATCAAATCAAGCTCAAGACTGACATGAACTCAACCTTATCCCTACATATAGACAAAGTGGAGAGGACCAATGAGAAGATGAAGACAAGGAACAAAAAGTTAATCAGGGCACTCACAAACCTCAGGTTCAAACTTGTGATCAGGAAACCCAGAAAGCCTCTAACTTTCAGACAAAGGAGAAGAAGGGGATTAGATGTCCTTGCAGAAGCCTCTGAATTCATAGGATAATTTGCATGAGGACATGCAAAGAGACAGCAGTGGGGTATGTTGAGCCTCAAATTTGTGCTTTCCTTCACCTCATTTTACCTCATTCTCCCTTGTCCATTTCTATTTTAAACCCAATTGATCAATAAAAATAGTTAAAATTACTTCTAGAATGGTTTACATGACTGACTTGTTGAATTTTGTGATTGTTGCCATTGTTAAGCATTTTGACCGGAACTAACTGCAGAATGCAGACATTCCGTAGCTAACCGGCGATTCTGCAGCTACCTTTATGTTTGAGTATGTTCCAGGTGGCCTCTTGAGGAAAAACGCATATGGGCATGATCCACGTCGTGCCTACATGGTGTGTTGCTCATTATGGAAGAGGAAATGAATTCTGGGTACGGTTATGCACGTGGGAACACATTTGTGAAGGAAGACTCCTACTAGGACTGTCTCAGTCCAGGTGTCTTTTCTCCTTCACGCAGCCTCCTCAAAGACTCCTAAGATGATTTGGATAAGGAAAGACATCATTCCTAAATTATTGTAATTATTGTTACTTGCATTTACTTTATAAACTCTTGAGTAGGTCGAGAGCTTAGTTAGAGATTTTGTATTAGATTTGCTGCTAGATTTTGTGAAAACTCTGTGTTACGTCTTTGAAGACACAGAGCATTATGTTCAAACTATTGCATCGTTAATGGAGCAGACAAAATTATCCTGAAGGCGTGATTTAATTGGGAGTTGAATTCCGTCAAGTGGTAGAGGGCCCCTGCCCCTTGAACGGACTTTCTTTTGCGTACAGTAGATAAGTTTTTCTTAGCTGTCTTTACGTTCTGCATATTGAATTAGTAGTTGTTTTGTTTTATATACTATGGTCGTACTCATTCTAGTTCTTCCAGAAGAAGACACTCTTCCAACAGACTAAAATGATGAATGTTTAAATGACTATGGTACTGTAGGATAGGAGTTGTATTTGTTTTTAACTAGCTACTGTAGTCATATTCGTTCCAGTTCTTCCACAAGAAGACACTTTGCCAATAAATTAAAATGATGAATGTTTAATGACTATGGTACTGTAGGATAGGAGTTGTATTTGTTTTAACTAGATACTGTAGTTATATTCATTCCAGTTCTTTCACAAGAAGACATTCTTCCAACAGATCATAACAATGAATGATGAATAGCTATAGTATTGTAGGAATTAGTTGTAGTTTTTAGTCTTCACTATCACAGTTGCGCTTGTTCTAATCACTCTTCCACAAGAAGAAATTCTTCCAAGATATCCTTAAGAAGTTCAAGATATGACCGTGATGTGATAACTAAGTTTTTCATTTGCTTTCAGTTCATTTTCTTTCAATTGCATACAAGTCCACAGTCAGAATTGTTCTACCTCTTCCACAAGAAGGAACTTTTCCAAAATATCACTAATGATGAACAAACAGATTGTGTAACTTCATAGAATAATGCATGTTAGTTAGAACGCTCCGGAGTTTCATTTTGCATTTAATTCATGTCCATCTACTTCGTTTCAAGTTTGATGATGGCTTATGGTTTAACATTGTTCTAGTTTAGAAGCATCTTAAGCTCATGTTTAAATCAATTCATTGCACTTACATCTCATAGTCACATTGTCACCCTTTGCACAGTAGATCACTTTAGTTGATAGGATTCATAAGACAGCCTTCATTATTTACAAATATCTTTTTGTTCTAAAAACCACCAGTGATCCATAACTTTAGGAGCAGAAGATAACATCATTACAAGGTCTGAAATATCTCTGCAAATTCCTCACTATAAACAGAACTCTTCCTCAACAGAACTACCTTGAAAAGAAACCAATAACTCTTTGAGTATAGGCTCTATGACATTCAATTGAAATTGCAGAATAGAACTAGGAATTAGTCATGGAATAGATGAGCTTAGAATAGAATGTTGCATCATGATTAGTGTCTAACTATCTAGTTAGAAAACTTGCATATTTAGTGATCATTTCTCAAAGTCTAGTTTGTGTCATTTGTTTAAGAAGTCATCATTAAGCTCTTGTTTCTATTCAGTCATAGTTTAGATGTTGCTTCAGTGTTTTTTGATTACATTTGCTATTCCATACATTAGGCTCAACTGTGTTTTTGACCACCAATTTCTTTTCATTAGTTTTCTAGGCATTTTCATTGAAAACATAAAACTTCAAAAGACCAAAAACATCATAAATCAACATAAAAGACCAAAACATCATAAAACACTACACACAATGCACTAGGAAACAAGCACCTAGGTACATATGGTACATTTCACTTCAGCAGTTTACAAATCCTGGTTGACAATTAAATGAACTCAGTTTAGGAGACTAGATTGAGACACAACAGGCACTCCACAACAAAATGGCGTAGCAGAAAGAATGACTAGAACAATTCAAGAAATGGCTAGAGCTATGCTTGATGATTCTGGAACTCCTGACATGTTTTGGGGAGAAGCAACACATACAGCAGCAAATATTCTCAACAAGGCACATGTTCGGGTAAATAGTGACAAAACCCCATATGAACTCTGGTATGGTAATTCTCCCTCTGTAAAGCATTTTAGAATTTTTGGAAGTAAATGCTTTATCAAAAATAATGATGAAAAGCTTGGCAAGTTTGAACCTAGATCAGATGAAGGGATACTTCTTGGTTACTCATCTACAAGCAGAGCATACAAATGTTACAATAAAAGGCTTCGAAAGATTGTTGAATGTATTGATGTTGTCATTGATGAGTCTCCTACAGCTCCTATAGAAGAAAAAAAAGCAACAGAAGAAGATGATGGTGATTTTTGTCCTTCTACATCAAATGGAAATGATATAGACAGTGGATCCAATGAAGAACCTGAAGATAATTTATCAGAGAAAGCTCCATCCAGATATGTTCAAAAGAATCATCCTGAATCTCAAATTTTGGGAAACAAGGAATCAGGTGTACAAACAAGGAGGAATATTGTGGGATCTTCTAGCTATTTGGCATTCCTGTCCACAATTGAACCCCAAAATGTCAATCAAGCTAGCAAAGATGAATTTTGGATTCAGGCCATGAATGAAGAACTTGATCAAATTGAAAAGAACCACACTTGGGAATTGGTACCAAGGCCACATGATAAAAATGTCATTGGAACCAAATGGATATTCAAGAACAAGCTAAATGAGAATGGGGATGTTATAAGAAACAAAGCTAGACTGGTTTGCAAAGGGTATACTCAACAAGACTGTATAGACTTTGAAGAAACTTTTGCTCCTGTAGCTAGACTTGAAGCCATAAGAATGTTTCCTGCTTTTTCAAGCTTTCACCAAATCAAAGTTTATCAAATGGATGTCAAATCTGCTTTCCTCAATGGTGATCTAGAAGAAGAAGTTTATATAGAACAACCAGAAGGATTCATTTTGGGAAATGATGAAAATCTTGTTTGTATACTTAAAAAGGCTCTATATGGTCTCAAACAAGCTCCAAGGGCATGGTATTATCGTCTTGACAAATATCTTCATCAAAAAGGATTTTCAAAGGGGTCCGCTGATAGTAACTTATACACAAAAATTGAAAATGATAAACTATTGATTGTGGTTGTATATGTTGATGATATCATTTTTGGAAGTAATGAAGAATCTATGAGTCAGAAATTTTCTTTTGTCATGCAGCAAGAATTTGAAATGTCTTTACTTGGGGAACTAACATTCTTTCTTGGCTTACAAGTGCATCAAACTACATAAGTTATATTCTTATCTCAAGAAAAATACCTGAAGCAAATTCTGAAGAAGTATGGAATGGAAGAGTGCAAACCTGTAAGTACACCGATGATAACCGGATGTAATCTCAGTTCTCATTATGATTCTCCCTCGGTGAATCAACCAGAATACAGATCTATGATAGGAAGTCTTCTGTATCTCATTGGGACTAAACCAGATATTATGCATGCAGTTGGGATTTTTGGACGATTCCAAGCCAATCCAAAAGAATCTCATCTTCAGGCTGTCAAAAGAATATTCAAATATCTACAAGGAACTCAAGACTTTGGGCTATGGTATCCAAAGAATGCTGATCTTACTCTTCATGCTTACACTGATGCAGATTGGGCTGGAAATGTTGATGATCTGAAAAGCACAAGTGGTGGTGCATTCTATATGGGGCCCCAGTTGGTATCTTGGTTCAGCAAGAAGCAAATCTATATTGCCTTATCTACAATAGAAGCAGAATATGTGGCTGCCGCATCATGTTGCACTCAACTTCTCTGGATGATGCAAACCTTACAAGACATTCAAATCAAATTTTCACCTCCTATCTCCATTATGTGTGATAATACAAGTTCCATCAGTATTTCAAAGAATCTTGTTATGCATTCCAAGACCAAGCATATTCCCATCAAGTATCACTTCTTACGTGAACAAGTGCTTGAACAAAAGGTGAAGTTGGAGTATGTTCCCTCCAAAGAACAAGTTGCTGATATATTTACCAAACCTCTGCCCAGGGAAGCATTCGAATATCTTAGACAGAAGCTGGGAGTGGTCTCTGCCTCTCAAAAGATCAGATCTGCTTAATTTCAGAATATTAAATTGGATACGCGGGTTTCCTGAAAGATAGTCGCGTATATACGCGCGTCCATACACAGAAAACTGCGTATTGTTGGTTGCAGATAAATTTTTGTTTATGGTTACACAAGCTAAGGAGGAGCTTTGGTCACATGGAAAGGATGCACATTTTCAGGGGGAGCATTAGTCTTGTTGAGTATAATGTATTGTTGGCATTATGATGGTTCTGTAATATTATCTCTCTTCTGAGGTCTTTTCTGGTATTGGTCATAAAAATTCATATTTTTAATTTGTTGAAAAGGTCATGTTAAGACCTCTGATGTAATTTGTAATATTCAGTCATGAAAGGACTTGTTCAATGTGTAAACCCACTTGGTTGGGTAATTGGATCAAATTATGTAAACCCACTTGGTTGGGTATTTGAGTCTCATATGTAAATCCACTTGGTTGGATCTTTGATGTAAGTATGAGTCCTTGATAGGAAGGTCATAGAGTCATGTACTTCATTGTAGTATATGTTTGAAGACTCAGCATGAATTCAGGGGGAGCATGGTAACTTCAGTGCACATCAGATCTATAGTGCTCTACATGAGGAGAAAAACCTTGTGTTGGTGTTTGATCTGCCCTTTTCCCTTGATGTCAAAGGGGGAGAGTGACATGGTGTTTGAATAAAGGTTATGCTTCATGTATCTATCTGTTGTGGTGATCAAACACCATTGTGGTTGCCATCAAGTCCAAAGGGGGAGATTGTTGGCAATATGATGCAATGTGTTGTCCTTGATGGCAACCCACTTGATGAAGATGATGGCAACCTACTTGATGAAGTTATTCCTGACTTGATGGACTTGGTAATGATGTAAATCTGATGTGATATGATGTGTCTACAGAGCAACTCAGATGTAATGATGAAAGGAATTTCAGTATGTTCTAGAACAATGATGAAAAGTGTATGTCATAAGGCATACGCGGGTTTGCTTAAGGTAAGTCGCGTATGTACGTGGAAAAGGATGTGCCAAGTCGCGTATGGTCAATTTCGCTCTAAATGTATAAAACCAAGGGTAACCACCATGGTATTGACCCATTGTATTGGGTAATGATTCATCTATGTGACCTCGCCCAGGAATACCATCGAAATTAATGTGGTTTTGACTCATGGTATTGATAAAGGGTAAACCTATATAAGGAGAAGAAATTCATTGTGCAAAGAGTGTGTATGGGTCTGGGCTTTAATGAATACTTCACTGTGAAGTATATCTGCATGGTGGAACTTTTCTCTTAATTGATAGATCTGATTCTAGAATGTATCTATGAACATAATGAAGGTTCAATATCTCTAGATCTTGAAATGGAAAAACTCTTGGATGATCTGAAAAGAAGTGATGAAGACCTGGCACTAATCTGTTAAAAGAAGTTGAAGAAATCTGGGTAAGTTCATAGATCTGGTCTGTTCTGCAAAGTTTATCTTTTATAAATCTATACGCAGGTTCGTTTCACTGAAGGCGCGTATATATGTGGACCTATTTCAACAAAGGCGCGTATGACCTGTTAGGGTTTTCTTGAAAATTTGCACGAAGGAATACGCGGGTTGTATTCAGTGAAAGCGCGTATATACGCGGATCCATCCAACGAAAAGCACGTATCATATCTAAACTGATGATTGATCAAAGTTGAATGTGTTTCTGAAGGTACGTGCAAGTACGGGTTAATTCGGATTTTACGGTTTCGGTAGGTTCTTATTAACATTTTTAGCATTGAGTAATCTGTTTTGTTGAAGAGTGAAGGGTTTATTTGGAGCTATTGGATCGAGTTTGAAAATTGATGAAACGTGAGTCACGGTGAATGCGAGTGCGTCTGATCGATAATAAACTTTAAATAGAAGGCGAATGCTAATATCCCAGGTAATATGGGGTATTTGGTAAATGAGAGGAGGGGGTTGAAGCTCCCTTCCAGGTGAGGCTGGTAAACGAGAGAAGGTTGTAGCCTTCTGCAGGTGGGTGCCTACGTGCTGGTATAAGTCTGCACCAGTACATGATTGTAAGAATTTTTTCTCTATAATAAAATATTGAAGGCTGAGTCAAAGGCAGCGGTGGTTTTTTTCCCGACTTGGGTTTCCACCTAAAAATCATGGTGTTCATGTGTGATGCTTTTGTGTGATGTTTTCATTCTGTTATTACTTCACATGTCTACTGCTATATAAACATCTAATAAATGAATACATGCAAGGATCCAAGTGAAGAATTGGTTGTTTATTAATATCTCTGTGCATACGCGAGTTAAGTAAAGGGTATCCGCGTATATACCCGAGTCTAGTTCAGTAAAGTAGTGTATGGGTTATTAAAGAATGAAAAAATAAAAAGATTCTGAGTAAATCCTAAATACTGATTCACCCCCCGCCCCCCCTCTCAGTATTTTTCCAATAAGAGGTGCATACCAGGCTACCATAATGGTATTTTGAGGAGGTAAAGGATTAGTTTGAGCAGCTGATATTTGGATGACAGGAATACTAGGACCAGCAGAAGTCTGTTGAGTAGATTTAGGATGAAAAAACCCCAAGTTTTGAATGAAATGGATATTGGGAGGTTTAGACGGAGGGGTCTCTCTGAGCCTAATATGTTGACCACTGTGAGGTGGTGAACTAGGAGGCTCAAGGTCTGACTGGTCTAGGTTACTGAATGACCTAGCTCTCGGTAAATTGCTTGGTAGGTCTAGGTCAAAATGAATGTCTTATAGAGCTTTGAAGTCTTCAGGTGCAGAGTTAGCTCTACGGGTGTGTCGTGAAATAGTTGGTCTTTTGGGTGTAGGAGATTTCCTAATGATCCTCTCAGGTTTTTCAACTACTTCAGGTGGATTTGGGTTAGGATAAGCTCTTGTATGAATGGTTCTTGAAGCTAGAATGCTACCTTTGAACAAATCATCTTAACCCTACTTGTTACTTCTAATATGAATGATGTTGTTATGGAGGCTGGCCTCCTAGTGGAGTCTTATGAAAACCAAGATAATCAGCAGGCCTACTAATCACCAGTGGAGTCTTTTAACTGTTGAAAAACTATGGAGTCGCCAGGTGGAAGTTTTAGAATGTTTCAATAATTTATACTATCCACCACAGTTATTAACCACCAAACTAACTATATATTTTTGTTTCTGAGGTTGTAGTGATGCAATGAGATGGAAAACACTCAGAAAATTCCCCAGTGGAGTCGCCATTATGTTGGGGTTCCCATGTTTTGGAAAGTTTGGCAATACCAAAAGATGAGACAACATCAGAACCACTTTTAGACCTCAGGATCTAGCCCACCTAGGTCCAGAGAGGGATCTCTCTATATAGGAAAAGTTTTTATGTCTTTGAAGCTATGTGTTAAGATATTAGGCTAGTTATAGGCACGAGTTTGTTTGTTTGATTTTTGTTTGGTTGTTAGGAAACAGGAAGGAAGGGTTCACTATGAGACAAGGCTGAATAAAGAGGAATTTAGGAAAAGAGAGATAACTCAGAGAACACTTGAGACCATTGGGCAATGGAGTCAGGAAAGGGTTTACTTGCTATTAAATATGCAGGCTTTCAGTTGGGCTAGTCATCTAAAGCATTGGATATTAAAGATGATAGTGTGGCAGGAAATGGCAAGAAAGAAGGGAAAGGCAAGGAAACCTCCAAGGTGACCCTTCAGGAATCATATCTAGGGACAGGACATGCCATTGGACACCTGTGATCCAAAACCTAAAAGGTTAACTCTTCAGATAAGGGAACATTAAAGATTTAAACGCAAAGGTGAAAACTTGAGATCAGAGAGAGACTTTGAACTCTTAATGCTTTGGCATCCAGCTTAAGAGAACTTAGAAATGTTCAATTATTTGAAGGAACCATAGTGAGACAGAGACAGAGTTCTGAACTCCCAGCATCCCAATTCATTCAATTAAAGCCTAACAAGAGCATCTAAGAACAGATTCATTAATTCATACATCAGCTAGCAGTAAATATTAGCCACTACACTGGTTAAATTAACTTGAATCAGTGCTCAGATAAAACATATAGCAGAAAAAATTAAAGGTAGGGAGAGCTGAAGCTTAGGTTACCATGCGAGGGTATATCCTAAACCAGATTTGTGATGCCTACCAAAGAAATGAAATGTGATGAATTACAAAGGAAAACAGAGACAAAGTAAGAAAAACATCACCGCTGCTTTAAATCAGGATCCAAAGAAATGTTCTTGTCATATTAAAGAGAAACACCAATCATGTAAAATATTGCCAACAGCCTGATATTCAGTCTGAAAACATCTTCCTCAACATATCTTACAACTTTACACAGAGACTATGTCTCAAGAGAAATAGCTTACAATTCACAGTTATCCGATCAACACCCCCTACTATGAGTTTCTTCATGAGATTTATAGTTGAAAGAGAGGCAGAGGAGGTAGATGAAATACTAAATTAAACATTAAAAACAGAGTAGAAGAAGTGGGCTGAAACCCATTCTGTTTTAATATAAGAGCATTAATTTTCAGTACTCTTTTGGGAGAAAGAGTGGTCTTCGACAGGCTGAAATTTACTCCAGGTATGTTCTTGATGTACTTTGTTGTAGTACCTCTGCAGTACGCTGGTGAATAAAAAAAAAATGCAGATAAGTGACGGTGAGGTCTGCCATACCGCGTAACTAATGCTCTGGTAGCATTAGGACTATTTTCAAGGAGGAAAACTTCTCATGGACATAATGTAGATTAAAACTGTATGAGTACTGTATCCTTTCTCAAGAGGAGACATTCTGCTGATGTGAAACCTTGATGATATTGTTTTCTATGCATTAGACCTTATTAGGCCTTCTGTGTGAGTCATGAGGTCTTCAATATGGTATTTTGCCTTTAAAACACTGAATTAAGGCTTAACATCTTCAATAATGTGCATTAGAACTCCTTAACTTTGTACTAATACTCTCTGTTGCTTCATGACTATCTATTCCTGTGAGATCTGAGCTTTGATGGCGTTGGGAAGGTTTCGCGCAGTTAAACCCTGTACCTTTAATGAAAATTACACTCTAATACCCTCCCAGGCTCTTCTCTGTATTGTTAGGCTCTGAAAGAAAAAAATTCATCTGCGCTCTGCGCCACTATAACAGTGACTGTGAGTAATGGCAATGTTCACTGCCTATACGCCTTCAAAACGCACAAGTCTATTAAGAAAACCATGCTGTGGATTCGGATGCTGTGGAGGACTATGAGAATGGCAATGCAACATGATGAGAATGGTGAATGCAAATGGAAAATGGATCGTCTGATCATAACCGGAGGTGATGATCGATGTTGGATATTGACTAACGACATGACTCATAAAGGTTGGGAGGAATGAAATGATCTTTTAATGAAAACATTAAAATTTAAATGTTAGGGTGGAATGATCTAATCTTTAATGCAAAACATAGGTTTCAGAACTTGGAATGCAATACATGGAAAATGCATGAAAATGCGATGAAAAACATATGGAATGAGTTTGAATGGTGGGACCCGGCCATGGGTGGAGGGTGATTCAATCAGGACCGTCGGATCTCAAGAGGAGATCGACGGCTGTGATCTAATCAGAGGGGAGCGATGGGAGGGTTAACACTTCCGATGCGCGATGGTGTGATTGGCTTATGACCGTTAGATCTTATGTGAGATCAACGACCGAGATCGCGTCGGAGGGTAGCAATCAGGAGGAACGGAAGGTGGCTCCATTTGAAATTTGCGACTGCGATCGGAGCGAGGATGCGAGGGCCTTTAGATTTAAAGTGAATTGACGGTGGGTGTGCAATCAGCGTGGTGACGAAAGGGAGATGCGGGCGCAATGGAGCTTGTGATGACCATTGAATTAAAGGGGAATCGACGACGGAGATCACAATCGGGGGATCGCAATCAAGAAGTGTAGTGGGTGGCATGGTTTAAGAGTTACGATTGCGATCAGCGCTAACCATTAGATATAAATATGATCGATGGTGGATATCACTCCCGAGACTCATAGATCAAAATGCCATCGCATCGGAGTTTTTGTTTTAACACAGGAATGCGCTCCCGACCATTTCTCCGATTGCGATAAGCGCCTTATGCTTTGGCGCCTAGCCTTGGTGCTTGGGTTATGTGGGGAAATGGTTTTGGGGCTGGGCCAAAGGGTGCTAGCTTGTTATAAAGAAAAATGGGTTTTTTAGCCTTAGGGACAACGTTTTAAGGCTAAAAGGAGGCTTTCGGTAGAGGTAAGAGAGGGATTTAAAATCAAATGAAAGATTTTCACTTGGTTTTAAGGATGAAATGGGCATTTTGGAAGACTTAGGAGGGATTTTGGGAGTCCAAAGGGGAAATTTTAAAAATGGGAAAAAAGGTTAATATAGGAAATTTTGCAGGGATACAAAGGGCAAATGAAGGCCTTTCAAAGCACAATTTTTTTTTTCAGGCAATGAGACCTTTTGGATTGGAACAACAGTGAATATATTTTTAAAGGAAATGGACGCATAGAGGCTTCAAGGATGAGAGATTTTCACGGGAAATGTATCTCTTGAAGGCTCCTAAAGAAATTTAGCCACTTGTTTGCTTTGACAAAATTTCATAGGTGGCTAACATATAGCAACATCCTATACTTATAGAAACATCGAAAATCATCATGAAATGTAGATCAATGCACATTCCAACACATTCCAACTCCTCCATGACCACCATGCTATCATTAAGCTACTAATGTTCCATCAAGTATTCCATCATCATAGGATGAAAAAAAATGCCAACACATACCAACACAAGTGACATAATATTGTTGACATCAATGCTAACACATACTAAAAAAAGTAACATAATATTGTTGAAATAATTGACAATCACTAGTGTTAGTGTGAATTCTAATTGCAAGCGTACGAAAAAAGCTCACTTTAGTTGTGCATAAAAAAAAACCCTAACATCAAATATGACTGCTAATTTCCTTAGATATGTAGTTATTTGACCAAGATAAATGCTACAAAATACAGATCCATGCAGTCAAAGACATTAAACAATAAATAAAAGCAAGAGTTGCTCCACGCATCTAATATACAAGACAATAATATTTTTAAATAATTTTGTATTTATGACACCTGGGAAGGGAACATAGAAAGATGTTACCAGTCCCCCTCAATGGGATGGGTTCTTGTATGTCCTCAGTGCTTTAGATCGAAGATCTCTCTCTCTTGATGGTGTAGAAAACCCAGACCAAAATGGAACTCAAAGGGATCTCACAAGCAAAAAGATAGAAAAATATGACAATGATGGAGGATCAAAGTCAAACCAAAGTATAGATCCAAAGTGATCTTTAGGCAACAAAAAGTAGTGAATGAATGGAAAAACATTTTTATTTATAACAAAATATTGAGTTAGTCTAGATATTGGTGCATAGTTAAAATATTACTAACCAAATCTAGATCCAACTTTTATGGAATATTTTATTATTTTTGTTGGAGGGAAAAATAATTTGAATTTGGTCGAATCCCTTTATTTGTAAATAATAAATAAATAAATGATTTATTTATTGTTTTAAGAATGTGGTTGAGCAATAATTAGAAAAATAGTGATTTATTAAATTATTTATAAAATATTTAGTCAAATTTAACAAGGAATATTATTTAAATAATGTTTTAAATAATTATTCCTAGAAAATAATAAGATAAATAATGATTTATCTAATTAATTTTCCTGTTTTGGGTTAAATCTGAACAGGAACATTAATTAAATTGTTGTTTAATTAATTAAACCTTGAGGAAAATCAAACAAATAGGGATTTATTCAATATTTTCTCATGGGGTTTCCTGTTTAGACCATAAACAACTTAATAAATTATGGATTACTAAGTTATTTTTCACAGTGAAAGCAATTTTACTAGGGTAAAATTGGTCTTACATGGTGTCGTTTGGTCCATCTAATTGTAACAGGTTAGATGACCAAAAATTGGTGTAAGAGATTTCCCCCTAGCGTGCGAGCATTAGGAGCTAATCGTATGACCGAAATATTTTGTAAGAACTCAATCACTAGACACAGAAGGGAGAGTCAAAGAGAGAGAAATATAAGGTAGACTAAAGTTCTAGAGGACAATACCCTGAGGAGGCGAGACTTACAAGTGCGACATGTCTCTTTTATGAGTGATTAACTGTTCTACATGAGGCCGGGGAGGCATGCCTATGCCTGCCGAGATAACAAAGTACAAAGAATAATGTGTCTAGTAAATAAGGGACCAAACTATATAGTACATGCTGGCATAAACATGGCCTAGATAAAAACATGATAATGGATCCCACATACATACTATGTTTGGGACAACAGCTAGGACTTATATAATAATATATGAGTACATGAGATATAAGTACAACCAAAGAGGCCCTGTAAAATAGGAAAGGGCTCTGAAAATCTAAATGATACATGTAAACAAGAGAGGCACTGCAAGTGGCTGAGGCCAAAACCATCAAATCTATGGACTTGTATCCAAGGTTGTAGTAGAGAAGTCATCCGGGTATGTGGGGGGCTACCTGAAGGGCCACCCCCTAATGAGGTTTGAAACATCTCACACACACCCAAGAATCATCGGTACAATCTGTTGCATCACTGAACCATCAAGTATACATATCTCGATCATGCCATAAGGAGCTGGAGCTAAGAAACAATCAAGTCAAAGGGAAATAAAGAGTCCATTTGCCTTATACGAGGCACCGAACAAGAGTGGAAGCTGGAACCAAGGTACACCGCCCTCTAGACCTATCTTCTGGAATGAATAAGCTGATGTAGACAGAAGGAGGTCCACCCTAGGTGAGGCAATAAGGGGTCCTCAACTAAGGCATGAGAGATAATAGTAGAATGACTGATATACTGACACCATTGGGGGTACTGAGTAGAGGGCTGAATACTTCCCCTTTTAGAGCATAAAGGGCATGGATGACCCGGAAGCTACTGACACGACACCAGAGGGGATAGGGGATAGTATGAATGAAGGCCAAAATGTGCGACACGAGAGAGGAAAAAATCAAGGAAGGATGGAGGACTATAGTGGGATACAAAGGGATGCGGGATAGACTCCATCGATGTGATGATGACTCAACTCGGATGTCCTAACAAGGGCGACTCGATGATGTTACCACACAAAACAGGTCCGGAAAAACATGATTACAAGATGGTTAATCACGACAAAAATCAACATGAGCATGGAAAAGTATGAAGGAAAAGTGGTTCCCTAAGTACAAGTGTTGCAAGGGAAGAAATTCAATTTTGAGGAGTGGTGAAGTGACCCTTCATGGAAAAAATGTGTCCAGGTGAAGTATCAAATCACAAAAAACTAAAGGATACTCATTTGAGAGCTCGGTGAGATATTTCCAATGGTGCTGATGGTTTGTCAAATTGAGCTACTGTTTAGTCGTAGTTGGCGAAAGAAAAATCGGGGGTTTCTCTTTTAATAAGGCATTTTCCCTCTAATTTGATTCATTTGCAAATGTAGCTGTGGTGAATGTAGAGAGGAGAAAAGACCCTAAATATTGTGGCGACCGCAGCGGAAAAATCGATTGTTGGAATCAAGATCCGCTAGTTTCAGGTAAGAGGCCTAACCATACTCTTTCAAGCCAATGGATTAAAGTTTCTGAATAAGCATCCAGAGCCTAGGAACAGGCTAGGTCACACTTTTTGTGGTCTATTCTACGACCTGGGTAGCAAGTGCTGGGCAGAAAACTGTGACCTGTCCCAAGAAAAGACCTGAAAAGTGCGACCTATCAGAGAAAGGGGGTTTCAATGTTGTTTTGGATGAGAGCTATAATTTTTATGGTTCAGGGGCATAGGTGCCCCCAAGCATGTTATGGTCATGCAAAATATGTTTAGGAAAGTGTAATCTAAACACATTTTTATGATGTTGTTCGCCATTTTTTTATGTTATGGTTATCTTCTGAGGGAAGAATGGATCGATGCAGTTTGAGAAAGGGAATGGAGGATTACCAATCTCTTTTGGTAGTGCATATATGAAGTAAATGGACTAAATTTCTGGGTTCACATACATGGTGTCATTATCCAAAAGAGTGGATTTGGATATAATGAGTTGGTGCTCACCTAGAAAACACACAAGTTGGTCAACTACATTGTCTAAGGGACTGGGTTGTTGATGTAAGATGAAGGAATGATGAGGGGGATCATCCCTAGAGTGATCTAGAGTGATATAGGACTCTAGAGGTTCTTATAAATGAGGAAGAATGATGGTACTAGAGTCGACACGACCAGATGCACTATGAGGGTTGTAGAGAATTTCTTCTCCTGGATTCTCAAATATGGGTGCCCCCTTACCAAAACATTGGGTGTTAATGTAATGACCATAAGGTGTATGTGGTTCAAATGAATGGTTTTCTAGTAAGGGGGAATAGATAAAGTTAGGGGTGGTAAATGCTTCCATAATGTCGTCATCGTAATAGAAGATGGGGTGACTAGTGGAATAAATACCACCTAACGTGGTGATAATACCTGACTCATCATTATGAGAAGAGAGGTTCACATGCGCATCGTCATGGAGGGTGACCAAAAACAAGTATATGAAGGATTCACCGATGTTGAGCCCAGGGTGATCGTTGAAGGGAGGTCAGGCGAAATAGAAGGATAATCCCCAGAGGGGTCTCCCACTGTGGATCTCATAGATGATGACAGGTAGAAGCGAGTGGTTGAAGACTCCATCATTGTGACATCAGGAGGGGGAATGTCAATGAGAGTAGGGGTATCCTCGGGTTGGCTTGGAGCATACTGTGCGAGTACGGGAGAGGCAGATTGGTTATGTTCAGTCTCGTACTCCCACACTATTTCTAAGGAGGTGCGGTAATGCTTGAGGCAAGGAAAAATATGGGTATAATGATCATGGAGATTGTTGTGGATCATATCCGCATATCCTTTTCAATTTTTATTTTGAGTATCAAAAATACAAAAAAATTAGAAAATCAGAAAAACATATGTTATAGTATAAGGTTTTTTATACTATCTCATAAAAGGAAGCGTTTCAAAGCTCGATGATCATTTAAATTTATTGAAGTATATGTTTTGTTTTGAGCTTAAAGTTCAAGCAACTTCCCGAGCAGAAGTGGTGATCATGGGAGAGTGGTTCCGGATTAGTTATTATGGTGGGGAAAATAGATCGTTAATTATCAAAATCAGACCCCCCGTAGTTGACTGGTCAAAATCTTGGGCGAGCCGTGATCAATGGCTGAGATTCATTACGGGGGGTATAGGTCAAAGTTTTCTGCCGTACTCCTGGACCCCCCGTAGTGACGTCATTCCAGCATTTATTATGGATTTTCTTAACTGTTAAATTGTTCTTTGTCCCATTCTCATTTGGTTGTGGTTCTTTTTCCCTTTGAGTCGTGCTCCCGCCACCTTCTCATTACCCAATACCCCCATATTGTTTTCATTGTCTGTCAGCCATGGCAAAACGAGCTTCTCTGTCTGGTTCATCAAGCTTCAGTTCTCTCGTGGATATAGCAAAAGAGACCCCAATGGCTCAATCAAAAGCAGCCATTGACTCGTCAATAGCTTTAGGACCAGATGTTCTCATAGATTGGGAGTTTTAAAATTCTCATTTTATTTTTCAAAACTATGTAAATGTAATTATACTTTCCGAAGCATGTGCTTCCATAACAGTTAGTGGTTTAAACATTTAGAATTAGTTGGAGCAATTAGAATTAGTTTCATTACTGGAAACTGTCTTGTGATACTGTATTAAAGGAAAATTTCAAGAAAGATGAAGGTTCCGAGTTTTGGACCTGGAAGCTAAAATTTTGTACTGAAGAATACTGAATTAATGAGAAGTTTTTGTAAGTTTCCTTCATTCTGTCTATGCTGAATAGTTTCTCAGTTTTCATTGTGTTTTCCATATCTGTGAGTAAAATAGAGTAATCTGAGCTGCAGGTCTCTAGATACATGTGTATTTAAGAGTTAAATAAACCTTAATAGGCGCTCCTCTATTTTAACGTTATCATTATTCATTCCTTCAGGATTTTACACTGATAGATTCTGTTTCAAGCATCATATCAAATTGAAGTCATTTCTTTCTTGTTTCTTCCATCCTTTCATTTCAGCATAAGGAGGATATGGAATTGCAGAGCCTTCCATGGATTTAATGTTTGAAGATTATATAATTAATGTTTGAAGGTTTATAGAACAAGGACAGATATACTTTCGTTTGTGACATAATCTTTAATGTCTTGAGCATGGATTTCTGTACACAGCAAGAAATTGTTTCTCAAGGAACAACATTAATTGGCGCCGTTGCCGGGGATGAAGATTCAAAGAATTTCCTTGGGTTTTGTTTTACATTTCCTCTGGTTTCTCAGAGAGGAGGAGATATTAAGCTGTGTTTGTTTGAAAATAGCTCTGGCTCCCAAGAAACCTCATACGAGGTCAGATTCATCTCAGCAAACCGTTCCTGTTTTGTCTGATCCTGAGAAGCTTGTTTCAAAGAAGGGCCACAAACTAAAAATATTTGATACACCAGAAACTACACTGCTCGCACCAAGCAGCAGTTCACGTACTTTCATATCCAAGAAAGCTTCCAAGAAACTCACTTTCTCGGAAGAAGAGTCGTCACCATCACCCGTTCGTTTTCAAGAACCCACATTAGAAGAGCAATCTTTAGAGTTTGTGTCTTTTACTTTTACAAAAACTCAGCCTCATATAGTTTCCAGCTCTTCTGCAGTTGTTCATACTCCAACTCCTATATCAGTTGTTCCACCCCATTCATCCTCTCCTACAACTGGTATTCATTTTACCCCCGCTCAAGGAGCAGTTAACCCGGGCGTAAACATGGCAGTCCCTACAACCCCTGCTTTCTTGATGAATAGATATGCACCATTGAATCTACCCCAACCACTGCATGATATGCCTCAGGAATATCTTAAGTTACTCCCTAGATTTAGTGGTGAAGACGAAATAACTGCAGAACAGGACTTGCCCCTGTTTTGCACATTTGCCGAGAATTTAAATGTTGAACATTTGGACGTTGTAATGAGACTTTTTGTTCAGTCTCTAAGTGGAGAGGCATGGAAATGGTTTAAAGGATTGCCTAATGGTACCATAAATGATTGGGATACCCTAGAAACGCGTTTCACTGAGAGATGGGGTGAAAAAAGGGACCATGGCTATTATTTGACAGAGTTCAATGCAATAAAGAAGAAATTTGATGAAAGCATGAAAGATTTTGTGAAAAGATTTAATAAATTGTATAATAGTTTGCCTGTTGAAATGAAACCCCCTCCTATTGGAGCAAGGGTTGTTTTTGCTGGTGCATTTGAACCAGAATTCAGTTTCACATTGAGGGAAAGGAGGTCACCTACATTGAAGCAGATTCAAACT
Organism: Pinus albicaulis; assembly: GCA_034641835.2. Lineage (NCBI taxonomy): Eukaryota > Viridiplantae > Streptophyta > Pinopsida > Pinales > Pinaceae > Pinus > Pinus albicaulis. Next base: position 719,797,085 of record CM076571.1, on the reverse strand, counting down.
GATGCTATGGAGATTGAGGCTAATATGTCCGCTGCTGGTAAAGTTCAAGATAAAGGAAAAGCTAAAGAAGAAACCTCAGCTCAAGAACAAAGAATTGATGATATGACTAAGGTCATAAAAAATATGTCCAGTAAATTGGTGAAATTGGAAATAGATAGTAAGCCTGCAAGACAGAATAGAGGGGTTTTTAATCCCCAATTTAAAAAATAGCCTCTGCAGATTCTACAAAGAGAGAGGAAAGATCAAGATCAGGTACAAGCACCTTTGTATATAAAGGCGGCTCCATCCCATTCAGTAGATGATGATGATGAAATAGAGGATGATGCTCGAATTTCTGCTGTGTACATGGAAGATGATGAAACAAAAGAGGAATTTGAGGAAGAAGGAGCAGAAGAAAGTGATATGTCATTTGATCAAGAAGAGATGGATGATTACTGCAGACAGTTTACAGACTTCATGCAATCCGAGTTACATAGAAAGTATGATTTAAGGTCAAAGAAGAGACTAAGAACTCAAGAGGATGAAGAAAAAGAACCAGAATCAGTGCCTGCTCCAGTGGCGACTCCATTACAGAAAGACCAGACTCAAAAATCAGATAAGGGGAAAAAGCCGATGAATGAAGAAAGAGAGAAGGAAAATTTGCAAGCCGATGCTTCTCAAACGAACGTTAGAGATTCTAATATTCTGGAGAAAGTGGTCACTGTTCCTAATCAAAATCCAAGTTCCAAGAAAGATCAAGAAGAGCCTGAAAAGTTGACAAAATCAAATCAAACTTTCAGTTTGGCAAAAGAATTGGAAAAAGTGAAAATTCAAGTTCCTCTTCTTGAATTAATGAAAACACCTGGTTATAAAAAAGAGATTGCCAAATTTAGCAATCTATCTCAGTCCGATGAAGTCGGCGATATAGTTAATCTGCAAGAAGAAAAACTAGTGGTTACATTTGGGCCTCATGTTGAAGAGGTAGATTCATCTGTCCCTCCTTTCTACATTTCACTTCTGTTACACGACTTTGTTTTGCATAATTGTATGTTAGATTCTGGTGCATCCCACAATCTGATGCCACTGTGTGTGATGAAAGAATTGAATCTGCAAATCACTAAGCCATACCGGGATCTTTATTCTTTTGATTCAAAGAGGGTGAAGTGTGTGGGTCTTATTAAGGATATGGTTGTCTTTGGCTCAAATCCCAGCGAAGAGCATTATGATGGATGTGGTAGTGGCTGATATTCCAGCCAGATTTGGTATGCTATTATCTAGGTCATGGGGAGAAAAGTTAGGAGGAGTTTTGAAGCTTGATTTCACATATGCTATCATTCCTGTTTTCAATGGGGAAGAAAGAAGGTTGTATAGAGAAACTAGGTTTCAAAAAACTGCCACTAAGAAAGATGCAGGTAATTCAACAATTTATGGCCAAGAGAAAGACGACCTCTCTTGTTTCATGCTGCATGAAGATGCAGAATTTGCTGAAGAATCGCAAGGGCATCTCCCTTCAGCAGTTGTACATAAGGAGCTGCATTCAAACAAGCCCTGGAAGTGTTTTTTCAATGGTGCATTTTCAAAAGAAGGCACGGGAGCTGGCTTCATTCTTGTTTCTCCAGAAGGTAACCTTGTGCCTTTTTCTTTCAAATTGGAGTTTGAGTCCACTAATAATGTTGCGGAGTATGAAGCATTAATCATTAGTTTGCAGATAGCTAAGCACATGGGAATTCAGTCTATAACTGTGTTCGGTGATTCTGAATTAATTATAAGACAAATAAATAATTTGTGTCAAACTAAACATCCCAGGTTAAGGGCATATAGGAATGAAGTCTGGGATTTGATTGAAAATTACTTCGAAGCCTTCAACTTACAGTTTGTAACAAGGGAGGAAAATAGAATGGCTGATTCTTTGGCAGTTGCAGCTAGTACATTCAAGCCTCCGATCAATCCAAGACTAAGATATGAAATTGAGATGAGACATAGACCGTCAATCCCTGACAACATCAAACATTGGCAGGTCTTTGAAGACGATGAATAGATTAAGCAGTTTTTTTCGATGATTGGAAATTTTGAAGGTCATCAAATTGATTTGGAAACTGATCATGATGAGTGGGCTGGTAAAACTCTGAAAAATAATATTGGTGGTCAGGAGATTATTCAGTTAAAAGATAATGTTTTTCCAAGAGGCTTGGTGCCTCTCGAAAGACTATTTGATGCTAATGACGTTGCGGTGAATCAAAAGAAAGTAAACCAAGACGAACAAGTGGAAGATTACAATTTGGGGACTCAACAGGAGCCTAAAATGATCAAATTGTTCAAAGGGATCCCGAAGGACTACAAAGAAAGGTATGTAGATCTGTTCAGACAATTCAAAGATGTATATGCTTGGTCCTATGATGATTTGAAGACGTATGATAAAAGTATCATACAACATAAAATCCCACTCAAGGATGGAGTCAAGCCGCATAAACAGAAGCTCCGACAAATCAATCCGTTATTGTTAGCTCCAATTGAAAAGGAGGTAAGGAAATTGTTGCAGGCCAAAATAATTGTTCCACTAAGATATTCATATTGGGTTTCCAATCTTGTACCAGTCCGAAAGAAAAATGGAGAGATAAGGCTGTGTGTAGATTTCAGGAACTTGAACAGGGCTTCATTGAAAGATAATTATCCTTTGCCGAAAATGGACTTTGTCTTACAAAAGGTCACTGGGGCTTACAAATTATCTATGGTGGATGGTTTTTCAGGGTATAATCAGGTTGCTGTGGAAAAGGAAGATCAAAAGAAGACTGCTTTCACTACACCCTGGGGAACATTCATGTACGCCAGGATGCCATTTGGCCTGATGAATGCGGGGGCCACATTCCAAAGGCCGATGGATATCGCATTTGTGGGAGATGAGTTTGTGGTGGTTTATTTGGATGATGTCACAATTTTTTCAAAATCTGATGAGGAGCAGTTACAGCATTTGCAGAAAGCCTTCATGAAGTGTAGAAAGTTTAGATTATCGCTGAATCCTAAAAAGTATTTGTTTGCCCTGGAGGAGGGTAAATTGCTTGGCCACATTGTTTCTAAAGAAGGAGTGAAGATTGATCCAGCAAGGGTCGAAGCAATTCAATCAATTCCACTGCCCCGAAGTAAGAAAGATATTCAGCGATTTCTCGGAAAAATAATTTTCTAAGAAGGTTTGTTCCTAATTATGCAGAGATCGTCAAAAAGATAATAGACATGTTAAAAAAGGATGCTGAGGTGAAGTGGGACAAAGAAGCAAGGGAGTATTTTCAAAGGATTAAAGAGGCTTTAAAGGAAACAGCTGTTCTAATCAGTCCAGACTATTTGAAGCCATTTCAGATCTTCTCATTTTCCTCTCCCTCAACCATTGCAGCCGTGTTATTGCAGAGAAATGAGGAAAAGTATGAACAACCGGTAGCATATTTCAGCAAAGTTCTCCGAGATGCAGAATTGAAGTATAATATACTGGAGAAACAAGTATATGCTCTAGTGAAAGCATTGAAGGCATTCAGAACCTATATCCTCCATTCTAAAATATTGGCGTACGTTCCTAATTCTGCCGTAAAAGACATCCTAGTACAGAGCGATGTAGAAGGAAAAAGGGGAAAATGGATTGAAAAAATCCAAGAATATGATCTGGATGTTAAACCCACCAAATTGGTCAAAGGGTTGGGATTGGCCAAACTATTAACAGAGTCAAATTTCCAAGCACTGGGAATTAATTTGTTGGCCCCTGTAGAGGAAATCGATGGAAAAACAGGGGATAATCAGTTAAGGCTAGCAATCAAATATAAATTTCTCTGCTCAAGTTGGTACAAGGACATTATTCATTATTTATGCTTTCTTTCTTTTCCTCCTTCCATAGATAGAGCCAAATATAGAGCCTTAAAGCTGAAGGCTCAACCTTATGTCATAATCGAAGCAAAGTTATATTGGAAAGATCCTGCTAGTGTATTACTGCTGTGTCTGACAGAGGAGGAAGTTCCAGAGGTAATCAAAGAACATCATGAATGCTTGTGCGGGGGACACTATATTTGGAAGGTAAATGCTCATAAAGTTTTTAAATCAGGATTCTATTGGCCATCTATTTTTTCTGATGTTTATAAAGCAGTCAGAAGTTGTCAAAAATGCCAGGTATTTGCAGAGAAGAAGAAATTAGCTCCATTGCCTCTTCTCCTTGTTTTTGTTGAAGAACCTTTCAGACAATGGGGATTGGATTTCATTGGGGAAATCAATCCACCATCCAGTGGGCAATTTAAGTGGATCCTTACTGCTACGGATTATTTTACAAAGTGGGTGGAGGAAATCCCCACCAGGAAGGCAAATGATTTGGTTGTTATGAAATTTTTAGAAGAAAATATCTTTAGCAGGTTTGGATGTCCAGTAAATATTGTGACAGATAATGCCCAAGTTTTCAGCTCACTAAGGTTCATTAATTTCTGTCAGACTTACAATGTGATATTGTCTCATTCTACAGCTTATCATCCATAGGGGAACAGCTTGGCAGAATCTTCTAACAAAACATTGGTAAGAATCCTGAAGAAGACAATAAATGAAAATCAAAATAATTGGGATTCAAAGCTAGTGTTTGCGCTATGGGCAACAAGGATTACTGCTAGAAGATCCACTGGTAAGTCACCTTACGAATTAGTATATGGTACTTAGGCATTGTTTCCCACCCAGTTGGTAAAGCCTGTGATTTCCTTCCTTCAAGATGCTCAAGCAGAACCTAATGCCATGATTAGGAGAATGAATAATGTAATAGAACTAAGTGAAAACATAGATAAAGTTTGGGAGAATTTTCTTGCTTATCAGCAGAAAATGAAGACAATATTTGACAGGAAGGCCAAAGAAATCATGTTTCAGAAGGGAGACCTGGTATTGAGATGGGATACCCGAAGGGAGGACAAAGGGAAACATGGAAAATTTGATCCGTTGTGGTATGGTCCATTCAAAATCAATGAACTCAGGATGAATAACACTTTCATGCTGGAAAATCTTGAAGGAGAAGTATTAGATATGCCTGTGAATGGGCAATATCTAAAGCATTACTTCCAGCACTAAAGAAGTTGTTTCACCATCATTGTATATATCCAGTGTGATCATTGTACATTTTCCACCAAGCAATATGTGACTCCATGCCCGAAGTGAAGGCAATGATCTGCAAGTTCTTAGTGTTTCGTGGCAAAAACACTATCCCCAGGTTTAGCCAGATGTTGTGGATCATATCCGCATATCCTTTTCAATTTTTATTTTGAGTATCAAAAAAAAAAAATTAGAAAATCAGAAAAACATATGTTATAGTATAAGGTTTTTTATACTATCTCATAAAAGGAAGCGTTTCAAATCTCGATGATCATTAAACTTTATTAAAGTATATGTTTTGTTTTGAGCTTAAAGTTCAAGCAAATTCCCGAGCGGAAGTGGTGATCGTGGGAGAGTGGTTCCGGATTAGTTATTACGGTGGGGAAAATAGCTCGTTAATTATCAAAATCGGACCCCCCATAGTTGACTGGTCAAAATCTTGGGCGAGCCGTGATCAATGGCTGAGATTCATTATGGGGGGTATAGGTTGAAGTTTTCCGCCGTACTCCCAGACCCCCCGTAGTGATGTCATTCCGGCATTTATTATGGATTTTCTTAGCTTTTAATTTGTTCTTTGTCCCATTCTCATTTGGTTGTGGTTCTTTTTCCCTTTGAGTCATGCTCCCACCACCTTTTCATTACCCAATACCCCCGTATTGTTTTCATTGTCTGTCAGCCATGGCAAAACGAGCTTCTCTGTCCGGTTCATCAAGCTTCAGTTCTCTCGTGGATACAGCAAAAGAGACCCCAATGGCTCAATAAAAAGCATCCATTGACTCGGAAATAACTTCAGGACCATATGTTCTCATAGATTAGGAGTTTTAAAATTATCATTTTATTTTTCAAAACTATGTAAATGTAATTAGAATTTCCGAAGCATGTGCTTCCATAACAGTTAGTGGTTTAAACAATTAGAATTAGTTGGAGCAGTTAGAATTAGTTTCATTACTGGAAACTGTCTTATGATACTGTATTAAAGGACAATTTCAAGAAAGATAAAGGTTCCGAGTTTTGGACCTGGAAGCTAAAATTTTGTACTGAAGAATACTGAATTAATGAGAAGTTTTTGCAAGTTTCCTTCATTCTGTCTATGCTGAATAGTTTCTCAGTTTTCATTGTGTTTTCCATATCTGTGAGTAAAATAGAGTAATTTGAGCTGCAGGTCTCTAAATACATGTGTATTTAAGATTTAAATAAACCTTAATAGGCGCTCCTCTATTTTAACGTTATCATTATTCATTCCTTCAGGATTTTACACTGATAGATTATGTTTCAAGCAGCATATCAAATTGAAATCCTTTCTTTCTTGTTTCTTCCATCCTTTCATTTCAGCATAAGGAGGATATGGCATTGCAGAGCCTTCCATGGATTTAATTTTTGAAGATTATATAATTAATGTTTGAAGGTTTATAGAACAAGGACATATATACTTTCATTTGTGACATCATCTTTAATGTCTTAAGCAGGGATTTCTGTACACAGCAAGAAATTGTTTCTCAAGGAACAAGAGAGATCACACAGAGCATAGGGGTGGTTGATGTGAACATTCTTGGGGTTCTTGGCTATAGTCAAGGAAGAAACAGAGGCTTTAGGGACCTTAGACTCAAGAAACACGACATTAACCATGGGTTTGATGCGAGGCAATTCAGTTCAATGATGGGTGGCATGACTGAAAACATCACACAAAGAACACAGAGGGGTACACTTTGGAGGCAGAGGAGAAGAAATGGTTGTTTGAGCATCCTTATCCTTAGGTGCCATCTTGCGAGCTTTGCTCCCCTCACCCTAAGATTTTTCAATAGGAGTAGGTTCCTGTTGAGGTGGCTGAGGCACAAAAGCAAAGGGAGGGGTCATGCAGACCGGTTGAACCAGGGTCAAAGCAGTATAATGTTTTGGCTGACCAGGCAAGATAGTGGCTGGGAGATCAATGTACCAGATTGGGATCCCCAGGTTCATGTTAGGAAGAGATAAGGTAGCCATAACATGTACCGAAAATACTCCAGGAGGGGGAGCTAAAAATGGTATCTGACTAGAGGGGTAGTGGCCAGGAGGGACAACTCTGAGATGGTTAAGGCTAGGAGGAATTGTTCCAAGAGGGTAGACAAGCTCATGGATACCAATGATAGATGAGGGGCCTTAGGGAGGGGGTTCTGAAGGCTAAGTTGAGGTGCTAGGAGCAGGTTGCAAAGGGAAAGGCTCCTAACTAGTCGAACCATTCCATTTGATGTCGGACCGAGACGATTGCATCATGAAAATGTTCAGCAAGCTGGGGTCAGAGATAGGAGGAGAGATACCAAGGAATTAACAAAGTAAAGAGGAGTGTTTGTAGACCCCGAGTGATACAATGGTCAAAGTTTCGACTGCTTGTTTGTTTTCCACCAAAGAGATGATGGACTCAGGGGAGGTCTAAGACTTCGATTCGTAATATGTCAACTGGTCGATGGTAACAATATTTCTGTTATGAGGAAAGAACATATTACGGTGGAACGCAAATGGGAAAATAAACATCGCATAAGTGTGGCTATGACCCAATAGAATGTTGTAGTCTAAGGGGGCATCAATGACTTCTATGTCAACACAAATAGTCTTGCCCGCAAGAGTAATAGGACAATTGCAGAACATGCCAATGGGCTGGGAAGAGTGATCATCCCAAGCTCAGAGGGTGATAGTGGAAGGGGCCAACTCAGGAGATACGAGTTGCTTCCAAATCAAAGTGGACATCGCAAAGGTGGATGCCCCCCTCGTCAATGATACAACGGGAGACATTGGCATTCTAGATCTTGATAGGGATTTGGAAGGAGACGTAAGCAGGAAGGGGAGGATTTTCTGACTGGTCAACATCAAAGACAAAAAACGATCATATGAAGGATCCACAACACCCATGGCAGTTAGTAGAGCTTTTCTTTGTGAAGGGCATGACTGGAGGAATTCTAGCATTGTCATGGTAGCAGGGGGTTGCGCCAAGTCATCTACTATATTATACGAATGGGAAGCTTTTCCAGAAGTAGCAATTCGACATAATGGCCCCTTAGGAATCTTGGTATGAACCTCTGACTTAGGCTAAGGGATCAGTAAAGGGCCATTGGGTGTTGAAAAAGGATTTGTGGGACCTAAAGAAGGGGGCTCGGGGGTAGACGTAGCAGGAGGCTTGTTGTACTAATGGGACCAAGTCTGAAGGTTGAGGTCAATGGTAATGGGTTGGTCAAAGTTCATCATGAGAATCTGGTAATTGGAGGTACTAGATGGAGGAGGTTGAGTGGCTGCTTGACTTTCACGGGGTTGGGTGGCCACGAATCCTTGTTGGGGGAAAGGATTGGTAAACACAGTCAGTTGGATAGGTGTAGCATTAGGAGGAACCGAAGGGGAGGCTTTCAGTCCTCAGGATGCTGCTTGAGTTTCCCACATCTACCACATCTGAGGTAAAAGAGGACAATCGTGGGTTTAGTGACCATAAACACTACAACAAGAACAATGTTTGTACATGAAAACATGCTTGTCCTGCTTGGGCTAAGTGCCCTGTTGATGATTAGCATTGTTAGGTGCATTCCCTTGGGGACTGGGTCTTGGATTACCTGGGTCAGATTGGTTTTGGTTGCCTTTCATATTATTTTTGGAGGTAGGAAGATTATTCACACCCCGCTATGCATACACCTGACCCTGGGGGTGTGGTGGCTGTTGTTGCGGGAGTTGAGAAGGAAAGGGAGGCTATGGTGCTAATGCTGGAGGAGTTGTAGCATCAGGCTGTGGATATGGATAATAAGGAGGTTGGGAAACATTTTTGTAAGCATGTTGGGAAAAAGGAGGAGTCATGCCATATCCTGGATACATGCTACCGGGATGGGGAAAAGTGCTGGAGGAGCTGGCCCCTCCCTAAGGGAAACCATAACCCATGGGAGGATGAATGTATGGATGAGAAATGGATCCAACGATACCGTTAGTAGCATGGGATACCCTTGGTGCGTTGGCACCACCGAGTCTAGGGAGATCAGGTAAGATGGTATAAACATAACCAGACTGTGCGTAGATCAAGCCATATTTCAACGCAATCTGGAGGGCAGCTTCTTCGGTATGAGGGAAATGAGATGCGACATCTTTGCTAATAGCAGGAAAAAAGGATCTCAGAAACCAGTCCATGTAGACACGGTCTTCAAAGATAGGGGCTTGACATAGGCTCTTTCTTCTCTGCCATTCCTAGACATGATCGGATAGGCGGGTTGGAAACAATTGACGAAAAGAGGTCAAAAGTTCATTACCAGTGTCATAAGGAAGGGGAAGCTAGAATTAAGACAGAAAATCCCTAGAAAGAGTCACAAAATTATTATGAGAGGATGAGGCGTGGTCGACATACCACTTAGAAGCTTCTCCAGTAAGCGTACATTGGAACAACCGAAGAAGGACAGTGTCATTGGTGATGGAGTTAGATGAGCACCACAGAATGAAAATGGTTTGTAAGGTCCTCTCTAGCAATACCTTAAAAATTGGGGATGTCTGAAGAGAGCTTGGTTGGCATAGTATGCCAACCAGGATCATGGTGTATGGGGTCATTAATCAACTAGTTAAAATCAGGAAGACTGAGGCCTGCCATATACGGGAGCAAGGGAGCAACCAGGATAGTTCCTATTGCGGTCCCACTAGTATTATTCCCAGCATTAGGGTTGGGGCTACCACCAACGTTAGGTCCTGAACTAGACATGATGAAGGTGGCAGGAGGAGAACCGGGGATAGAACTAGAAAGGGAACCTGACGAACCGAAAGTAGAGTCAGAATGGGGACTCGGTGGAGAAATAACTCTAACCCTACGAAGAGGAGTAAGTATTCCTGAAGGAAACTGAGGATGAAGGCCAAGAAGTCTTTGGGATAAACGCCTTGTGAGCGCAATGATGGAAAAACAGAAATGGATCACAGAAGGAAGAGAGACCAACAAGGGCAAGGAGGTGCAGGATCAAATGATTACAATGTCGAAACAAGGGCAGGGAGGTGCAAGATCAATTGATTACAATGTTATAGTCTTGGCTTGGCATTGTAAATCGGTGCTCTTCACTTAGGGTGTGCATGTATGTGATAAGTATGCTAATTTTAATTAAACCCATACGTGTGTAGAGAAAAAACAAAAATCTGTTGTATAATTGTAAATAAATCTAAAAATAACGGTAAATTAAATTGAAATATCACAGAAAATAAACAGCTAAAGATGTAGCAATTTAAACCTAGGAGGAGGGCTTCTGAACAACTAGTCTATCAGTGAGAAAAATCTAGTCAAAACACACAAAATGACCAATGGATCTAAATTCAGGAGGGACATGGATCTAAATGTCAGATCTACTGGAAATAGGTGTGGAAAACATCAAAAATCCACAGGTAAAAGTGTTGCAAATGAGGTGGCGAAAGGCTATAACCTGAAGGGAAACGAAGGGGACCTTAGAGGAGGACCAAAAAAAACTGAAAAGAGGTGTTCTGGATGGATGAATAACCAATATAAAAAGGATCTGAAAGTACAAGATCAAATCTGAAAAATGGTTGAACACACTGAAATCTCAGACGACCTGCTTCAGCTAAACTCCTCCTAAAAAGGTGGAAGCGTACTGAAGCCCTAAGGGGCCTGGTTCCTACTTCGATGAGTAAAAAAGAGAAATTATAGGTCTAAGACGGGTGGATAGGGAGGTCAGACAACCCGGAATAGTAGCCTAGAAAAACCCAGAAAAATCACAGAAAAAATCTCGAAAAAAGGACAGGTCGCAGGTTTTGACCTGTTTTCTACTAAGGTCGCAGTGTTTTGGCAGTTTTCCACTACTTGAGAGCTAAGGTCATAGGTTTTTGTCAAAAAAGTGAGACCTACACTTCCAACCATCTTGGGAGCAATTTTTAGAAAAAAGTGTCATCTCAGTTGCAGCTGGTACTTGTCACCTACGCAATAGGCCCAGAAACACACGGAAGTTATAATTTTATTTTTTTATGGTTTTAAAGGTTAAATAGAACATCAAGAAAATAAAAAAAGAAGCTAAAGGAAAACCCTAGGGGTTGAAGTAGTTGGTCATGTAGGGATCTAAAAAACAACAGTGGTCATAATTATAAACCCTTATGGAGTCGTCAGTTGTTAGTGTGAATTCTAATCGGAAGCGTACGAAAAAAAACTCACTTTAGCTATGCATAATAAACTAACATCAAATATGGCTACCAATTTCCTTAGATCTATAGTTATTTGACCAATATAAATGCTACAAAATCCAGATCTATGTAGTTAAAGACATTAAACAATAAGTAAAAGCAAGAGTTGCTCCATGCATCCAATAGATAAGACAAGAATATTTTTAAAGATTTTTGTATTTATGACACCTGGGAAGGGAACATAGAAATATGTTACCATTACCCCTTAATGGGATGGGTTCTTGTATGTCCTCAGTGCTTCAGATCTAAAATCTCTCTCTTTATGGTGTAGAAAACCCAAAAAAAAATGGAACTGCAAGGGATTTCACAAGCAAAAAGATAGAAAAATATGACAATGATGGAGGATCAAAGTCAGACCAAAAGTATAGATACAGAGTGATATTTAGGCAACAAAAGGTAGTGGATGAATGGAAAAACCATTCTATTTATAACAAAATATTGAGTTAGTCTAGATATTGGCGCATAATTAAAATATTATTAACCAAATCTAGATCCAACTTTTATGGAATATTTTATTATTTTTGTTGGAGGGAAAAAGAATTTGAATTTGGTCAAATCGCTTTATTTGTAAATAATAAATAAATAAATTATTTGTTTATTATTTTAAGAATTGGTTGAGTAATAATTAAAGAAATAGTGATTTATTCAATTATTTATAAAATATTTAGTCAATTTTAACAAGGAATATTATTTAAATAATGTTTTAAATAATTATTCATAGAAAATAATAAGATAAATAATGATTTATCTAATTAATTTTCCTATTTTGGGTTAAATATTACCAAGAACATTAATTAAATTGTTGTTTGATTAATTATCCCTTGAGGAAAATCAAACAAATAGGGATTTATTCAATATTTACTCATGGGGTTTCCTGTTTAGACCATAAACAACTTAATAAATTATGGATTATTAAGTTATTTTTCATAGTGAAAGAAATTTTACAAGGGTAAAATTGGTTGGTGTACTTTGGTCCATCTAATAGTAATAGGTTAGATGACCAAAAATTGGTGTAACAACTAGGACCACCAAGCCAAACACATATGCACATGATAAGCAGTACCATGACCATGACCATGTTGATGTCAATGCCAACACAACAATTCCAACACATGTACACAACATGTACAACATGTGTGAAACAACAATAATGCACATCTAGAGACCATGTCATCTCTACTAAGAAACCCTGCCTTTAGTTTATTTGCCACGCCTTACGATGTGCACCTACAATCCAAATCCAAGATCTTTGGTGTTTCCAATTATCCATGCTTCTCCTAGCATGTCGTATATCACACTACTAAAATCAAAGTATAAACATGGAAATATTTAGAAATGACCTCTACAGATATTAACTCAATATTGGTCTCTTCCCAAGATGTCCAAGGCTCCAGTGTCTACTATATCAACCCAAAGCCTCCAGGAAACCTAAACTGTTACAAGGATCCAGAGATCATAACCCAACAAATATCCTTGAGGGAACCTGAGAACCAATCCCCTTCACTTCCCTATTCATGGCATAAACATAAGCACAATTATAAACACATAATATCAAAATAATATTTACATGATATTAAAATCAAAGATCTTTTGGGGCTACCCTTCCCACTTGATTCCTCATAAAACCAGAAACCTTTTCATGTCATTCACTTGCATAAAAAAATCATTCTTCCATAAGAATGATCCATGATGACCCTGTCAGACAATGGAATATGTGTGTGTGTGTGTGTGTGTGTGTGTGTGTGTATTATCATAATCATGATCACAACACAATTACCAGTGTTCATAAGGTCAAGGTTAAAAGAAATTCCTTTATTCATACAACACATGCACAACGTTGAGAACAACAGTTCCCAACATAAGTAAGGCATATATTACCTCAAGCCCATTTACTTTATGTTTATTGATTACCTTCTCATGATTTTCCTTCCATTATCAATTTATCCCAATAGACCCAACTAACCCAACTGTTTGTCATATTATTACCTTCAACTACCCTTTATTCATGCATCTAGGTCTTACATTACATGGTTGGTTCCACTTAACTCTCCCTGAGCTCCATTAGCTTTCCTCTTCCCCCCAACCATTCCAAAGACCCTAAAAACATATAAGGAAAGAAAAAGAAGAAAACATAAATAAAACATGGAAAACAAAACAAAAATACAACACCACAAACAAAGTGTCATGAACATGCACAAGTCATAGTCAAAACTATAAATCAAGAAAAAAAAAATAAAAAAACACTGAAACAAAAATACTTTCAACAAACACTATGAATTAGCCCCCTTGAGTTCCCAGTGCTTCCAAGGGTTCATAAATAAAAGCTCAGCCCAAGCATTCTTCAAGATCTATGGCAATCTATTTTACCATGCAATCCCCTACATCGTACTACCATAAACACACAATTGTTAGTGCATTAATAAATATAACAATATACCAATTACCTTATCCTGTTGTACTAAGAAAACTATCTTGAATTGCACATGAATATATTATCTCTCAAAAGATTCAAATTCCCTTGAGGAATTAAGCTATAATTGGAAATTAACCATCATGCATGTTGGGTATGTGTTATATTCTTTCCACGACTAATCACGTGTGGGGGGGTAAGAGGGGGGCCGATAGCCCCCCCTTTGCGCTGGGCACAAGGGGTCCAGGGCAGCGCCCCCGCGAAAATTTTTTGGTCCTTAATTTCTGGTGGGCGGTCCACGCCCATGGTTTTGTGCATGGTTTTGCACATGGTTTTGGGGTACGATGGTTTTCGGCCCCTGGTATTTTTGTAGATTCGATCAAGGGAACTACGGTTTTGTTCTAATCCAGGGTTAATGGATTAGGTTTCATGTATGCTTCGGCATGTATATATATGTGTTGTAACACTAAAAGGAATATAATGAAAAATCAAGCTGGTCATCCCAATTTGGGATCCAAGGGAAAATATCTATGTTTATTTGTTTTATGTTTTATGCTCTCACTATTGTTTATTTTATGTTATAAGATTCGTGTGTAGATAATTTCTGTTCAGGGTTAAAACTGACATTTGGTATCAGAGCTGTTTCGGCTTCAAGGGGACACCTTTGCTGCTAAGGGTTTTTTGCTCGGGCCTGAGGTAGACCTTGTTCAGTGGGAGATCTGCGCGATTGATTCTTGCAATGAAAGAAGATGGCGAGAAGCGGAAAGATAGAGATCGAGAAATTTAATGGTCATAGTTTTGAGTTGTGGAAGCTCAAGATGGAGGATCTGCTTGTGGATAAAGATCATTGGATCATGGTAGATCTAGGTACTAAACCAATGGAAATGTCAGATGAAGACTGGAAGAAACTAGATCAGAAGGCTAAGAGCACAATACGGTTGTGTGTCTCAGATTCAGTATTGTTGAATGTATCTGGGGAAGCTACAGCGAAGAATTTGTGGGAAAAAATTGGGACTTTGTACCAATCTAATTCTCTGGTGAATAAGTTGTTCCTGCGGAAAAAGCTGTATAACCTGAGGATGAAGGATGGAGACTCGGTGATAGAGCATCTGAACGCCTTGAATACTGTGGTAAGTCAGATTTCATCTGTTGATATTAAAATCTCAGATGAAGATAAGTGCATCAGTTTGTTGTGTTCTCTACCAGACTCATGGGACAGTTTGGTTATTGCAATAGGTAGCAATACAACTACCTTGAATTTTGATGACATTTCCTTAACCTTTTTGTCAGAGGAAATGAGATGGAGAAATATGGAGGGCCAGAATGGAGATGCCTTATCTGTACGAGGAAGGTCCCAAAATAGAAACAAGAATAATGTTTCGAGTGGGAGATCCAAATCTAGAGGGAGATATAAATCTCCTGGAAAGTTTGTAAAGGTATGCTGGAAATGTGGAAAGGAAGGGCACTACAAAAGGGAGTGCAGATCTAAAGCTCCTGAGAAAGGAAAGGGATCTGATGATGCTCCTTCTACAGAGGAAAAAACCACCTCGGATGAAGGTGGGGATGTGTATTTGGCTTCTTCTTCAAATACACATGTAGATCATGAGTCATGGTTGATTGGCTCAGGTGCATCCTTTCACTTCACTCTCCATAGGGAATGGTTCTGTGAGTATGAGAAATATGAGGGTGGTGATGTCTTCCTAGGGGATGATAGAAGCACCGGCTTTATGTTGAAAGGTTAAGTCGAAGTTGCAAGGTGGAAGGATTAGAACACTCTTGGTGTTCTATATTCCTGCACTGGCCGTAAATCTGATTTCTCGTAAAGGTGGATGGATGGGAAGTTAGGTGTAAAAATGCTGTTCGAGAAAGATACCTCGCAAGATGTTCCTGTGGAGCACCGGGTATTAATGTGGGGAGTCTTGACGAGAACCGAGACAAGCTACAAGGTGGCACCGTTATTGATGGGTGGGACAGTTCTATGGTTCCCCGAAAGTGAGGAAAGCCCACCGTTCGGAGAAAAGACCATGCTATGGCATCAAAGGCTTGGACATATTGGAGAGAAGGGCCTTCGGATACTGCATAGAAATGGTATGGTAGAAGGTATGTCTAATTGCTCTCTGGATTTCGATTTCTATGAGCATTGTGTATATGGGAAGCAGAATCGGGTGAGTTTTCCTTCTGGTGCTAAGAGGGTGAACAAGATATTAGAACTTGTGCACAGTGATGTGTTTGGACCTGTGTTAGTTCCATCATTGGGAAATTCTGTGTACTATGTTTCATTCCTAGATGACTTCTCAAGGAATACATGCATATATTTCTTGAGGAGTAAATCTAAAGTCTTTGATAGATTTAAATAATGTAAGGCTCTGGTGGAAAACCAGACAGAGAAGAAGATAAAGGTGCTAAGGAAAGATAATGGTGGAGAGTTATGCAATAAGTAATTTGAAGAGTTCTGTAAGAAGTGTGGTATAGCACAACAGAAGACTACTCCATACACACCTTAGCAAAACAGAGTTGCAGAAAGAATGAAAAGAACACTGATGGAAAAGGAAAGAAGCATGCTCAGTGGTACCGGGTTAGGAAAAGAATTCCAGGCAGAGGAAGTGGAGACTGCATGCTATCTGGTTAACATATCACCTTCATCAGTGTTGGCGGATAAGACTCCACATGAGGTATGGACTGGTAAGAAGCTCTCTCTTTCACATCTAAGTGTATTTTTATATGATGCATATGTACATGTTCCAAAGAAGAAAAGGACCAAGTTGGATAATAAATCTAAAAGGTGCATCTTCATTGGGTATAAGGATGGTTTAAAAGGTTACAAGCTTTAGAACTCGGAAACAAGGAAGGTTGTGTACAGCCGAGATGTGGTGTTTAGAGAGGTGAAAGATGTTGTTAAACATGAAGTCATACCAAAGGAACCTAAGAAAATATAGTTTGAGTTAAAGGAGTATGAATCAGACTCTATAGCAGAAGAAGATTCAGAAGAGGAAGAGCCACAAACTCCAGCTATGAGAAGATCAGTTCGGGAAAGAAGGCAACTAGAAAGGTATAGTCCATCTGCTTTATATTCAGGTTTTACCTTAACTATAACTGATGATGATCCCAGAACTATCAGGGAGGCAGTAGATTCAGAGGATGGAAAACTCTGGAAGGAGGCCATGGTTGATGAAATGGCATCCTTGCACAAAAATGAGGCATGGGATCGGGTGGAGTTGTCGGCTACAAGGAAGCCCATCGGGAGCAAATGGGTGTTTAAGAAGAAGATGAATGTAGAAGGCAAGGTGGATAAATACAAATCACGATTGGTAGTAAAAGGTTATTCCCAAGTTCCAGGAATTGATTTTGGTGATATTCTTTCTCCTGTTGCCAAAGTTACTTCTATTAGATTACTTTTATCTGTTGTTGCTGCATTTGATTTTGAGATAGAACAAATGGATGTGAAGACAACATTTCTTCACAAGAATCTAGAAGAGGAGATCTACATAAAGCAACTTGAAGGCTTTATGGTGAAGGGTAAGAAAGAACTGGTATGTAGGTTGAAGAAGTCTCTGTATGGGTTAAAACAGTCACCAAGGATGTGGTATCAGAAATTTCATACCTATATATGGGGACTTGGTTTCACCAGAATCAAGGAGGATCACTGTGTTTATTTTAAATTAATTGGTGATCGTGTTATTGATTTGGTCTTGTATGTGGATGATATGTTGTTGATTGGAAATGACAAAGAAATTATCCAAGATTTGAAGACCCAACTGTTCTCCAAATTCGTGATGAAGGATCTTGGTGTTGCAAACTATATTTTGGGCATGGAAATTAAGAGAGATCAGGAAAAGAGGAAGCTCTGGTTAAACCAGAGGAAGTATGTCGAGACTATATTGTAGAGGTTCAATATGCAAGATATTAAACCAGTGAATGTTTCTATTCCTATAGGTGTAAAGTTTTCTGTTGAACAGTGTCCCAAGACACAAGAATAAGAGGACGATCTGGACCAAAGAAGATCTACAAGTGGGTATAATTTTAGCCTATTTGGAGGCACAGTCAGATGGATGAGTAAAAGACAGTCTGTAGTGGCTCTTTCAACTACAGAGGCATAATACATGGTAGCCACTCATGCAAGCAAGGAAGCAGTTTGGTTGCAGAGATTGTGTTCAAGTATGGGGTTGGTACAACAAGCTATAAGGATAGACTGTGATAGCCAAAGTGCAATTTTCTTGGCTAAGAACCCTGCTTATCATTCAAAGAAAAAACACATTTATGTTCAATATCACTTTGTTAGAGATATGGTTGAGTCTAAGAGGGCATTCCTTGTAAAGGTGGACACTTTGAAGAATGTTGCAGATGCATTGATGAAGTTTGTGAGCACTCAAAAGTTTTCTTGGTGTAGAGAAACAATGGGTGTTTAAGAATTGGGCCAATGACTAAGCTCTCCTGTGGCTCCCTGTGGAAAGAAAACAACAAGTGGGAGAATGTTGGGTATGTGTTATATTCTTTCCATGACTAATCATGCATAGGGGGGGTAAGAGGGGGGCCGATAGCCCACCCTTTGCACTGGGCACAAGGGGTCCAGGACAGCACCCTGGAAAAAAAATTTTGGTCCTTAATTTCCGATGGGCAGTCCATGCCCATGGTTTTGTGCATGGTTTTGCACATGGTTTTGGGGTACGATGGTTTTCAGCCCCTGGTATTTTTGTAGATCCGGTCAAGGGAACTACGGTTATGTTCTAATCTAGGGTTAATGGATTATGGTTCATGTATGCTTCGGCATGTATATATATTTGTTGTAACACTAAAAGGAATATAATTAAAAATCAAGCTGGTCGTCCCCATTTGGGATCCAGGGGAAAATCTCTGTGTTTATCTATTTTATGTTTTATGCTCTCACTATTGTTTATTTTTTGTTATAATATTCGTGTATAGATAATTTCTATTCAGGGTTAAAACCTACAGTGCACACATCTGATCAACCATCCCCCATGTAGCTTCCTCGACCCAAAAGTTCTTTCATGTAATTTAACTTGCTCTATTTCTTAGTTTCAGAGCATAAGCTTATTCTACTGTAAGATGCATTAAGGCTCTGGTTGGAATTGTCCCTCTAGTTCCACCTTCCATCTCAATAATGGATACCTGATGATATGCCTACCTATTATCTATTTCTACATATATCTGGGGAATGATATGACCTACATCCCCAATTTTTTTCCCCTTGTTGGTGTCTCGTGTTTTGATAGTTTGGAAATTCAAAAGACAAGGAAACATCAGAACCAATATTTAGAGTTACAGGATCTAGTCCTCCTGTTCTCAGAGAGGGATCTCTCAAATGTTTATTTGCAAAGGTTTATCTTGTGTGCTTAGAGTATTGGTTTTAGACTAGTTATCAAGTGCAGGTGTTTGTTTGTTTGTTTGTTTGGATTGATATAGCATAATATGAAAGATATAGGAAAGGTAGGTAGAAAGAGGAAGTAGTAGCTTCATTGGGAAATGGATTCAAAAATAGGTCATGACAAACTTATCAATGGATATGGGATATCAAAGGGAAAATCTAACTTGGCCGCAGGATCCTTTGGTTTTGGAATGAGATGAACATCAATGATTTGGAAAGAGAAGTTTAATTCTTGACAAAGGGAATTTGAAAACACAATTTGAACAATAAAGAGCTATTTGATAGAAAGGGCTAACCATGAATTCTTTAAATCACACTTTAAGCAAATAATGACTTCAAAACAACTTTTAAAATGAAATCTAAGATTCGGGGAACACCCTATTTCCTCAAATATTTTATTTCAAATGACTTAGAAAACATAAAAGATTCACTGATAATTACGGGCCATGTAGGAAGAGGGAACACCTAAATACATCTATGATCACAACTATAAAGACCTTTAAGCCAACTGTTCAAGCAAGGACAAGGGGCAAGATCAGAACAGACATCCGTGACTTACTGTAAACAAAGAAACTTAAAAGGGAGACTTCAATAACAGTCTTTAAGTGGCAGTAGACAAGCAGAGAGAACCATAAATCATGCTGAAACCAACTGTTCAAACTATTAAGGAAATAAAAAAGCATGAGGACTAAAGAGAGAGATTAAAGACTCTAAAATACCTCAGCAAAAGAAAACATGAAACAGTGAAGGATGAACAAGTATAAGGTGCTTCCAGGAGTCATTTATTAGCCTACAAATTTCTACCTACTATAGTAAGAAATTATGGAACAGATTGAAAATAGGAGAAAACATTAAACAATTCAGAATACTTCACCAACAGCCAAGCTCATGGATCCAATGATAGAGCCTTCTCAGGAACAAGCATGCAATAACATCATCAAGGCTTCCAAGACTTCAGTTTCTTCTTCAACTTCAACAGACTATGTATTATTTCAGAGAGTTTCAGTATTACAACTAGTGATCAACCAACCAACAATTTCTCATCTTCTACAGAAGTATTTATAGAAGAAATGAGGAGGTGGAATGGGGTAAAATATCTTCTAAGTTAAATTAACACGGTTTACTGTTTCTCGGCCTTTGAGGGTCTTAATGGAGAACATTCTGACATTTCTTCTGTATTAATTGGTTTGAAATAAATAATTAAGCTCGTTGGAAGCTCATGTTGACTTTAAGGCTCTGTGTCATGCTGTAGTAACTCTGCAGATATTTTTTACATTAAAATCCTTTAGCAGAATTAACTATTCGGCTGCACTGAGGCTAATATCTTCCTTCTGATCAATAACTTTGGCCTCTATTAAATGCTTGTGGCTATATGTGGCATTGTGGTAGCTGAGAGGAATTAATTTTCCTCTGATGTGGTGGTGGAGGCTTTTTGTCTGATAGATCTTTTTGATTTTACTTTAATCCTGTTTTAATTTGGAGGATTAGGCTTTTGATAATCAATCTTAGCCATAATCCCCACAAATTTGTCTTCAAACTTCTGTTTTTGCTGTGTTTTAATCTTCAAAACTTATACTCTTTGATTGTGATTTCATTCACTGTGTCTTGTTGATGTGCAGGGCCGCACAAGGCTCGCATGGCATCAATGCCCATGGATCATCGATAAGACGTGGAGTTTGAACTCTGCAATTGGTTTTCTTTTATGAATCAAAGGCACGGGAATCGTCATTCCCGGCCTTCGGCCTTTCTTTAGCACAGTGGATAAACCATTAAAACCTACAAAATACACAAAATATTATGAAATCCTGTGTTTTTGGGGTGAACTGCTTCAGAGGGTGTGGGGAGAGAGCATGGCCATTGGATGGCATCATCCAATAGTGGATATTGAATGGGAATTGTTTGGGAATAATAATGGTGTAAATTAAGACAAAGCCATCGATTGCGTGAAGATCAATGGTCGGGATTGGTCGAAAAACATTATGAGTGGAGTGCATTAATTTAAACCAAAGTTAGGAGGCGCGATCTGGACACGTGGATAGTCTAGATGCAATCGGAGGCACTCAATCGGTGGGGAAAGAAATTGCACAACGCTGAAAAATTGCGATGCGATTAAGCGCTGACCGTTGATCGGTTATAGATCAACGGTTGGGAATGAATCAGAGGATTTTGAAGCGGAGGTAAGACTTGTGATCGGAGTGAACGAGGGCCGTTGGATCATGGAAGGCGGGGGGAAGATCAACGGCTCTCGATTGATCGGGGGATGACCAATCGGGGGAAGAAATAAAACGTGCCCAATTAAATAGGCTTAAGATCAACGGTCGATATTGTTTAGAAACTCACACCGCTGAAAGCCCTTTATAATATATGAAAACCCGAAACTTTAATAAATAAAAAAGGTTTTATGGTGTGGGCGGGGTTATATATATATATATATAAAATGGATAGGCGCTCGACTGCAGGGCCTTGGTCTATATGGGATGATAATAGGCCCGGGGCGTATACAATAAAGGGCCAATTGCAATCGTAGCTTCGGGCTTGGGCTTTTCAATCTAACCATTCGATATTTGCGATGAGATTAGCGCCTTGGGATCTTTAACATTTGGTCCCGGGTGAAAGTTATATGGAGTAGAAATGGATGGCATAGTTCATGAAATGGGGCTCAATCGCATCGGAGAAATGATGCGGGTGCTTTTCAATCTACCCATTTTCCATCTAAAAATCATAACTCCGGTGCGTTTTTTAGACCAAACTTTGGAAAAAGGGGTTTTGAGGGAGGGGAAAGGGGGAAAATATGAAAATGAAGGATTTTTTATGGAGAATAAAGGGGTAAAAAATGAGGTTAGTTTGGAAGTGGAAGGAGGGGAAAAATGATGATTTTGCAGCAGTATTTTCTCATGAAATCAACGAAATTTCTGAGTATAAAAAGGGCACAGCAGTGAAGATTTTGGACAGGCGGCATGAGGCCTTCAAGAGTCTTCAAGAGGTAACACTTTTTGAAATAAAATTTTTTCCTTGAAGGCTCCAAAAATGATTTAGCCAGCATTTGATATAAAAATTTTTATAGCTGGCTAATAGTGGCTCCACTTGGGGATGGTGCCTTCTTGAAGGCATCAAGAACTTCAGACTTGCATTCTCTGGGAGGTTGATCTGTGCCTCATCCATTGGGCTGCCTTTCTTTACTTGAATGATCTTCTTCGCTCTGAAACATATTAGCAGCCATGAAAAACAATGGATCTTTGATCAACACAAGCTGTCTACCTACCCAATCCTACTGATCTAACATTTTTTCTTGCCAAAATTTTATTCTTTTGAAAGCAGGAAAAATAATCTATTACTACTTCTTATTTCTCCATGGACTCAGATTAAGCAGTTGAGCCCATATGATTCTCTACCTAATCTACTATCTTTTGGGATTAAACTGTCCAACAGATTTTATTCACTAAATTCTACAACAGAAATTTAAAATCATACAAGTCAGGGTTGAACAGTCTAACTTGATGCTGATCTATGGCATAAAAAACAAGTTACACATAGATATTTTTTTGCAGAAAATTAAATAAAAAATGGAAGGCTTAAGATGTGAAATTTCCAAGCAATTCCTTCATCTCTTTTACAGCTCGGTTTTGACTTTTGTTTGAGATGTCTTCCCTTTGTCAACTAGTTCAAATTTTGAGCTAATGGGAACTAGATTTACATCTTTTTTGACTCAGAAATTGAAACGGATTTGAGTCATTCTCTTTGGAAACTTAGGTTCAGATTTTGAGCATGTTTGAACCTTTAATTTCTATCCTAAACTATCTACTGATAAGCCAATATTAAACAGTTTGGAAAATCAAATTCACTATCCTATCAGCAAAAAATTTAAAACTAATTAGTCAAGATTAGGCTGTATGACTAATTAGAAGTGTGTTTTTTCAGGAGTAGCATTTAAGCTTGCACACTTTCAGATTTGTTTCTCTTTTTGGTATGGGGTTGTGCCTTTATTGTTTTTGACAATCTGCCCTCTTTTCTTTCTTCTTTGCTTTTGTATTTTTGACTTTTTATAACCTTGAATGCGATGTTCAGACTATGATATTTACAATGAAAAAATAAAATGCTTTGAAACTCACGATTCCTGGAAGAAGTAATGCTTTAGCATTCTGCCATTGATAGGACCTCCATACAGATCTTCTCCATTCAACTCTTTCAAGAAAAATGCATTGTGACCCCTTTCTACATGAACAATATAGGGACCTTTCCACAAGTTCTCAAACTTGCCATGTTTTCCCTTCTCTTCTCTCCTTTAATCCCACTTAAGAACAAAATTTCCAACTTGGAAATTGTCTGCCTTAGTTCTCTTATCAAATAGCTTCTTCATATTTTCTTGGACCAACTGTGTTCTCTCATAAACTTCTTCTCTGGTTTGCTGTAAATGGATGGTTTGATTGATTATCCTCTGCATATCATTCTCTTCAACCTGCACTTCTTGAAGGAGCTTTATGACTGGCACTCCTAATGAGGTGGGAAAGACTACATCCATGCCATAAACTAGTTGATATGGGGACATATTTATTGATTTCTTTGTAGTTATCCTATCAGCCCATAAGGCATGAACCAGTTTACTGTGCCATGATTTATGATTTTGTTCCAACAGTTTTTTAATGATATTGATGAGGCTCTTGTTGGAATATTTAGCCAATACATTTCCTTGGGGATATTAAGTAGTGGAATGGCCCATGGTTATGTGGTATTTGTAACAGAAATCAACCATATTTTTAGATTTAAAAGCAGCAGCATTGTCTGTTATGATTTTTCTGGGACAACCAAATCTGGATAGGGTATTTGTTTCAAGAAACTTGATAATGACAGAGTCATTAGAATTCCTGGAGGGTATAGCTTCTATCCACTTGGTAAAGAAGTCAGTGGCCGTGAGGATCCACTTATGTTGAGTTGAGGAGGATGGGTGGATTTCCCTAATGAAGTCTAGACCCCATTGTTGAAAAGGTGCCTCAACTCTGATAGGATGTAAGGGTAAGGGAAGAAGTTTTCTTTTTCCATCAAAGATTTGACACTTATGGCAAGACATGACCAACTTCTGAGTGTCTGGGAAAAGGGTAGGCCAATAGTAACCAAATCTAAGAATTTTGTTCGCTGTGGCCTTCCAGTAGAGGTGTCCTCCACATTCTCTGTTATGCAACTCATGCATGATTTTTCCTGCATCATCTTCAAGTAAACATTTAAGCAAAATTCCAACAACATTTTTCCAATATAATACCCCATCTAAGATGCAAAAACTCAAAGCTTTTTGTTTCAAAAATCTAGCTTTAGTTTTAGACAAAGAAGGAGGGGCATTTAAATATAAAAGCACATAAATAATGTCAGCATACCAAGAAGAATTCAGAAATGTTTCTTCAATAAAAGGAGCAATAGATTCGTCTATTTCTTCCAACACATCTACCATATTCATGTCTAGTGCTTGGAAGTTAGACTCAACCATAAGTTTTGCTAATCCTTGCCCTTTAACTAGTTTGGTGGGCCTGATTTCTATGTCATACTAAATAATAGTTGCAATCCATTTTCCCCTTTTACAATCAGGGTCTTGAATTAGAATGTCCTTGACAACAGTGTGTGGAACAAAAGAAATTATGTGAGAGTGTAAAATGTAGACCCTAAAGTATTTTAAAGCTTTCACTAATGCTAAGGCTTTCTTCTCCATGATTTTATATTTGAGAGGAGTATCTCTTAAGGCCCTACTAAAGAAGGATATTGGTTGTTCTTGCCCCAAGTCATTCTTTTGAAGTAAAACTGCAGCTATTGTATGCTCAGATGCAAAAGAAAATATGTAAAAGTCTTTGGTAAAATCTAGACTAATCAGGATTGGTGTTTGAGTAAGAGCTTTTTTGACCAGTTCGAATGATTGTTTAGCTAGTAAATTCCATTTTACGCCAACATCTTTCTTAAGCATGTTTGTAATGTTTTTTAATAGCTCAGCAAGATTAGGGATAAACCTCCTTAGAAAATTAATCTTTCCGATGAAAGATTGCAACTCTTTGAGGCTTCTTGGGTGACTGATTTGTAATATGCCATCTATCCTTGTAGGGTCTATTTTGATTCCCTCTTCCGAAATTATATGGCCAAGAAGTTTACCTTCTTGGAGACCAAAGAGTGTCTTCCTGGGATTCAATGACAAACCAAATTTCCTACACTTCTCAAAAACTTTTCTCAGGTGAATCAAATGCTCCTCATTAGTTTTTTAGAAAACGGTTATGTCATCAAGGTAAATGATTATGAAATAGCCAATATCTTTAGAAAAGGCTATGTCCATGGCCCTTTGGAAGGTGGCCCTTGCATTCATTAATCCGAAAGGAATTTTGACATACATAAAGGTGCCCCAAGGTGTGGTAAAAGCAGTTTTGATTTGATCACTTGGGAGCACTAACACCTGGTTGTAATCCGAGAACCCATCTAAGAGGAATATCCTTTTTGACCCACCTACCCTTTGAAGTATATGGTCCATCTTAGGTAAGGGGTAGTTGTCTTTTAAAGAGGCTCTGTTTAAATTTATGAAGTCAATACAGAGCCTGATTTCCCATGTTTTCTTTCTAACAGTAACTAAGTTTGATACCCACTCTGAATATCAAATTGGTTCAATGATCCCAGCAGCATACATCTTTTCAATATTTGCCTTAACTAAAGGTAATAAAACAGGGTTATTCTCCTTAGTTTTTGTTTAAAAGGCTTTTGATTTTCCTTCAAAGGGATTTTATGCTAGATGATGCTGGTATCATACGATTTTAGGTCTGTTGGGGTTCCCATGTTTTGGCAGATTTGGAAATACCAAAAAATGAGACAACATCAAACCACTTTGGGGCCCTAGGATCTAGCCCTCCTGGACCCGGAGAGGGATCTCTCGAAATAGAGCAAGAATGATATATCTTTGAAGCTCAAAATGAGATGTTAGGCTAGTTATGAAGCAAAAAGGGGGGTTTAAGTGATTTGGTTGGTTGTTGGGTTGGTTAGGAGACCATAAACCGAGAAGGTAATGGGAGAGAAGGAATAGGGCAGCAGGATATTTCAGCAAAGAGGATAGGTCAAGAAAGTGCCATCCATTGGGCTATGGAGTCATGAAGGGATAATTACTTGAAACCACTAGCCAAGGCTTTCAAAGGGCAAGTCATCTATGCTAACGGATCTTTTTAGATAGATGGTGGGATGGAACATTAAGGAGAGAAAGTGAAAGAAGGAAAGACAACCAGATTTCTGTCATAGATTAGGTCAGAGGTCATTTAACTCCAGACTTGCTTGGACATACTCAAAGGCAGCTCTCAAAGAGGGACAAAGGAGGTGCTTATAGATCAGACCAGAGGTCATTTAACTCCAGGTATGCTTTAGCAGCTCCAGGGAAAAACAGAGATAAATTTGACAAAGAAACATCCAAGCAAAAACCCCAAAGTTCAAACATCAGCCAGCAGGCAATAACATCCACTGCACTGGTTAAACTCCACGAATTTACTCTTAGATACACATGAAGTAGAAAACATTAAAGGGACGGAGAACAGGAAACATAGGGCACCTAACAAGGGTGAATCTTATGTTATACTTCTGTTGCCTACCAGAGAAACATGAAACAATATGAAAATGTAAATAACAGAGTTAGGAAAAACATCACCAATAGTAATAGACCAGGATCCTGTGAAATATGCTTTGATTAATTGATGCAAAACCAATCATGTACAATAATCTCAATGGCTAATACAGTCCAGACTTTCTCCTCCCAGCCTATTACATACAACTACTCTGCTACTTCCTCCCAAGACTGTTCTAACAGTCGGACATGAATCCCTCTAACAACAAAATTCCCAACAACTGAACAACAACAACAACCTTTTCAATTCGTTCTTGGGGATTCTTATAGGAGAAAAGAGAAAACAGAGGTAGATAGACAATTAATTGATCTCATTAAGACAGAATCGGTGGAAGTGTCCACGCCCATACTGCTTAATGGTTATCTGCAACGCTGTAGGTACTCTGAGACTGGTTCGGAGATCTCTGTCAGGTCGATTTTGACCTCTGATGTTCATTTCGAGTCCTTCGACTGCCTGGAGCTCTGCGCTGCCATTCTGAAATAAATGAACTGGGTGGAAGATCTGCAAGGTTTCTCCATTCCTCATAACTCCTGCCTGAATGTCTTAAATGAACTCCAGTCAGTGTAATTAATCATTTCCGGGCTCGAGGAGGCATGGAGACTTTCTTGTAGGGAAGTGCACTTATGGAGAAAATACGTTCTGCTGATATTAAACACAGATGAATCTTATTGCGTGTGCGTTGGTCTTCAACTGCGTCCCTTTTCCTTTGAAAGCGGGGTTGAACATTAATTATACCAATAACAGGCATAAACCCCATTTTAATCTCTTCTGCTGGTCTGCTGGCAAATGTTGAAACGGCCCCTCTGTGCTATCTGCACCGTAAAATAAACCATGTTACAAACCGGGCAGTGGTGGAGAAATGCTCTGGAGGCCGAAGGAATGGTGGCAGAACAGTTGAGAGAGATGGAATAATGAATAATGGTGGAAGAAACGGTTATTGGTGCGAGACCCAAAGGTTAAACATTTGGGGAAAATACAAGGGAAAAACGTGAAATGCAATGGAATGGACGGAAAAAGCGATGAAGCGAGGAGTAGCACGAGGCGGGCCCGACATGAATCGCAATCGCAAATCGGGAGAGGGAGGAGGGCGGAATGTCACATAACAAAACTTCCGATGCGATTGAGAGATCCTTTGTAATAACCAAAATATAACAATTTCCCCATTTACAAAGGAAAAACCCTTTATTCATATGAAAAGGTGGCAGGATATTACGGTGGGCCCGGGGTCTAATCGCAATCAAAGATTGGGGTGGGTGAGGAAAATTGCAATCACAACCGGGAGGAAGTGCGATGCGATCAGTCGGAGGGGGACGCGATCGGGATATACATCGTGATCGGAGGATCGGAGGGATGGCGCGATTGGGCATCAGAGGGGGAGACTTGCGATTGAGTAATCGGAGGAGGGTGTGATCGGCAGGAGCGCGATGGACGCAATCGCAATGTATTGCGATGCGATTAATCGTGTCGTAAACACTTGCGATGCGATTAATCGCATCGCAAACATTTGCGATTGGAACGTTAAACAAAAGCCGCGGTATAAAGTTTGCGATTGCGATTCATATGCGGCGGGGGTTATATAATTTAAGACTTTATAATAAGGTTTTATAACAATGTGTGGCAGGGAAGTGGTTATAAAGGGGCGGGACTTTATAATAAACGGTAACATTGTTTATTATAAGGTTCTAAGGGGCATGGTTTGGGGAAGTGGTTTATAAATCGCATATAGTTGTTTTGGAATGATTTATCGTGTGATTCATAATCGGAGAAGGGGGAAAAGGAGTAAGACCTTATTATAAGGTATGAAAGTGGTTTCTTGGGGGAATTTGAGGGGTAAAAAGGGAAATAGAAGGGGGGACAAGGGGGATAGAAATAGGAGCTAAGAGAGGGTGAAATAAGAGGAGAAAGGGGCCTTTAGGCATTTCTTCACAAACAGAGGGGCTTTATAATAGGAATCAGTAGAGGGGATTTTATCAAAGGACAAAGACACATAGAGGCTTCAAGGAGACTGTGTTTTCAGAGGAAATGCATTCCTTGAAGGCTCAAAAACAATTTAGTCCCCGTTTTCTTGCCAAAAAATTTATAGGGGGCTAACAGTGGCTCCACATGGGGATGGCTTCTTCTTGAAGGAGTCCAGAATTCAGAAAATAATCTCTTGGTGTAGGCCAGATACCTACTGCTTGAACCATCCATTTCTTTCTTTGATCAGCTACCACAAGCTATGAAGACAACATATCAGCAGTACAATTCTTCCAAACAACTACCTACCCAGACTATAGTCCTAAAAAAATTTCTTCTGGGTGCACTTGGACTTGCAGACCCTTTTACATCATTCATTTTACAAACAGGAAAAATAAAAATATCCTACTTCTACCCTTATTTCTCCATGAGACCAGATTAGACTGTTGGCCTCATAGCTTCTCTACCTACTCTAATATCTGCTAGGATTAAACTGTCTAGCAGATGTCATCTCTACATTCTAAGACAGAAATTGAAACAACTAATCTACTTGCTCATAGGATGAGCTTTATTGACCTTTTCCTACCTACCCTACTCTAATTGGAAATCTCTGATGTTTTAGGTGATACAATAATGCCAATGCAGCCAGTCAAGCAGTAACAAAAAAGGATATGAGCACTGGCTGTCTGTCAGAGATAACCACAGGGTGCTCTGCATGTGGTTCTTCAAAACCGTGGTCACCATCAGTAGCGACCATCCTTGATGAATCTGGCCCGTGCTGAAGATCAACGCTGGAGTATTTGAGCAGATTAGGGCCTCCATATACTCTGCCACAGGATTGACGAATGCATGATGTACACATTCTTTTCTCTGGCTTGCCCTGATCGGTACGTTGTCTACGCCCTGGGCATCTTCGATTATTACATCTTCCACTACATCTTCAGTGTGGCTCATGAAAACCGGATCCTTTTCTTCTTGTATTTCGAAGAGTAGCGGAATTTATTCTCTTTTAGGGGCGGGAGACTTTCCAAAAATTCTCTGGGGTCTCTGAACTCATATGACATCTCTTGTGAGCTCAAAAGGTCGAGCTCAGCTTCATACCTTTCAACCACCAGCTCCAAGAAGATTTTCTTGAGCACGGGTCTGAATTCTGAGCTACGAGGAATAACCCTAGGGAGGTCCTCCACCTTATATTCTACCAGGTCACTAGAAAATGTATCACGACACATTGCCATGAAATCTGGAAACATTTCTGCAAACCGTTCAGGGTCTTCCATTAGTGACGTGGCTTGGTCTTCGGCATGGATGATATTGTACTGCAACATGGTCTCCCAGTGGAGTCTTATGTGAAAACATAGGTAATCAGTGGCCTGTTGATCACCAGTGGAGTCTTTTTATCATTCAGGAATTTTGGAGTCGCTAGGTGGATGATTTACAACTTACTGTCCACCACAGTGGTTTACCAAATCAAGGCTGATTGGTCTCTTCCCCAGCGGAGTTTCCATTATGTTGGGGTTCCCATGTTTTGGCAGATTTGGCAATACCAAAAAATGAGACAACATCAAACCACTTTGGGGCCCTAGGATCTAGCCCTCATGGACCCGGAGAGGGATCTCTCCAAATAGATAAAGAATGATATATCTTTGAAGCTCAAAATGAGATGTTAGGCTAGTTATGAAGCACAAAGGGGGGTTTAAGTGATTTGGTTGGTTGTTGGGTTGGTTAGGAGACAATAAACCGAGAAGGTAATGGGAGAGAAGGAACAGGGCAGCAGGATATTTCAGCAAAGAGGATAGGTCAAGAAAGTGCCATCCATTGGGCTATGGAGTCATGAAGGGATAATTACTTGAAACCACTAGCCAAGGCTTTCAAAGGGAAAGTCATCTATACTAACGGATCTTTTTAGATAGATGGTGGGATGAAACATTAAGGAGAGAAAGTGAAAGAAGGAAATACAACCAGATTTCTGTCTATAGATCAGGTCAGAGGTTATTTAACTCCAGACCTACTTGGACATACTCAAAGGCAGCTCTCAAAGAGGGACAAAGGAGGTGCTTATAGATCAAACCAGAGGTAATTTAACTCTAGGTCTGCTTTAGCATCTCCAGGGAAAAACAGAGATAAATTTGACAAAGAAACATCCAAGCAGCAAACCCCCAAGTTCATACATTAGCCAGCAGGCAATAACATCCACTGCACTAGTTAAACTCCACAAATTTATTCTTAGATACACATGAAGCAAAAAACATCAAAGGTAGGGAGAGCAGGAAACATAGGGCACCTAACAACGGTGAATCCTATGTTATACTTCTGTTGCCTACTAGAGGAACATGAAACAATATGAAAATGTAAATAACAGAGTTAGGAAAAACATCACCAATAGTAATAGACCAGGATCCTGTGAAATGTGCTTTGATTAATTGATGCAAAACTAATCATGTACAATAAGCTCAATGACTAATACAGTCCAGACTTTCTCCTCCCAGCCTATTACATACAACTACTTTGCTACTTCCTCCCAAGACTGTTCTAATAGTCGGACATGAATCCCTCTAACAGCAAAATGCCCAACAACTGAACAACAACAACAACCTTTTCAATTCGTTCTTGGGGATTCTTATAGGAGAAAAGAGAAAACAGAGGTAGATAGACAATTAATTGATCTCATTAAGATAGAATTGGTGGAAGTGTCCACGCCCATACTGCTTAATGGCTATCTGCAACACTGTAGGTACTCTGAGACTGGTTCGGAGATCTCTGTCAGGTCGATTTTGACCTCTGATGTTCATTTGGAGTCCCTCGACTACCTGGAGCTCTGCGCTGCCATTCTGAAATAAATGAACTGGGTGGAAGATCTGCAAGGTTTCTCCATTCCTCATAACTGCCACCTGATTGTCTTAAATGAACTCCAATCAGTGTAATTAATCATTTCCGGGCTTGAGGAGGCATGGAGATTTTCTTGTAGGTAGGTGTACTTCTGGAGAAAATACATTCTTCTAATATTAAACACAGATGAATCTTATTGCGTGTGCGTTGGTCTTCAACTACGTCCCTTTTCCTTTGAAAGCGGGGTTGAACATTAATTATACCAATAACAGGCATAAACCCCCTTTTAATCTCTTTTGCTGGTCCGCTGGAAAATGTTGAAATGACCCCTCTGTGCTATCTGCACCGTAAAATAAACCATGTTACAAACCGGGCAGTGGTGGATAAATGTTGTGGAGGCCGAAGGAATGGTGGCGGAACAATTGAGAGCGATGGAATAATGAAGAATGGTGGAAGAAACGGTTATTGGTGCGAGACCCAAAGGTTAAACATTTGGGGAAAATACAAGGGAAAGACGTGAAATGCAATGGAATGGACGGAAAAAATGATGAAGCGAGGAGTAGCACGAGGCTGGCCCGACATGAATCGCAATCGAAAATCGGGAGAGGGAGGAGGGCGGAATGTAGACAACAAAACTTCCGATGCGATTGAGAAATCCTTTGTAATAACCAAAATATAACAATTTCCCCATTTACAAAGGAAAACCATTTATTTATATGAAAAGGCGGAAGGATAGTACGGTGGGCCCGGGGTCTAATCGCAATCAGAGATCGGGGCGGGTGAGGAAAATCGCAATCGCAACCGGGAGGAAGTGTGATGCGATCAGTCGGAGGGGGATGCGATCGGGATATACATCGTGATCGGAGGATCGGAGGGATGGCGCAATTGGGCATCGGAGGGGGAGACTTGCGATTGAGTAATTGGAGGAGGGCGTGATTGGCTGGACGCGCGATGGACGAAATATCAATGTATTATGATGCGATTAATCGCGTTGCAAACACTTGCGATGCGATTAATCGCATCGCAAACATTTGCGATTGGAACGTTAAACAAAAGCCGCGGTATAAAGTTTGCGATTGCAATTCATTTGCGGCAGGGGTTATATAATGTAAGACCTTATAATAAGGTTTTATAACAATGTGTGGCGGGGAA
The DNA here is from genome assembly GCA_034641835.2 of Pinus albicaulis. Lineage (NCBI taxonomy): Eukaryota > Viridiplantae > Streptophyta > Pinopsida > Pinales > Pinaceae > Pinus > Pinus albicaulis. The sequence goes on along the minus strand of CM076571.1, from coordinate 719,764,492 downwards.
GTGGTTATAAAGGGGTGAGACTTTATAATAAACAGTAACATTGTTTATTATAAGGTTCTAAGGGGCATGGTTTGGGGAAGTGGTTTATAAATCGCATATAGTTGTTTTGGAATGATTTACCGTGCGATTCATAAACGGAGAAGGGGGAAAAGGAGTAAGACCTTATTATAAGGTATGAAAGTGGTTTCTTGGGGGGATTTGAGGGGTAAAAAGGGAAATAGAAGGGGGGACAAGGGGGATAGAAATAGGAGCTAAGAGGGGGTGAAATAAGAGGAGAAAGGGGCCTTTAGGCATTTCTTCACAAACAGAGGGGCTTTATAATAGGAATCAGCAGAGGGGATTTTATCAAAGGACAAAGACACATAGAGGCTTCAAGGAGACTGTGTTTTCAGAGGAAATGCATTCCTTGAAGGCTCAAAAACAATTTAGTCCCCGTTTGCTTGCCAAAAAATTTATAGGGGGCTAACAAGGTCTTTGTATCCCCAAGAAAAAACATCTTTAAACTCTTTAAAAAACTCTGTGCATTGCAATTTTATGTGAGCTGGGAGAGTGCTGGATAGTTTGATCATCTTGGGTTCTGCTAGACTGCCTATGTTATGCTCTTCTACATTCATTTCCACAGGCTCCATTCTTGGTTCTTTGGCTACATCATTAAAATCAAAAAGGTGTTCAAAAGGTGCTAGACCTCTTGGAATTTTATCATTTTTGCATTGTAAAACTTCCAAGTCTTCTTGGTCTGCGTTGTCAATTATCTCTGCTTCAAAAGGATCCTCATAATGATTTATATCAGAAATATATGTCATTTCAACTTCTGGGATTTGTTCAATATACAAATAGTTTTATTTATGGTTAGTTTCTGATATTGGTATGTCGAAATCGTTTTTTGATTTTAAGAAATCATCTATGTGTTTGTCACAGTCAAAAACTTTCCAGTGATCTTTGTTATTAGGTACAACAGGCCTGTGTTTTACCTTTACACTGCGTTGTTCATTTATCTCAGTTATTTGGCAATTACTGGCAGTGAAAGCGAGTTCATTTGCTAGATGATTTAGTGCTCTTAGAATGAAAATAAGTTCATACTTTTCAAAGGTCTTCAATAGATCGAGGGCAGCGTTCCGATATTCCCTAAGTCTTGGATTTCTAGCTGAGTATTCTCCTTTGATTTGTCTTATGATAAGTTCAGAATCTCCTAAGATTGATATCTTTTGGGCTTCTAATTATTTAAGCAATTGTAAGCCTAGGAGAAGTGCTTCATACTCAGCAATATTATTAGTGCATGGGAAATCCAATTTATATGAAAAACTCTGATTTGTATTTTGAATCCACACACCTGCTCCTGCACTTATTTTATTACAAGATCCATCAAAGTTTATTGTCCAAAGTATGTCATCCTTATTTTCATTCTCTCGTTTCTGTTGATTTTCAATGTTTTGCATTTGATGCGTGGGAAGATCTGATTGTTCTGGTGAACTGATTGGGTCTACGTTTTCTTTATCTTATTGAGTGATTCCACCTTCATTGCACAAAATAAAGGAATCTGAACTTGATTGAATAGAATAGATTGGAGAGTTGTTTGGTTTGTCTATGTTGCTCACCATATACTTCATGTGAGATTCCATGTATAGTCTTCTGTTTTGGTTAAAAACGGAATGGTGGCATAAGACATGTCCATTTGAAGGCTTCCCTGAAGTTTGTCTCCCCATGATCTTGATAATATCATGCCATACTTAGGGGGAATGTCAGCTACAACTATGTCCATCACTAGACTCTTAGTAGGAATTTGAGCTAAACTAACACATAAATCTTTGATTAAACCCAAACATTTGACTCTGCTTGAGTCAAAGGAATACAAATATTTGTACGGTTTAGTAATTTCTAATCCTAAGCTTTCCATCACTACCTTGGGCATTAGATTGTGTGATGCTCCAGAATCTAACATGGCATTATGTAAGATTCTCTCGTGTATGTTCAAACTAACATAGAAGGGAGGGACAGCCCCTTCTTGGTATTTTCCTTCAACCTCCGGACCAAACAACAACTCAGGTTTGTCATCTGTCAAGTTTAAGGTGTCAGTATCACTTCCTAGGCTCAAAGATTTCAAACCTTGGTTTTTGTACACTTCTTGGGTTACTAGTTCAGTTAGGGGGATGGTAATTTTTATCTTGGCAATCTCTCCCTCAAGGCTGAAAGGGACAATTGACTTCTTCATATTTACATCTGTCTTTTCAATTGAATTCCTTTCAGCAATTTTAATTTGTTGAACCTTGTTTGGATTGGTAATTGGAATTGTTTTGTTAGGACCACTAGCTAAAGTGCTAGGGGTACTCTGTTCAACATTTGACTGATTGTTTTTCTCTTTGTTTAAATCTGGTTTTTTAGCCAAAATGATGGGTTTGTCTATTGTCTTTTTCGGTTGACTTTCTGCATTTTTCTTGACTGCAGTGCTAGTGTTCTTATCCTTTAAATTTTCTACATTCCCTTTGCTCCTAAGATCATACTTTTTATGTACCTTCATGATTTCATTTTCAAACCCCAATCTATATTCATCAGAATCTTCATAGGTGTTTTCACTTTGATTAGAAAATAAACCTTGTTCTTCCTCAGTGAGGAAAACATCATCCCCACTGTCTGATCCAATCAAGTTTACATGAGATTCTCCCAACCTTTCCATCTGCCTATCTTCCTCATATTGATCTACATATTTTTGTTGGAAGGGAGGTCTAACATGTTGGTCGCTTTCTTTTTGCTTATCTTGATTGTTTTCTCTTCTATAATTCTGATTTCTATTTCTATTTTGGTTATTCTGGGGTTCTCTTGGTGGCACTCTATCATTCAGATTTATCTTTTCAAGCATCCTCTCCATTACCTTCACTAGGTTGTCAATTTTTGTGTCAGAAGTTGAGGTTGAGGGTAGTAGGTCATATTTATAAGTTACCCTCTTCTCTAATCTCAACCTATTTATTTTCTCAATTATGTTTTCTAAGGTTAATTAATCCCTCTCCCTTAACTGATAAGTGATTTTAGCATTAAGGCCTTCAGGATACCTTACCAAGGCCATGCCTTGAGGAGGTTTCATGTGAGGTGGAAGAGCATTGTAAACGCTATTGAACCTAGTGGAGTAATCATGAACACTCTCCCCTTGATTTCTATTGAGGCTGCTATACTCTGCTAGTATTTGGAGAGGATTCTTTTTGAGTTCCCATTTGTTGATGAATGTTTGATGCAAGGCAGAGAGATCATTTATGTTGTTAGAAGGTAAGTTTTTAAACCATTTCTTTACATATCCTCCTAAAATTTGGGCCAAGATTCTTATCTTCACAGTTTCTCCTTCTATCTCCATGTAATCAAATGCATCTTCCATCCGATCTACATGATGTTGAGCTGTTGTAGACTCTTTTCCAGTGAAATGAGGAATTTTGGATTGGTAATCATTTGGTAAAGGAAGTAGAGGTTGTGGTAACACTAATGGGGCATACCATGTTGCCATGGCTAGAAATAAGGGTGGATTTACAAGAGTGAAAGTGGGTTGAATAGGTGTGTTTTTCACAATGGTAGTGTGGATTGGAGTGGAAAAAGCACTTGGGCCAGCAAACTGATTTTGAGCAGACTTGTTATGGAAAAGGCTAAAGTGATGAAGAAGCTGTGATTCAGGAGGAGTGGAAGGTGAGGCTTCACTATTGAAGCTTTGTTTCAAATCTGCAATGTCAAGATCAGTTTGGCTTAAATCACCTTGAGATCTAGTTCTAAAGATGTTCTTTGTATGATGTAAATCAAAGTGTGCATCCTCTAAGACAACAAGGTTTTCAGGGACATAATTTATTCTTAAGAGGCTCCTATTAGTAGCTGATTTTCCAGAGTTAGAAGTCTGCCACAAAATTTTCTCAGGATTGTCAACGATTAAAGGAGGATTTGGGTTTGGATGGGATCTAGTGTTGATCCTATGTGAAGCCAGACTGTTTTTCAAAAATGAGAGAGGTTGAGGTTTTAGGGACTGTTTTTGGGAATTTTACCTCTCATGATGTCTTATCTAGTATGGGACTAGGCTTCTAAACTTCTTCCAAGCTGGTTAACGCAGTCCTTAAGAGATTTGGGAACATAGATGAGTAATAGGCCTGCTGGGGCTAGTGGAGTCACCAGGTGGAAACTTTTTATCTTTTATGAAGGTAAGATATTGGATGGTTCCATCACCATGTTTATTTGTGAAGCCAAAATGAAATTTTTTTGGGTTTTTCTAAGTTATTTCGGTCTTATAGGTTAAGAGAGTGTTCTAAGTCTGATTTTTCACTTAGCTAAGGTGTTCAAACAAACAGAGTTTACTCTTATGGCTTGGTAACTGGTTCCTTCAAGGTTTGATAAGGGCTTAGAGGAATCCAAAGGGTTACTTAGTTTGTCATTGATTCAATTAAGTCCTATCATGATTACCATTTTTTAGGTAGTGCTTGAAGAAGGTTACTTATGTTATACTGGACAGTGAGTGTTTTGTTTTGAATATTTTACTCAGGTCCCGCTGTGATCGCCATTATGTTGGTGTCCCGTGTTTTGATAGTTTGGGAATTCAAAAGACAAGGCAACATCAGAACCAATGTTTAGAGTTACAAGATCTAGTCCTCCTGTTCTCATAGAGGGATCTCTCAAATGTTTGTTTGCAAAGGTTTATCTTGTGTGCTTAGAGTATTGGTTTTAGACTAGTTATCAAGTGCAGGTGTTTGTTTGTTTTTTTGGTTGGATTGATATAGCAGAATATGAAAGATCTAGGAATGGTAGGTAGAATGAGGAAGTAATAGCTTCATTGGGAAATGGAGTCAAAAAGAGGTCATGACAAACTTATCAATGGATATGGGATATCAAAGGGAAAATCTAACTTGGCCGCAGGATCCTTTGGTTTTGGAATGAGATGAACATCAATGATTTGGAAAGAAAAGTTTAATTCTCGACAAAGGGAATTTAAAAACACAATTTGAAAAATAAAGAGCTATTTGATAGATAGGGCTAACCATGAATTCTACAAATCACACTTTAAGCAAATAATGACTTCAAAACAAATTTTAAAATGAAATCTAAGATTCGGGGAACACCCTATTTCCTCAAATATTTTATTTCAAATGACTTAGAAAACATAAAATATTCACTGATAATTATAGTCATAGAAGAGGGAACACCTGAATACATCTATGATCACAACTATAAAGACCTTTAAGCCAACTTTTCAAGCAAGGACAAGGGGCAAGATCAGAACAGACCTCCTTGACTTACTTTAAACAAAGAAACTTCAAAGGGAGACTTCAATAACAGTCTTTAAGTGGCAGCAGACAAGCAGGGAGAACCATAAATCATGCTGAAACCAACTGTTCGAACTACTAAGGAAATAAACAAGCATGAGGACTAAAGAGAGAGGTTAAAGACTCTAAAATATCTCAGCAGAAGAAAACATGAAACAATGAAGGATGAACAGGTCTAAGGTGCTTCCAGGAGTCATTTCTTAGCCTAAAAATTTCAACCTACTGTAGTAAGAAATTATGGAACAGAATGAAAACAGGAGAAAACATTAAACAATTCAAAATACTTCACCAACAACCAAGCTCATGGATCCAATGATAGAGCCTTCTCAGGAACAAGCATGCAACAACATCATCAAGGCTTCCAAGACTTCAGTTTCTTCTTCAAATTCAACAGACTATGTATTATTTCAGAGAGTTTCAGTATTACAACTAATGATTAACCAACCAACAATTTCTCATCTTCTACAGAAGTATTTATAGAAGAAATGAGGAGGTGGAATGGGGTAAAATATCTTCTAAGTTCAATTAATACAGTTTACTATTTCTCGGCCTTTGAGGGGCTCAATGGAGAACATTCTGACATTTCTTCTATATTAATTGGTTTGCATTAAATAATTAAGCTCACTGGAAGCTCATGTTGACTTTAAGGCTCTATGTCAGTAACTCTGCAGATATTTTTTGCATTAAATTCATTTAGAAGAATTAACTATTCGGCTGCGCTGAGGCTAATATCTTCCTTCTGATCAATAACTTCGGCCTATGTTAAATGCTTGTGGCTATATGTGGCATTATGGTAGCTGAGAGAAATTAATTTTCCTCTGATGTGGCGGTGGAGGCTTTCTTTCTGATAGATATTTTTGATTTTCCTTTAATCCTATTTTAATTTGGAGGATTAGGATTTTGATAATCAATCTTAGCCATAATCCCCACAAATTTGTCTTCAAACTTCTGTTTCTGCTGTGTTTTAATCTTCAACACTGATACTCTTTGATTTTGATTTCATTCACAGTGTCTTGTTGATGTGCAGGGCCGCACAAGGCTCGCATGGCATCAATGCCCATGGAGCATCGACGAGACGTGGAGTTTGAACTCTGCAATTGGTTTCCTTTTATGAATCAAAGGCACGGGAATCGTCATTCCCGGCCTTCGGCCTTTCTTTAGCACAATGGATAAACCATTAAAACCTGCAAAATACAAAAAATATTATGAAATCCTGCATTTGTGGGGTGAACTGCTTCAGAGGGTGTGGGGAGAGAGCTTAAGTCATAGCCATCGATTGCGCGAAGATCAATGGTGAGGATTGGTCGAAAAAAATTATGAGCGAAGCGCATGAATTTAAACCAAAGTCAGGAGGCGTGATCTGGACCGTCTGATTTGGACACGTGGACAGTCCAGATGCAATCGGAGGCACTCAATCGGCGGGGAAAGAAATTTCACAGCACTGAAAACTTGTGACGTGATTAAGTGTTGACCGTCGATTGGTTATAGATCAACAGTCGGGAATGAATCAGAGGATTTTGAAGTGGAGGTAAGACTTGTGATCGGAGTGAACGAGGGCCGTTGGATCATGGAAGGCAAGGGGAAGATCAATGGCTCTCGATTGATCAGGGGATGACCGATCGGGGGAAGAAATAAAACGCACCCGACGAAACTTTGCGATGTGATGCTGCGTGGGCCGTTGATTGGCTTAAGATCAACGGTTGATATTATTTACAAACTAACACTGGTGAAAGCCCTTTATAATATATGAAAACCCGAAACTTTAATAAAAAACAAAGGTTTTATGGTGTGGGCGGGGTTATATATATATATAAAATGGATAGGCGCCCGACTGCAGGGCCTTGGTCTATATGGGATGATAATAGGCCCGGGGCGTATACAATAAAGGGCCAATCACAATTGGAGCTTCAGGCTTGGGATTTTCAATCTAACCATTTGATATTTTCGATGCGATTAGCACCTTGGGATCTTTAACATTTGGTCCCGGGTGAAAGTTATATGGAGTAGAAAACGGAGGGCGGAGTTCATGAAATGGGGCTCAATCGCATCAGAGAAATGATGCGGGTGCTTTTCAATCTACCCATTTTCCATCTAAAAAGCATAACTCCGGCGCTTTTTTTAGACCAAACTTTGGAAAAAGGGGTTTTGAGGGAGGGGAAAGGGGAAAAATATGAAAATGAAGGATTTTTTATGGAGAATAAAGGGGTAAAAAATGAGGTTAGTTTGGAAGTGGAAGGAGGGGAAAAATGATGATTTTGCGACAGTCTTTTCTCATGAAATCAACGGAATTTCTGAGTATAAAAAGGGCACAGTAGTGAAGATTTTAGACAGAAGGCATGAGGCCTTCAAGAGTCTTCAAGAGGTAACACTTTTTGAAATAAAATTTGTTCCTTGAAGGCTCCAAAAATGATTTAGCCAGCATTTGATATAAAAAATTTTATAGCTGTCTAACACCCCCCCATGCATTGTAGATTTGAGGCCTACCACCTTGATATGATGGACAATCCATCCTGCAATGGTCTCCATCACAGATCCAACACTTCAATGGTTCTCTACCACTTCCTTTATTGTGTTTCTCCTCAATATGAAACCCATGTACTTTCTTAGTTGCATTGAACCTCTTATGAGGTTCCATATCTTATTTCCCACCTGAATCCAGAAATATTCCTCGCTTCTCGGGCCATTTTCCTTTAGTCTTCTCATTACCCTTCTTGTCATGCTTGAAATCAGGCTTGCACTTTGATTGTTAATAATAGTGCTTCAACTTCCTAATGGATTCCTCAAAAGACTAAGGCTCATCAAACTCAATATGGTCTTTGAATGATAATGGTATCCCATTGATGAACCTTTGGATCTTTAATTCCTCATCATTGAGATATTTAACATATCTCAACACATCTATAAATCTAGTTGTATACTATTCATGTTTCATGGAACCCACCCTGAGCTCATAGAATTCCTTGGCCTTTCCATCATACTATCTCTCAAATAGGTACTTCTTCCTAAAGAGTATTTCAAATTCTTCCAAGGCCATATCCTCTTCCCTGATGCCCGTAAAATTCATAACACCTTCCCACTAGATATCTGATTTTCCTTTCAGACTAAAGGTAGCATCTTGGATTTCATGTTCTCAGAGTAATCATTAAGTTTGAAGAATTTCCTCATCCCAAGTAGGCATGCTTCTGCATCTTCTAACTTGGTCAACTCACCATCAAAGCTAGGAGGCTTAGCTTTCTTGAACTCTTCTGGAAAGTACCCCCTCTCACTCCTCCTATAAGGATTTTGGTGGTGAGAGAAATGTTGTATCCTGACATCATAAATAGAATAAAATCCATGAGTACTAGCCCTCCTCTAAAGCATATCTAGGAGCCTGCCACTCTTCATTGTATCATCCATGTCCAACCTATGCCTCAATAAACCTCTCATTATCAATATTGAACATTACAATCTTGTTCATCAAACTTCTCAATGTATCTACTAGATCAGGAGAGTCTCCCTCTTCATGCTACTTAAATGATCTCTTCCATCCCGCTAATGTCTCTTCTATCTAGTGTGAAGAGTCATATGAATTGTACTCAATTATTCTACTCTTCATCTCTAGTCTTATATTGCCCCCCAACATACCATGTTAGATAAACCAAATAGAAGATGTAATCAAAATCATACCTCAACGTATCTCAGGAGAATCTATCACATCTGCACAATTCAGTCCAGATTAACATGATAAATAATAATATCAAGAAATTAAATGGCATGCAAGAAACCATAAGGACAATAATAAAAATTCATATTACCACAATGCATATAATAACAAATTAAATATCATGCATGTGAATATGACCACACTAATAAACTATCATCTATCATGCATGTAACCAAAATATAAATATACTGAATAACATGCATGTGACCACAATGTATATAACAACAATTAAACAGCATTCGTGCATGCATGCAAAACATATAAGCCTACATGACAACCCGCTTTTACCGAGAGGTCCACTGCTACAACCTCACTTTGATACCACTCTTTAACACCCCACCCAAAATTTTTCCACTTTTACCAACTCACCAGGGTAAACATGAGACGAGAGTTACTATGCATGACCCAACATCCATGTTCCAGTTATGGAAGTGGGGTCTACCATCGTGAACTTATTTCAACCTTCCAGAGACACATGATCACCCAAACATTAGATTAATTTCACTAGTGGCGATTTCCTAATTTGGAACCACTTTTTTACCCACTCTACCTCCCAATTGCACTCATGCATACTAGAGCATGTGGCTAGAAGGCTCCAGTTTCACTCACAATCTACCCTTAATGTGACTAAAACCGAAATTCTCCAGCTAAGAGGGTGCGACCATAAGCCCTGTTATGTATTTTTGGGCTAGTCTTTGCTCCAACTCCCCAAACCTACCCAAAACCTTCCAGAACTCTGTCAACAATGTCTATGTGTCTATATAATTAATTCTCGGCTATACTCCTAATCCAAACTTGGAAAATATATGATTATCATTTATGCAAAAAATTGGTAAACATAACACCTATAGGTCATGAATGCATATCTATTCACTATATCATTAGTTTCATGAGAGAATCATCGAGAAGGCTCACTTCCCTCTCTTTCTAGATTTAACAACACGTATTATCTCATTCATTAAAATATATAACAAAGAGCCTACTAAGCCTTGGAATGGATTCATAACAATAATACATCATAAATGAGAAATATACCATGCATGTAACCAACATTTAACTATAATAGAACCATGAAAAAACAATCATAAAGTCATACATAAAAATAGAATTTGTTCTTGTTAATCTCAATAAGAATAAACACATAATAACATATGAAAATTCCGACTAAGTTAGGGACTTCCATGTACCACCCAACCATAGATGGGGTTGAACCAAAACATTCTTTCAGCCAATCAGCTCTGTGCCATATTCCAAGCATGAATATGGGATCACATGGGATAAATCAAAACAAAACCAACTATGGCTTCCAAAGGCTAACCCACCCCAACCCTCAACCATAGTGGTTTCACCTAAAATGGTCTATTAATCACTAAGGCTAAACAATCTTGGATGTCTTCGAATTTCTTCACCATACCTAGATGAGTTTCCATGTCTCCACCCACCTGTCAAGAGTGTTGGAATCACGATTGTCGTTAGACCAAAACCTGCAAGCGTTAATATCCGCTACAATCACCAGAGTTAGGATCCATAAGAGGCGGTTAGTCCATGTCGCGAAACACACGGGGAGCGCTGAAACGAATGTCCAACAATCTCCCCCCCAACGCGAGTCGGGTGAGTTTCGAACTCGAGACCTGTTGCTCTGATACCAATTGTTGGAATCATGACTGCCGTTAGACCAAAACCCACAGGCGTTAATCTCCGCTACAATCGCCAGAGTTAGGATCCACAAGAGGTAGTTAGTCCATGTTTCGAAGCACACGGGGAGCGATGAACCCAATGTCCAACAAAGATTTCTAGGAGAAAATCATCTCCACCCTCAACCCTTGGGAATTTTCCTGAGACCACCTCAACCATGATTCAAAATCTACTGGAATCCAAAGCTTAACCATAAAGGGAACCTATTACATCATGGTTATATAGGAAATGTAAAAGGAAAGGTTGTACATCACTGTCAATCCAGGAAAATCACATGAAAATGACAACAACATAAACAATAAACCAATTCATAGACCTTGCATCAAATCCCAACATGCTAGATCACACATGCACATTATCACCTGAAAATCCATAGTTATTTTCTGTCATTAATTTCTTCTATCCAAACATCCTCTTGCACTCCCTTGATTTTCTTGTTTTCTTTCTCCCTTGCATGTTCCCTCTCTTGTTGTTCGATTTATTCCTTAGAAAAGCTAAAGTTGACAAAATTGAAAACTTATCAAAAGTTGTCAATTGTTTCTCAAGTACCTTTTTATCATTGATGTTTGGTGTCTCTTCCTTTTCCTTTCCTCTTTTATTTCATTTTCCTTTATTTTCTCTTTAATTTCCCTTGCATGCATACTCTTGTCTCTTCATCTTCCTTTCCTCCTATTTTCCTTCATTACTTGAATTAATTACCATTTATTTCCCTTTGCATTTTTCCAATACCAATTGAATTTCCATAGCCATTAATTAACAACAGGTGACCCCCAATGTGATGTCCCCACCCCCCCCCATTCATCTTGGAATACGTGTCCCATGACCTCGGTTGATTTTTTCCTTTTTACATGGAAATACAACCTGAGGCTATTACATTGGAGGATAACTCTCCCTTCTTTTTGAGAGGCTAAGATTTGTTAATTAAAAAAAATCATTATGGAGATACAAAAAGATAATGTGAGGATACATGTCCAAATGAAATATATTATTAATATTATCACTATATATTAAGATCATACCCTAATATGTTGATTTAGTGCCATGTGATTTATGGTGTATTAATATGTTTAATGATTTTAGTATCAGTTTAGGTTACACTATATACTTTGATTATCAGACCGAAGTTAGTATTATTGCGAGGCTCTCCCTTCTATATACATTGTAGGAAAGTCCTCACACTTATTTGAATGACCTAATAAAAAGAATGCATTGGAATTTGAAGTCTAATGAGAGAATCATCCTGTGAGCTGTACACAAACACGACTATGTGGCATCTCAAACACCCACACTTCTCTAGGAGTGATTTCAATGTCACTCGGTGTACCTAGGAAATTCTACAACACTTGATTATGAAATGTGTGATTTTACAACTCCTGATAAAAGAGTAACTACCAAATTCCATAAGTGACATAAACTAGGAAAACCATGGATTCACACATTCTTGAAAAGTAAACTTCACACTGATTGGAAAGTAAAATATTACACCAACTTGAAAATTAAAATAGCACATAAACTTGTAATGAAAATTAAATGAAAGCCACAATATTGTAAATTAATTGTAAATATAATTAGAAATTAACAAAAAAAGTATGTTGGCACGAGATCATAACTTTAGTGGGCCCCTACTTGTGGTTGACTTGTGACTCTAAGTTCTTAATTATTTAGCAAAGTAATGATAATAAGCTACAAGATTCATGCACAAAATCATAACAAAATATAATAACTCAAATGATAACACACACAAAACATTATACATATTACTCAAGAAAACATAACAGTGTCTCCAATGTGTCCCACACATCCAAGCACTTCACATATATATACAAAATTAGAAGTGCTAAAATTTAAAAAGTAACAACGTTGGTTCACATGAAAAACTGAAAATAACATAAATAGAGTTTGTTTAACAATCAATAATCAATCTCAACATAGTGTAACAAAACTTTTCTATTGTATGTGTTTTGACTTGATAGATGATCGGGAGCCAGTGCATAGTTAAGCTTAAGTGCAAACAAAACTTTGTTATTGTGTGCACTATGACCCTGCAGATGCTCGGAAGCTAGTGCAACAATTAAGTCTAAGTGAAAATTCTGATCATAACTGACCGAGGTACTAGCAACTATAATAAAATCATAATAGACCCTTTATACACAAAATTAATTTGTATGGACAGTTGGGTCAATAATCTTAAATCTACTAATGTCATTGCATAACTTGGTCTTGTCCAAATTCCTTCATTATTTTCCTTCATATAATTACGTGGCGTGTACACTTGGATTCCATGTTGAGTTGTAAAAGAGTTATGAACTTGGTATTTGTGGTGGTCCCTTAGTTTCATAAGGAAATCCATAAGGATGCCTTATAGGCACATAATCGAGATGGATGTGGCCAAAAAGCATCATATATATAAAAAAAATATCAAATATTGATAAGCCACCAAACCTTTATTTATTCAAGCCAATATAATATGTAGTGCAAACCATATTATGAATATGTGTTTGTGTATGTGCATTTCTATCTAGCCATACACACCAAAATACTCTTTTAATATTTAATTAAGCGAAAGAGGTAAAGTACTTAAGAAAATATACATATGTATACTTGTAGCCATATATAATGAGAGGTATAGGCAATTAAGGGTAAAATATGAAGGATATATATATATATATATATCATCATCATCATCATTGTCGTCTTTTCCAAACTAATTTGGTTGCATGTCACCATGCAACCTACTATGTGTCAACGAATATGGCATGGATGTCACCTCAATTGAAAGTTGGGTGACCAAATTCTCTTGTATTATAATACCCTAAAGTTTTTCCATTATTTTGTAGTTGGACTACTCTTCTTCCTCATCCCACTAAGTTGGAGACCTTTAGAATTGAATGGGACATCTCATAAGTGTATAATGAAAATGGATACCAATCCATATTGAACTATGCTTGAGTAATGAATAGGTATAAAATGTTTCTCTCTTATGATCTAAGCCAAAATATGGGTAATCCATGGGGTTCTTATCTCAAAGTAGTGCCGGTAATCCTTCCCATATATCTTGAGCTACCATAAGATATTATAAATAATAGGTATGTGATAGTTCATGGTAATTGAAGCAACATAGTACTAGTTGTGCTTGATAGTAGCAGAATCCACGGGGTATTCCTTCAACCTTGCTACGTTATTTACCACAAGATCGAGCAATTTATATTCTTCCCGCACCATTAACTCAACCTATAATTATGTTTTTTTCATAAAAATATGAGTCTCTCTTCCATTTAATTAAGCTGGTGATGTAGGACATGAATATTAGAGTTGGATATCCCCAACAAAGGGATTGCAATTCTAGCAATAGTTATATAACATAATAAAAATGAATAAGTATAATTCACAAAATATTTTTTTCTCTGATGCATCTAAATGGTGGTAAATTTAAATAAAAGTTCCAGGTTGGTTTATATCATGGGGTTGACTATCCCTAATATATCTCAATTGGAAATATTCCCATAGATCATGTAAGAAAATATGATAAACTCTTGAGGGTACTCGAAAATCAGAGATATCTACACCAAATTCACAAGTTACCTCTTTCAACCTTTGTTATTTTTTGTATAGATATTTCCACTTGGTTATCTGATTCGTCCACTTCTATTCTTGACTTAGATACATTGAGAACTATCATTGTTTCAATTTTTCTATCACCTTCCTATGGTTGTCTTTTTTAATGATTCCTAAGTCAAATAGGTCTCCCTTTGTTTTCCATTGTGGAAGATCAGGTTTGAGCTTAAGGAAAGCATAAGCATTGGTCAAAATCTCATCTAGGATGACGTTAATAACTTGTTGGGCTTCCTCATTGTAACCCTCAACAAATTTTTTGGTTCTAGTTTCAAAATATTTCTCCTAATCTATGGCTTTGAGTAAGGCTCCCAAATTATTATATTAGGCGTTTCTCTTTTTAATTTGGAGTTAGATTTTTTTTTCATAGTAAAGCCTGAAAAATGGGACTAAAAACCCAAAAAGGTCTAAGGTTCACAACCTTAATTTTATTACGCTTAGTTTTTCCTGTTTTGTCACTTCCAACACTAACCTCAAAGTCTAATGGTGGTTCCTCCATAATATTATTTTCAACAAGGTTTGTAACTTCAATGTCCTCTTCATGCCTAGAATTCTGAAGTAATTCAGTAAAAATCTCAGGTATATTAGATTTTGTCTCCTCAAATGATGGCATTTCCTCCTCTGATCATGAAGTCTTAGAGGTACAAGTTGGACCTTTATCTTTTTTTCTGATTGTTAAATTGTAGAAACTTTGGTAGGATATCAACATTCAGTCATCGATGGAATCCCAAGGCTAGATTTTTCACCTTGAGATAGAATGCCTCGAATGAAGAATTCACATAAGATTTCTGACATGTTCAACTCTGCTTCAATTAGAATCTTTATCAAAACCTAATGGTATAACCTTAGTTTGGGGTTATTATTTTTCCTCTGAACTAGTTCATCCATTTTTGTTAAGATTTTGAGCAAGAAATATCACATGTTAAGTGGCTTTTTCCTTATCAGGTGCATCAAGAACCTAATATAATAATGGTAATCTATGTTGTACCTTCCCTCACATGTCATGAACTTTTGAATTCCATAAGGCGAAATAAGATTCTCTACAAATTCCCTTTCTTAATTCTTAATTATGGAAGTTGGGATAATTTTTATAGGAAAGGGGACCAACACTCTCCATTAATCTTAAATTTTTTGACTAATTCTCTCCATCCTGAGAGAGTTTAGTTACTATAGAGATCACTAGTTCATTGATTGAAATGATAAGATGCCTAACAAGGGCTCATGCACCATTAAACGTATAATAAAACTCTAATGCAACAAATGCATTGTGTCCTTGAAAACGGTTAAGAAAATTGGACCACCTAGCTTCCACAAACACACTCCACACCTCGAGCTTAATTTGAATAACAATGATATTCTTGGTCTCAACATGATTTACAATGCTTCCCAAGAATTTTCATACCTATAATTCCATTCATTTAATCCTCATACAAAATACTCTATGACATTACCTTGTCTTATCGAATGAACCAAATCTCATCAAATGTTTCAAGATACAAAAACAAGATTTTTCCCGCTGCAAAATGGTGTAAGGTAGAAAACCTCCATTACTTCGCACAATTTATACATCCTGTTATTTTTTCTAGTTACCGATAGGATTCCCATCATGTGAAGATGTCAATCTAACATTCCACCCAATCCTAGTAAGTCATTCCAATATTGATTCAGATGATGAGTCGACTTGGTGGCCAAGCCTTCTTGAGTAACATTTTTTACCCCATGTATATGTATAATCCATCTTGATGTATATTAAAAAAGGCTTGTGACTATATGATAGAAATGGGTATAATGAGCACAAAGGATATGGATCACACAAGGAACTTTTTCAAATATTTTAAGTGTTAGGATTATAGGAAGGTTTTTTAGCCAAAGTCCCACTTCCTTTTATTTTAATTTAGTCCTAAGGATTTAGGATAAAGGAAATGATAAGGAAATAGGTGCTTTTAAGAAAAATCTGCAGGCCAAAATAGACAAAGGAAGTTAGGATAGGAATATACAACATATTTTTATATAACTTATGTAGTGTAATAAATATCCAGGTACATGTATTACTTGATAAGGAACTCTAAAATATTTTCTCAAACAAAAATCAAAAGATTGATAAAGAAAGCACCTCGGTAGTAGGCGAAATCATTGTGTTGGCATATTTACTTGATACTATCCTCATACTCTGGATGTAATTTCATAGCCCATATTCAAAAATAACATTTAAATCATTAGGTGCCTTTATGAAGAGATAAGCATGGATAAATGAATAAAGTTATATATATATATATATATATATATATATATATATATATATATATATATATATATATATATATATATGTTGATCAGTCTCCTATTTTTCCAACAAAATCCTATCCTATTGCACCTTCGAAAAGGTTTGCATAATCATAAGGATATTATTTCCCTACTAGATTTATTAGAGGTTGGTTTTCCAATGATACTAAGTGTCATAAGCACCCAAGGCCTGGCTTTTGCCACTAGATATTTTCTCTTTTTTTCTTTTCTTATTTATTATTATTATTATTTTTAATGCGACTGGAAAAAAGTCAAGGTATCAAAACAGAGGATGGATTAACCATATTATTTATGAATTCTAAATCAAATTGCTTCATTAATTCCTTGATAAATTCCTCTTTGGACTTGGGCCTCTAATATATCCTCAGTCGATTTTTGTTGGCAATTAATGGTGTTTGTGCATCATCAATAGTAAGGAACCTTACAAACCCATTTTCGAATACACTTTCAACTTTATATGGCCCCATCCATCGAGTATAAATATTTCCTTCAAAATACTTGTGTATTAAATCAAACAATAGGTCCCAATATCCTTCTCTAAACTTCTTCTTCTTAATTAATTTATCATTCCATTTAGCTCATTGCTACTGCATGAGAGTTGTTTTTTAGATGGTGTCTTGGAGGATTTCATCAAGTTCATTAAGTTGGTTCAACCGATGCTTTTGAGCCTTAGATAGGTCGATCCATACTTGTAAGGTTGTCCTTAATATCATAACTTCAAACTCAATATGAAGGACAACCTACTTCCTATATACCAAATCATAAGGTGTGAAACCAATGGAATTCTTATAGGTAACCCTATAGGCCCACAAGTCTTCTGGAATTTTGTGGCCCAATATTTGTGATGGTGTTGTACCGTGTTTGTCAATATGGCTTCCAAGAAATTTTTGGTAAATTCCACTCGTCCATTTTCCTGAGGGTGATATGGAGTGGACATTTGGTGCTTTATTTTAAATTTATCAGTGATTGACTAGATCAATTTGGAAGTGAATTGAGTCCCTTGATTAATGAAAATATCCCACAATATGCCAAAATGGAAAAATATTTCGTCATATAATAAATCATCCATTGCATGTTTTGTCACCTTTGGTAGAACTTCGGCTTTAACCCATTTAGTTACATAGTCTGTGAATACGATAATTTATGCTTTATGTTTTAATGGCAGGTTAGCTGGATCTACAAAGTCAAGAGCCCATTTTTCAAAAGGCTTGATCATGACTTGTGGCTACAGAGGAATTTTGTCAATCTGTGTTGGCCTTCTCATTCTTTAACACTTATCACAAATTCTAGCATACCTTTTGGCATCCTTGAAAATTGTGGTCCAATAGTATCCTTGTCGCATGAATTTATTCATGGTCCTTTTATTTGCAAGTGGCCCCGACAAGGCTCGTCATGACATTCTTTTAGGATGTCATATATTTGATCCTCTTGAAAACATCGCTGGATCATATGATCAAACCTAGTTTGGAACAAGTACTCTTGAATCTAAGAGTACATAACACTATTTATAACAACTTTTTGTCACTCTATAGGTGAAAATTATTGTGGGAGTTTACCGATAGCCAATAATTCGCAATATATGCAAACCAAGGCATATTAGTAGACAAGGTAAACAAATTTTCATCAGGGAAATTCTATAGGATTAGACTTATTTATATTATGAATTCATGACAATAAATCAACAATGACATTCTCCTTCTTGGTTTATCAACAATGGTAATATCAAATTCTTGTAGGAGGAGAAGCCACCTGGTCACTCCACCATGTGTAATATGTTTATTAATAAGGTATCAAATAGTAGAGTGATCAATATGCACAAAGACATGGTATCTAGTAATATAATTATGGAATTTATTTATGGCATGTGCCACCACAAATTATTATTTATTATTTATTGTATAATTTATTTTGATTAGAGTTAAATGTGTACCGATATAATAAATGGCATAGGTTTTCGTTCCTCCTTTTGACCTAACAAAACTCCAATGGTTGTATTTGAAGCATCAATATGAATATGGAATGATATTAAGGACAAATTATAACCTCAAAAATAGAAGTAGGGGATATTTTTTCTTTAAGGGAATTGAATGCTAACTGACATTGATCATTCCAATGGAATTTTCCAGCTTTTTTTACAATATAAAATAACGAGGAAGCTACCTTGGTAAAATTTTCTATAAATGAACATCCTTTTGTGTGGTTGGGGCTGATAATTTAAGAATTACCTCTATTTTGGCATGGTCCACTCAAATCCATTTAGGAGAGATATGGTGCCATAACATGGTCTCTTCCATGAGAAGCATTTGACATTTATCATTGTTGAGAGAGAGGTTGGTTTCTTGAAACTGAATTACTTTCTTTTCAAGAATTTTCAAGGCTTCTTCAAAATTTTCACCATATATCGTAACATCATCCATACATATCTCAACATAATCATTGCTCAAGTCGAAAAATATTCTGAGAACATCCCGTTGAAAATTTATATGAGCATTACAGAATCCAAATGAGAGTACTTGGTAGGCATAAGCTCACCATGGGAAGGTGAAGGTAGTTTTCTCCTAATATTCAGAGGCTACCTGAATCTAGTTGTAGCCGTCAAATCCATCAATGAAGGGGAAAAGTTTCTTCCATGCTAAGGTGTCATAGACTTTATCAACAAAGGGAAGGGGAAAATAATATTTTAGGGTATCTATTTTCAACTCTTGATAATCAATGCACACTCACCACTTGCCATTCTTTATAGGGAAAATAATCAGAGGAGAGACCCATTCACTATTGAAAATAAGGTAGATAAAGCTTGAATTAAACAAATTTTGTAAATCTTATTCAACAATGTCCCTTAGGGCTAGATTCATCCTTCTCTAGGGCTGCCTAATAGTCCAGGCATCATATTTTATATAAATTTGGTGGGTACACAAACTAGAATAAATTCCTTCCATATTAGTATAACCCTATGATAAAGAATTATTGTCCTTTCTAAGAATTTCTATCAATTGATTTTGTTGTGAGGGTTCCAGTAAGGAATTAATATTTGAGTATTTTTAGGATATATTTCAATATATTTAGTTTATCTTCCATAATATCATATGGATCTATCAAATCTAGTTGTTGTGCTAGCCCAATGGGTGAACATGTCTCCTAGGATTGTTTCCCTAAATCTAGATCAAGTAATGGATTGTTATTGATATGTGGATGTGTTAAAAAGGTACAAATTAGATAATCTTAAGTTTGTTCCTTAAAAATTGGTGCTTGATCAATGGTCAAGAGAGGTCGGGTAAATTCTTCGTCATTGTCTTCAAACCAAAGAGGGTTCTCCAATTCCGAGCAAGGTTTATCAAGAGGAGAAAGAGTAATTTTTTTAGTAGTGTTTTCATGGGAAATAGTCATGTCCCTAGACCTACATTTTATATAAGCATTTGTTGTGGCTATCCATGGACTTCCAAGGATTAAGGAATAGAATCCAATATTAGCTTTAGGTTAAAGAATCAGAAAGTCAGATGGATATTCCCGTGAATATATGGAAAAAAAAACTTCTACCAATACTTCTAACTTTATGGTATACCTATCAACCATTTGAATGACAGTTGGGGTTGGTCAAAGACCAAGAAACTTAATTTTCTCCATAGTTTCCTTTATCATGACATTTATCCCCCAAGTCTATCAAGGTATTGGATATAGGGGTATTGTTAATATCAATAGTAATGATGGGGCTTCCTGGATCCCCATACTTTGATGTAAACACTTTACCCAACATTGGATCTACTAATTTTCCAATCACTTGTACTATCTTGGGATCTCTCTTTTTCCCTTCTGGTTTCTTTAGGAAGAGTTTCTGGACTATTTTACGTAGATAGGGGCATGTTTAATAACACATAACATCAAAATATTTGCACATGCATTCCTTAATTCTCTCGAGAAATTGAATTCAATATATACAAGAGGTTTTTTAATACACATTCTCTCTAGATAAGTAATATGATCAAGCTCATTTTATAAGATTTTTCTTTTGAAATATATTTAGATTTTGGAGAAAGAAATTCAGGGTTTTGGTGGGTTGTATTATTCATCTTATTCTTGAATAATAGGAGAGGATTGATTTTGAATCACCTTTCCTGAATGTAAATTAATTTTTTTATAGTGCATAGATGAAAGGCGGTAAGTAGGAAAATAAGGTAACTCAACATTGTAGGTGGGTAGGACTACTTTATTATTGGGATTGGGAATAAGCTAAGTAGGAAGTTGAGGACTCTGCTGAGTTTGATAGGATCAATTGAAGGTAACTGGAGTTTTTGCAGATGTAGCTGAGGTGTAGCTTGCAACATCATGCTTCCAAAAGAGGAAGGTCCTCTCCAACCTAGGGTCCACCCTTGACATTGTATATGAGGGAGCCAATGTGGCCAAGGCACATGAGGGTACCATCCAAAAGGAGGAGTAGAATATTTCGAGGTGCCAGATGATGTAGGGATGGATAATTTAGGACGCCACGATTTATTTTGAGCCACATAAAAAATATATTCGATTTCCTCATTGGATTCTTGAAAATTTTCCTTATTCTCTAGTAATAGAGACATTCTTGTGTGGGATGTTTTTTTCACAAATGTTACAAATTTATACATTATTCAAAGGGAACTCCCTAAGTGAGTGATTCTTATGACTCTTGGAAAAAAATATAGCTAAGGATAGTTCATCCTCTTCCTTCTTATTTTTGGCTTACATGGTATCTTATTGTAAGCTAAGTGTGCTAAGAGTATAAAAATTAATATTATCAAATAGATTTCCTAACTCGGCCTTAGTAAACCCTGCCCCATTTATCATATTAATTCAATATATCATATATTGAGGACTCTTACAATACTTTGCAATCCCTATAGAGTATCATTTAAAAAAGTCACAAGTATCCTCATAAGACAATTGAGAGACATATCCTACTCCCATAAGGTTTAAAGTTTCCAAGAAGTCTTCTTTTATACCTTTGAGGAAAAGGATATGTCAGGTTTCTAGGTCTAGAGTGTTCTGTCTTGTTCTTTAGAAAGTATACTGGAACATTTCTACATAGTCTTCCAAACTATCATCACCTCATTGGGAGATCTTGAATATTTCTTTCTTTATATCTTAGACTTTGCAATAGTGCTAGTATTTTTTCAAACATTTCTTCTCCATGTCATCCCAAGTCCGGATATAATTTCCCCCTAATCATAAAAACCAATGAAGAGATACATATTTTAATGTTGCGGGGAACAAATTCAATTTTTTAGCATCCATAGAGTAGTCATAGGTACGACAAAGAACATGAAACTCAAAAATGAAAGTATCAAGGTCCTCCTTAGACATGCCATGAAAGTTTGGAAGGGAGGAGAGAGGGATATTTTTCATTTGAACTATTCAATCAAGATATTGGATGGGGAACTCGAAAGTATTAGGTCCTTGTTTCTTAGGCCCATTTACTTCTTCATTATGAATCCTTTGCCTACTTGAAGTCTAAGGGTCTTGAATTTTACTAGACCCTTCAAAACATTCTAGATCCTCATAAAATGGAGTTTCTTTCCTCTTTGGCGTCTCTCCTTTTGGTGGTTTCCCTACTGTACTATTTTGAACGAAAGTGGCCTTTAAAGGATTTCCTTTCTCACTTACCATAATTTTAGGTTGAGTGGCTCCTACTACACCACATGTTGGGGTTTTGATAGACTTTTTCTTCTTTCTATCTATGGCATTTTCATGCATTTATCATGATCTATTGCAAAAGATAGTGGGAACCTAGGCTATTGAAAGGGGTAATTACAACCTATTTGGTCACTTCTATCTGTAGTATATTTCATGCTAATTGTGTGAGGAGTCTTGAATCCTTTGAGTGAATCCCCGAAAACGACACCCAAAAGGATGGTGTATTAATATGCTTCAAGATTTTAGTATCAATTTAAGCTACACAATATATTTTAATTGTCATAACAAGGTTGGTAGACTTGCAAGGCTCTCCATGTTATATACACCAGAGGCAAGTCCTCACACTTATTTGAATGACTTAATAAAATGGATGCATGAAAATTTGGATTCAAATGAGAATAAGCTTGTGAACCATACACAAATGCGACTATACAATGTCTCAAAAACCCACACTTCTCTAAGGGTGAGCTTAATGTCACTCGGTATAATTAGGAATTTCTACAACACTTGATTCTATAGTGCATGATTCTGCATCTCCAGTTCAAAGAGCATGCTACCAAATTACCTAAACCACTTAAACTAAGAAAACGATGCATTCACACATTACTGAAAATAAAAATTCACACCAACTAGAAAGTAAAAGATCACACCAACTTGCTACAATAGGGGAAAAAAGGCGATGATCAGTGGAAAACCTAGTTTTTACTGCTCCAGACTGTTGGCTTTGGTGGTGGTGGACGACCATGGCAGGGCACCGACTAAGAAGACCACCACTAGTGCTCAGGTTTTTCGCCTCACACGTGTGCTGGACTGGTGTTTTATTTGGAACTGGTTTTCCTTTGATTGCATGGAGGCCGCTTTCAGACTCTTTGGATTCCGGTCTTGCCAAAGGGTGGATGCCCATGACCTATGAAGGGCTTGAGTGATTCCGACTTGCTCCAGCCTACTGGCTCTTTTCCGAGGTGGTTTGACTGTGAATAATTGCACAAAAACTACATTTGCGGATTCCTGTAAGGTATGGCAACTGTATTCAACACTTGACACTACCTGTGCATCGACGCTCTGTGGTGGTCGGCCCATAGACACTCCATCTCGGGGAAACTTGACATTCAACGGCTACAGAACCCCGTCCAAGATACCAGAAATGAAGGACAACGAAGCTCACAGAACCAACATATGAAATAGATATCAGGTAAGCTCTGCATATTTCCAAGTTTTCATAAATCCCCCAGTGGGGAATAGTTTTATAGTTTGGATACAGGACATATACATGGTATCCAATCTGACAAAAAAAGCAGTGCTATCTCTGGTTACCCCTTCTTCATCCAGTAATTGATTCATGGGGGGGAATCCTTAATGGATTCCTGCGCTATCAAAGTCCACCCCATTGGTCCTGGTTCCACCATCTACCTTAACTTGCGACTGCGGGGTGGCAAAGCTGATCAGAAAAGAGCCCAAGGACCCTCTCAGGGTGCCAACACCTCAAAACTATAAACCCCAAAAGGACCCTCTTACATAAATGTTCTGCAAGGGAAAAACATAGCAACAGTTGTAGCTGCACTAGCAGAGAGTACCCCCAAGTCATACTTAGTGGAAAAACAAAACTGTGTGCCCGAAATGACTACAGATACTCCAGAGATAGAGGAGCATCAATCTACATTTGAATCTCAAGAAATAATATGCAGATTCAACTTCTTTTGGCCCAAACCAATGGAGTTGTTTCATTGGATTTTCACCAACTGGACCATGGACTGTGAAATCCATCTATGCTCTAAGGGTTTCTTCATTGTCAAATTCCCATCATCGGAAGTCAGAGATATCGTACTAAGGGATGGACCATGGTTCTGGGGATCCACAGGACTCTTCATCACACCATGGTTTCTGGATTTTGACGCAAACATAATGGAGGTTACTACAATTTCAGTTTGGGTCCGTCTATACAACCTCCCGCTTCATTTTTGGAATGAAAGTTTTCTAGGAGGCATTGGGAACATCCTCGGGAGATATATAAAAATAGATACTCAACAATTGGAGTGATCTGAAAATGTGAGAGCTTCTTATTTCTAATACAAAGATGGACTGTAGGGGCATTTACAGGATATGTCACCTTTAAAGAAAGGATGAGATCCTGAAGCTTTCTGGCCCTTTACATACTTTGCCTAAAGAAATAATAGAAGTAATCACTAATGATCTGATAATGAAACTACTTGTTGCTGGTGCAAGGTATCCATTATCTAATAAACTTATGTGTGCAAACTGTTTAATGTGTTTTGTATTTGGAACAAAGTGACTTTGATGAGTTTATGAGTCTTTTTGTATGTAGGAGGCTTATTTCTTTTTACTGTTTTACATATTTAACTCTGAAAATAAGCAGCAAATAAAACACAGAATATAACTCAGCATATGATGAAGTAGCTCACCCCTCTTGGGCTACATATGCTGGGTCCAAGGCCCCAAAATGGGTATGTCCTTGCTCTTATTATGCTCAGAAAATGATTATACAATGTGTAGAAAGCCTAAACAAGCGAAAATAGCTGCAGAAATAAGTTCAGAGTGCAGAATACAGTAACAAATGACTATATTTTCACCTCCAATGGATAACTATAACCCAATACAGCTCTCCAATCCCCTAGCCCTGGTGGCTCTTCAAGCTCTCTCTGCTGAAAAAGTACCTGAAGATGATCTCTGTTGCCTCTGAAACCTACACCAATGGCTCTGGAATACTCAAATTACCCAAAGTAGACTCTTGGTTCACCTCAAAAGGTTAACCACATCTCAGCACAACATCAACCCCAAAGTGGCCCTATTGGCTCAAAAAAGCTTCTTCGAAGCTAAACATGCTAAAGAACTGCTCCAATGGCTATGAAACCTGTCTCAATGGCTTCAAAATGCTAACACATGATGTTGCATATGCCATTTGAACATGACGTTTGCCATTTGATTTTTGAACTACCACATAAACTTTTGAAATTTCGAATTAACCTTTGAACTTTTGGGTTTTAATTAATATGTATTTAAATTAATATAATTAATATATATATATATATATATATATATATATTTAATTAATATTTAATATATATATATATATATATATAATATTAATATAATATATGATTTTTTTAAAATCAAATAAAAGATTAAATTTTTAATATATATAAAACATTAATTAAACTTTAATATATTAAAAATATTTCTCCACATTAAAATCATGAACCATTCAACATTAGAGGTTCTTGGGTGATTTCAAAGTGCAATAATTTTTTCATACGGTAACGGATTTGAGTGTCGTTCACGGCGCCAGGATTGTATCGCCGAGGCCTATCCCGTTGTTCAGGTTCCAACCAATTTTGAGCAAATAAAATTTTGAGCATTTTTCCAATAGGACATGATCACCTGATCATGGAGGAACGCATCTACACTTTCGCACGAATCTGTGTGGAAGTGGACCTCAGCAAAGGTCTACCAGAGAGTATTCATTTGATACACAAACAAAAAAGATGGACACAACATTTAGACTATGAAAACACAACATTCAGATGCAGAATATGCAGAAACACTGAACACTTACAAAACACATGCTTGGAAGCAAAACGAGATATCAGAAAAAGAAGAAGACAGGGAAAGTTGCCAAAGGATGGAAATTTCCGTCAGAGGAACCAGTGCATGACACAAACGAAGAAGAGGAAGAACCCATACCACACAAGAGTAAACAGACTGCAAACTCTTAGGGTGCACAAGAACAGGAAATGCAAGATCCTTTTGACATCACCACCATGGCGTAGCCGGTAATGAATTCAGGGGCACCAGACAGTGAGGGAAATAAAAGACAACACATATCAAATACATTGCGCTTAGATAAGGACAATGGAGCACTCACCGAAGATAACTAGCTCGCCCTTATTTCGGCCACACCAACTCAATGGGCTTGGTGAAAGGTTGAAAAGAAAAAAAGGGAGAAAATCTTAATTTTCTCCCCTTCTTTTATATTTTTACTCGTGGCATACTAGCTTGTCTTGTTTTGACAATTACCAGCACATGTAACATGTAATTTTGTTTTTAGTAATAAAATTAAAAAATCACACCAACTCGAAAAATAAAATAACCTACACTTGCAATGAAATTAAATAAAAGCCACAAAAATGTAAATTAATTATAAATATACTTATGAAGGTTGGGACGAGACCATTCATGCCTCTAAACTCTTAATTGTCGAGTGTAGGCAAAATACTAAGCTCCAAGATTCATGCCAAATAGAAATAATGTTGTAGTCTAAAAAAAACTCAGAGAATAATCTAGAATTTTTTTCCCAAATTCCAGCAAAAAAAACTACAATCAAGACTATTCTATTGCGTTTGTAAACAACTCCTAATATAATAACTCAAATGATAACATATACAAATGCATATTGCTCAAGGAAAAATAATAATGTGTTTAGTGTTCCAAGCGCTTCACATTTTTATACAAAATTACGAGTGATAAAATTTACCAAGTAACAACATTGGCTCGCATGGAGAACTGAATAGTAACATAAATAGAGTTTGTTTAACACTCAGTTGTCAATCTCGACATCAAACTTTGCTATTGTTATATACGTTCCAAACTAATATATGCTTGAGAGTTAGTGCAAAAATTAGCCGAGTGTAAACACAGCTTTTTTATTGTGTGCGCTCTCACCTTGTAAATGCTCGAAATCCATTGCAACAGTTAATCCTGGGTAAAAACTTCGATCATAACCAACCGAGATACCAACAACTAGTTTTGGAACAACGGGTCATTAAAATCATAATAGACCCTTTATATAGAAAATTCATGTGTACGGATAGTTGGGCCAATAAGCTGGAATAACCTATGCCAATGCATAACTTGGTCTTGTCCAAAAGCCTTCATGAATTTGCTTCATATAACTACGTGATGTGTACACCTGTACTGCACATCGATCTATAGAATACTTATGAACTTAGTCCTGGTGGTGGTCCCTTCATTTCATAAGGAAATCCCGGATGCTTCCTTGTAAACACGCGGTTGAGATGGATGTTGCCAAAAACCATCTTGTATATAAAAGAATCTTGATTTGTGATAAATCACCAAATCCTAATTTATTCAAGTCACAATATGCAGTAGAAACCATTATATGTGTGTGCGCGCATTTCAAAATACTCCTTTAACAATTCTTTTAATCCTTAATTAAGCGAAAGAGGTAAGGTACTTAAGAAAATATACACATGTATACCTATAGGGATATATAACAAGAATCAAGGTATATATATATATTTTTTTAATGAAAAAATATTAGCAAATGGGGGATTCATAGGTGAATATCATTAATATTTTTTTGTATATAGATTAATTTCACCTAAATTATGGACTCGATGTTACACATCTAGAAGATTGCAATTTAAAAAATATTAGTCAAAACTTCAATTTATATAATTAACACAACTACATTAGTGAATATGGTTGATATTTGGGGATCGACATCATTTTTATATGAAGATTAGTATAAAAAGGGAAAATGCATTCTATACGACTATATCAATCATATTCAATAAAACTATAGTATATCATAGTATATCAACCATATTCAATCAAGTTATACCAATCAAATAAAACATCACATGACCTTGAGAATGGTTTGTGTTTCTAGAAGATAAAGATTGTCTTTGATTTCTTTATGGATCTCCTGTAAACATCCTTGATATTGGGATCAACCCCAACTTTTTCTGGGTGCCTTAGGATTTAAAGAAATTGTAGAGCAACCTAAATGACTTGTGACACATTGATTCATAAATAAGGGAACTAATATAAGATCTACCATTTTCTATTGTTTTTTTTCCAATACAATAACTACAAATTAGATGAATAATTTTTTTCTTCAAAGGAATTTTATTTTCCATTACCATAATTTTGAATATGATATAATTTTGGAGATAGACACATCGACTTCACAAGAGGGGGAATACTATACCACGTGCATTCATATTGGGGGATATATATTGAGTAAAAAATAACATAATATATTGAGCAAATCATAGGGGGTAAAGAGTTTTTATATTGGCAGGTATAAAAAATGGAGCTAAAAGTTAATAAAAAAATATAAAGGGGTATAAAAATATTAATGAAAAAATGGATACCTACAATATCTAGTGAAAGTAGAGGTTTTTAAAATTGGGAAGGTGTATTGGGTTCATATTATTAAGGGGTTATACAATGTCATTTTTAGAGGTATTTTCCAATATTTACTCAAATTTAGGGTATTTTTAGCATGGCACAAATGCACATGATATAGTGAAAGTAGAGGTTTTTAAAATTGGGAAGGTATATTGGGTTCGTATTGGTAGGGGGTTATACAATTTCATTTTTAGAGGTATTTTCCAATATTTACTCAAATTTAGGGTATTTTTAGCATGGCACGAATGCACATGATATGTCAAAGATTCATTGACTGAATTACCTGTGGTGATAGAAATGGTAATTTTGTTAAATCATGGTTTTAGGATTTTACCCTAAGTACCATATCTATCACAACAATTTTAGTGTGAATGACCTTATTAAATCTCTCAGCTCAATTTTTTATATATTCAAAAGAAATGAAAGTACTTTAGAGCTGAATTTTGTAACTTTTGCGTAACTCAAGTCCAAAAGAGAATCATTAACTATGCTTGAATTTGTGTAAATTTGACCTAATTTTGAGTATGATGTATAAAATATTTATAGAATGACATATATTTTAGTAGATCTAAAAACTTAATTATAAAGCATGAATTTTATATGCAAATTTTTTCAAGGGAGGGACCATTTGAAGGATGCTTTCTCATGGGTTAATTTCTCTTTAGTGAAAACTAGAAAAATGAAACATCTATAAGTTTTAGTGACCATCAAATATATACTCATGAAAAAATATAAAATATGATGTGAACAATTTAAAGCATAGAATATCAACAAAGGTCTCAATCCTTGCACCTAAGGCGTGTGACATTGAAATCATTTCAATTACACAAAAACAAAAAACCCCTTATATGCAATTTATTACAATTGAAAATCCCTTAAAGAGGATGAAGATGCAACACAATGTAGAGAACTTAAAATTGGAAAAGGAAATAATCCATTCAATCATATCAAAGAAAGTCGAATGATTGGGTTTACTAAAGCATCCAATCACATCAAATTATTCGATTGAGTGGAATGTTACTAGTAAGAAAAAAGGGGGAAAGGTAACCCTATGAATTTTCAAGATCCCCAACTTGGAAGAAACAACAATATAAATTACATCTTTATAAAATGAAAAGTATTTAGGTTCAAAGTAGATTTGATTTATCGTAGGTGTAATTAAATATTTAAGCTCAATGAAATGGGTCAAATGCCTCAAATTTAAGACTTTGGGGCTCAAATATTGAAAACTTACCCAAAAATGGATAATTGTGAAGGTGAATTTTATTTTTGGAATTATAATTTGGGTAGGCTTCATTTTATTTTATTTCCTTACATGAAGTGTATGCAACTTAAGCTTGTAATAGAAAGGTAGTCCGGTTCAATTATTTGTAATCCACAAATTAAATCTATTTTTTGATAATACAATCAAATACAACATATCACAAAGGGGGGGAAGATGATGGGCAAAGAAGTTAGTGGATTGATATGAGGGTTTCTAAATTAGATGAATTGTTTGAAGTATGGAAAAGATGAGCTTAGGAGTTTAGAATGGTAGGGAACCATGATTCAATGGAGGAGTGCAAGAGTAAGATCAAGATGTAGACCAAGCTATATAAATAGATAGTCGAAGGATGTTGTAGCACAACTCCAAAGGAACATTAAATGTGAAGGATGGGGAATGAGTGAAAAAGACCCACAACCTAATATACTCATGAACAAACTGAGAGGAGAGCATATCGGAAAATATAGAATAATTGTTTGGGGAAAGTAGTAATAAACCCTAGGTATGATATCACATCCTTGTGTATTGGTAACTATATTTAATATATGAATAAAGCATATATTAATAGGAAATTTCATGGGGATACAACCATCAGAGACATATTTAACAACTTGGATCAAGACAAGATGTTGAGCCAAAGGGAAAATAGATCTAAAAGTGGGGTCAAAGGGTTTCTTCATAATTATCTTCGCCAATACAAAGGACCATGGGAGAGTATAATAGTGTATCTGAAGAAGGGACATCATTTTTCAACTTGATCAAACTAAATAAAAGGTACTCTAGAGAATGGTTCTCACCAAAAAAATTAGGATTTCCTACAAGCATTTTTTTGGATCTAGATGTCTTCCTTACCCTGAGAAATTTAGGATGAAGAGACCTTAGTAGGACTTGGAAACACGTTGGGAAGATTTATTAAATATCAATGTCACATAGATGGGCCAATGCACCTCATATACCTGGATTTACGTCTATATGAATGTATTCAGAGCCCTTTGAGACTCGATAACAATCTCATATCAAGATGTTGAGCGGATCCAAACACTGACTATGAGGAAATACCATACAAATGTCAAAAAAATCATAAGCAAGGACATTGATTCTTGGATTTCCCAATTAATGCAAAGATCATTGTAAACAAAGATAAATATCAGCAAACTGAGGAAGTCTTCATGAAGGTACCAACAAAGAGGATAGTGGGGGGAAATACAACAAACTAGTGATCTAAAAATATGAAAACACCACAAATAGATTTAAGGTCGTAACAAAGAGGTTGGAAATAGGGGAACTAAGTGGAAAAAAAAAGTTGGGTGATCCCGCTAGCAATATTTCTTTTCTCCTCTCTACCCCTCTACAATTTCTCAGTGACAATAGAGATAGGGCATGTTTGGATGCTATCATTGGGTGGTCTCTTGATTCTCAACATAGGGTGGCAAGAGGTGCTATGGAAACTAGAGGAGGGAGGAAGAAAAAAGGTCATGTCTTGGAATCCTCCTCCTTCACACATTATATACATCCTTCTCAAGTTGTTGAAGAATCCTAGGAGGAAAATAAAAACATTACTTCAAATTATTTTTAGTGGAACCTAAAAAATAAATTGATTAATTGTAGTAGACAATTAAGGAAAAGAGAAACCAAATTATCAGAGGACCAAAACCTAGAAGAGGTGAAGGGCTAAGTCGCTAACCTAATGCATTCTCATACAAGGGAAACCAAGTTGTTTAAGATTATTAAAACCTATTGGCCAATAAAGACCATAATGGCTTAAGCCTTATAAAATACATAGACAACACAAGAAGCCTACCATACACACACTATATTTTTGAAAAAAAAATTGAAACAATATGTAAAAGAGTCTTTGGCTTGAATTCTTACAATCCCAATAAAAAAAGAGAAAAGAGAAACTGACTTACAATGAGATGAAGAAGCAAATTACACATCATCTAACCTCGTCATCCTTGAGGATGAGGATCAAATCCAAGGACCGAAGTAGGAACAATCGAAACTTATAGTGGAATTGAAGAAAGGGGAGCGGCTCCAACCAACCCCTATTTAGTAGCTTGATTTTGGCACTGTAATCCTCTTTCATAGTGATGATGTAAGAATGTAGATAAATAAAGAAAAATAATTTGTTTTTCTGCAAACGTTTGGACTTCTATTTTGTTGTTAAACACTTAATTGATAACCCAATTATTAAAATAAGAGGTTATACTAATTGTCAATGAGTGTCGTTGGGAAATAAAGTGATAAGGACATTAATGATTTTCCATTAAAATATGAAGTGATGACTTTTATTGTGGATCCAACGACAATTATTGTCCTTCAAAAGTGGTGGGAGAATATTTGTAATGTATCTCATTGTGTAACACGTCAATCATTACTCATCAACCCAAAATATCGTAAGTTAGTTCTGTTTGTGGCTTTAATATGTACGTGTGACTGATTTTAGTTTAGTGGTTTTGTCTTTTAAAGTATTGCTTAAAAAGTGGTTGTGGTTTTACCTATATAATCTCGGTATATGTTGAAATTGTTTTATTATTGAAAAAATAAATAAAATAATGTTCTCGAGCGATGTAAATTGAAAAAAGTTTGGGCTCTAAACTAAAGTTAAAGTTGTGGAATGATGCAAAATTCAAAAATAGTTGGTTTGTTTTACTCTAAATCTTTTGAGTAATGGTTTTTGTTTTTATTAATTATTGTTGAATTTCAATTGTATTGGACTAATGAGTCCACTTTTAAGTTTGTTTTACTCATCTCATGACATATTACTATTAATGTTGAATTATTAAATGATGAATGTTTTCCTTTTATAAACTTTTATAGCAATAGTTCATAGGGTTTTAAGGATTTCAAAAGCTTTTTCAAATTTAGTAGGGCTTATAGAGGTATGGGTTTGACTTAAAATTCGAAGAAAATTCCCATATATATATATTGAGTATTTTATACAATATTTTTTAAGTTTTGTGGAATAAAAGTTAGTTTTACAAAGACTATATGCTTGCGAATATTAGGAAACACAACCTTCATTTCAATAATATTACATATTTACATAAATAACTTAAACATGTTTTTACAAGTCATTGTGGTAACTTAGCAAACTATGTATAACATGTTTTAAACCAAATTATTACACATCATGCTAAATAATCTTGTGTCACATGCTAACCATAAAAACATTATCAAAAACATTAATATAGTCATCAAAATATATTAACAATAATGTCAACAAAATGAACAAAATGATAATATCCCATAATGCTGGTTAACAAAAATGTCAACCAATTGTAATTAGGTGAAAAAATTTATAAGCAAGGTGTGTGAAATTTATTAGGTTCTATTTCTAAATCAAGTGCAGTAATTTCAAGGTATCATATAGTCTTAATCACTATTCTCAAAAGGGGTGTTACATCCACCTCCACATGTAAATAACATTGTCCTTGGGATTTGTTGATTTTGGATACTTGTGGTTGGTATTCTCTAGCTACATAAGTTGGCCAAAATTAAGAGAAAGAAAAATATTATTGATTTATGAGCTCATGTAGGCTCCAAAAATTCAAAATCGGCCCCACCATGCGTGATCCAGGTGGATATTAATGGTTACCCACATATTCCACTTGGACCCCAACCATTGTTTCTTTCAGTTTTTCAGTTACCTTAATTGTATCACAATTTACTATTTTTGGTAGTCTTTCAGGTCCTAAACTTATGGAGCTGTTTCTAGGGACTAAAATACGTTTTTAGGAAAAATGGAAAGACCATAAAATTCCCATACTAGTTTACCTATTTTTTTTGGCTTCCTCTTTGAGAGATTCTTTGAAATGAGGTATTATGATAGCCAAATGAAGATCGTATGCCAAATTTACAACCCCGGGAAGTTTATGTTCCAACTTACCCCAATGGGGCCCACAAGCTTTTGGTGCTTCATCTCCTAGGGTTAGGTCTTTGGTTGTTTAGGTTTTCTCATTGTTTGTCAATGATAAAAAGGCCATCGAGCCTCATTTTAACACATTTTAGAGGCATGTATTCACCACATCTCTTCTCAGAGATAAGCTGCCATCGCCCAAGCTAGTTTATTCCCATTTTTTATGTAAGCATATTTAAGTGCTTTGATATTAATTAAATGAAGTTTTATTTCTGATACACTTTTGTGTTTATGTTTATATATGTATTCTATTACGTTCCGACATAATTTCGGATTAGTGGTATTAGAGCGGTCTACTCTTTCTCGATTTTTCTTCGCATGCCCCCAATGAGGTCACGATATAAGGAGTTAGGGCTCAATTTGGTTGAACCTTTGCAAGATTAGTTGTTGCAAACCCCAACAGCCTCCCATGGAGAAAGAAAATAAAGATGAGGGAGCAGGAGATCCTTTCAAAATATTACTCGAGGAGGCCCTCGAGAAACAGAGGAATGCAATGACTGATAACTTTACCCAAACCCTTCGACAAATACCCACATGCGATGCATATTCATTCAAAAGCCACTCTGCAGACACCACACCTTTTAAGGTACAAGTTAACTTTGACATTCCCATATTTGAAGGCCTGATAGATGCAGATGCTATAGATAAATGGTTAAATATGTTGAAAGGATATTTTTTAGTTCATGAATTTTCCAACCAGGAAAATATTAATTTTTCACTCCTGAAGGTCATCCCTCATGTCAAGGACTGGCATGAAACCTACTATGAGATAAATGATGAGGGGGAACCCTCACTGTTCTCAGTCGCACCCACGTGGAATTATTTATGAGACACCATCAAGGAACAATATTACTCTATCGGTAGCTATGAATAAAACTACATAAAATGGACCACACTGCGGCAGGGAAGGGAACAAGAGGTGTCGGAGTTCACAAATTATTTTCATGCCCTTTGCACGAAACTGGGCATCAAGGATTCCGAGCGGAATTTGGTTCTCAAGTACTGCGACTGTTTGCATAAGTACATCTAGGATGAAATGGAGTTCTTGGAAATCTCCTCGCTCAGTGTCGCCTATTGATATGCTGTCAAGATAGAGCATAAGTTTAAACATAAGAAGTGGGACTTTGGATTTGTGAGTCTGAAGCAAGGGAAAGGCGCCCCCAAACCGCAGAAGAAATGGAAAAACCAAGGTGGGGCAACCCAGGAAAACCCACCGAAGCTGCAAGAAAATATAAACACCATGAAGATAATGAAGGACATGGGAAAGTGGTGTGAGCTCCATAAGGGTTCCACTCACAACGCGAGTGAGTGTCGAGCCAAGCAGTTATTGGTGGCTGAGTTGAAGGCTTCCAAATCAGATGCATGCTTCGACTCTGAGTCAAAATCCGATAAATGAAATTAAAAAGGGAAGAATATTATTGATGTGGATCCCAGTGTCACCATTTCCACCACCAAGATCCAGAAGGATGAGCCCGAAGATCCATGGGAGGGGGAGTGCATCTTCCACTCACAGATGTGGGTGAAGGGTTCTCCGCTATAGTTCAATATCGACAATGGGATCCAAAAGAAACTGATTTTAGAAAAGTTTTCAAAGTGTCTAGGCCTACCGACCACAACACACCCGCAGCCGTACACCATCAGTTGGATTTAGAAATGAAGATATCTTTGCATAAAGCAGTAGTGTTTCCTCCCTACAACATCAAGCCCTTCACAAATGAGGTAATGTGTGATGTTTCTCCTCTTGAATTTTGTGATGTATTATTAGGCCAACCATACTTGTGGAAGCGACATGATGTGTATGAATATAGACCTAGCACTGTTATTATTACCTTGGCCAATAATTTGTACAAGATAGCGTAGGTTGCGTCGCCTACCTCTATCTCTCTGATTACTATGAAGTAATGTAGTAATACCATCTCTTGGAGAAGGAAATTTTTTCCCTTATGATTCGCCCTTAGGTCCAGAAGAAGATTGTGGCCATGATCTCTAGACAGGGCTCCTCCGCACGACAACAACAGATGGACAAAATCATGGAGTAGTACAAGGAAATTTTCACCTCTCCCATAGGGGTACCTCTACACTGTTAGGTCAAGCACTCCATCGATTTAACCTCATGCGCACCACTACCTAATGTGTTGATATATTGATGTTATGTTATGGAGAATGATGAGATCAAGAGGCATATGCAAGAGCTTATGTAGAATGGGAACATTAGACCAAGTTCATCTCCTTGTGGGAGCTTGATCGTGTTGGTACAGAAGAAGGACGAGACCCGAAGACTCTGTCCTAAGTATCGGGTGCTGAAAAATATCATTGTACAAAATAGGTATCTGATTCCATAGATTGATGACCTGTTGGACCAACTCAAGGGGGCCAAATATTTTAGCAAGATTGACTTGAAGTCCTGTTATCACCAGGTACCAATTGAACCATCTGATGTGTGGAAGACTTCCTTCAAATCCAAGGTGGGCATTTTTGAATAGTTGGTCATGCCTTTTAGGTTGATGAATGCCCCCGCGACCTTCATGAGGATAATGGATGAAATTTTGAAACCTTTCACCAAATCATTCGTGGTGGTGTATTTGGATGACTTCCTGGTCTTCAACAAGTTTTGGGAAGAGCACCTCCACCACATTCAACAGGTCCTCCAAACACAGCGACAACACAAGTTGTGTGCTAATTTACAGAAATTCACTTTTAGCATGATCTAGGTTCAAAATTTGGGGTACATCATCAATGACCAAGGTGTGCATATGGCCTAGCCAATATAGAGATCATCCGGGGTTGACCAACCTCAACCACTCTAATAGAGCTCTGCAACTTTTTGGGTCTTGCCAACTTCTACCGTAGGTTGTTGTTTGACTTCTCTCATATCACTTTTCCTTTGAGTCACGTCACCAAGGGAGGGGCAAAAGAAAATTTCTTCTACTCTGAATCCCAACAGAAGGCATTCACCCAGTTGAAGTGTCGACTCTGCTTTGCACCAGTGCTCACATTACCAAACATGAAAAAACCATTTGAGATCGAGACAGATGCCTTCGACTATGCTATTGGTGGAGTTCTGACTTAGTAGGGGCATCTAGTGGCATATCACAGTGAGACACTTTTAGACACAGTCTGAAATTATCCCACCTATGAAAAAGAGATGTATTTCATTGTGCAGAGATGTTGAAAATGGAAGCATTTCATTCTTTGGAAGGAAACGATCATCCAAATAGACCACCGACCCTTGCAAACATAAGGGAAGTTGTAGAATGATCAGGATATGAAATGATCCACATACCCACAACAATTCCATATAAACATTACATATAAGAAGGGCATCACCAAAAAATTTGCAGACTGCCTCAGCCGACCGCTGGTCATGGCGATGACCACTGTGCTTGACTCTTGCGGGCACGAGAATTCGAGGTGGCCGACTCTTTACAAGGGTGATCCAGAATTTGGAAACACATACCAGATACTCTTAGAAGGCAAGCAAGTTCTAAATTTTCACCTCTAGGATGCACTGTTATACCACTTGGGACACCTCTATGCTTCTTCAAGTGAGCATGCCAAGGTGTTTTAGGAAGCGCACTACAACCAGGTCGCTAGAAATTTAGGGGTAGATAAAATAGTGGAAGTACTGCAAAAGTATTTTTATTGGTCAAACCTTCAACAGGATGTTTGGAAGTACATCAGATCCTGCACTGGCTGTGCCATTTCCAAACTGACCATCAAGAAGCAAGGCCTATATACTCCTCTTCCTACTCCTACTTGACCTTGGGAATCCATCTCCATGGATTACATGTCAGGGCGTCCTTCTACTAAGCATGGAAACAACTGTGTTTTCATGGTCGTCGACAGATTATCTAAGATGGCCATTCTGGCGGCCTGCAAGAATAGTATCACATAATAAGCCACTACTAAACTCTTCTTTGAATGAGTGTGGGTGCACTTTGGGATCCCACATTCCATTATCTCAGATAGGGACAACAAGTTCATAAGTACATTTTTTCAAGTCTTTGGTCGATGCTAAATACCAAGCTCAATAAGTCCAAAACTTTATGTTGGCTTGAGGGGTCCTGACCCAGGTTCAGAGTGTTCTGCGCAACCAATAAAACCCTCCAACTACTGGCCCTTTCGGTAGTGATATTCTTGTGCATACCAAAGTCTCACCTGAAGCAGTATGCGGGGGGGTGTTGGAACCATGTTTCCGCACCGTGAGGGAGCATATGATGTGGTCCTTAAACCTACTTATCAGATATAATTTTTATCGTCCTGCACGAGACTTCACAAAACCCATATCTAATTGCATATAAAACCCTTAACATATATGCGTAAAACAGATTGTTATACCTTAGTGAGATCTATCTTATCAGAGTGGAAATAACACTTGTTCAATCAAATAGATAGTTATTCCATAAAATCTTTAACACCGATGCAATACTGACATGAACATAGAGTTCTTTCACTTATACCTAACTCAGATAAATGTGCATTCAACAAAAAACAGAAACAGATCTATAACCTGTAGTAATCAACATATAATTAAACCAACATATTCATGCATAAACACATAAATCACAATGAAAAAGAGTTCTCCAAATATTCTTATTTATTAATAGATCTTCAATTCAGTACAGTCCTCTCTGCCTATGCACACAGTAGCAGGATCCTTGCACACAACTCGAGACTAGGTCTTCATCCACACAGCTAGCAGGAGCCTTTCTACCCAAGCTTACCCAAAACTTAGATCAAAACATTTATCATCAGAAAATATACATAGATTGATCGATTCATATCCTTAATCGACTCGACTCTTACATATTTATATGACTCATATGTGCACATGCCATGGTCTCAAACCATGGCTTGAGACTTATGGTTTCCCTTTTCACCCATTACAATTATAAAGGAGCTTTGACCCACCCCAAAGTCCCTTGACTTCTACACGCAACGCATATTGAAATTTTTTTAACCAAAATTATACCCAAAAACTTGACTTGAGGGGACCCTATCCCAACAGGCCCCCAACACAATCTAGTGACCCATCCTGAGTCACTTTGGTCCAGGTTCCTGCATCTTGTCTTTCAATTGGAGGGTTTTTTTGGTTGCGCAAAACATTCTGAACCCAGGTCAGGACCCCTCAAGCCAACATTTTCCACCCCCAAAATGACGACCAAACAAAGGTCATCAATAGGATGATTGTGCACATTTTTTTCATGTACACATCGAAGCATAGTCGTACATGGGGTGAAATCCTTCCTTATGTCCAACAAAGCTACAACTGAACTCTCCATAGCTCAACCTGCCACAACCCCTTTCAGGTGGGATTGGGGTTCCAACCACTATGCCCTATTGATGTGGCCATACCATTTGCATCTACTCAGGAAAATTCATCTCATGTTCAATCTGAAGATGACAGGGCAACCAACTTCATTGAGCGAATTCATCACGCCCGCCAGCAGTTCGATGACATATTGGATAGAGCCAATGCTAAATAAAAGCAGCGAAATGATAAACATCGGGTGCCACACAAGTTCTAGGTGGGCAACAAAGTTTGGCTACATTTTTAGAAGGAGTGCCTAGAACCCATTGCAAGCTTTGCTCGCTCCAATATGGTCCATACACCATCACCAAGGTTGTAGGAGACAATGCCTTTGAGCTAAAAATTCCACCATTCCTTGGCCTACACCCCGTGTTCAATGTGGACTGCCTTTGGCCATAATTTCCACCATTAATATACACATGTGACATTGCAGAAAAACTCACATGAACAGAGCTAAACCTCGATTGCATGGAACAAGCCACAATTGATCAGATCATGGACACACAAATCAAGAACACTCGCTAGTAGAAGATCCAACTGTATGGGATTTTCAAATTTTTCCAATTCTTGCACAAGGCAAGTGGCTCACTAGGGATCAATTTTAGCAGAAGTTTCCCCATCTCATGGAGGTACTCAATGCAATGGGGACCATTTCTTCCTAATAGGGGAGGAATGATCTAGGTGGATATTGGTATCCACCCACCTATTCCACTTGGACCCCTACCATTCTTTCTTTCAGTTTTTCAGTTTTCTTAATTGTGGCATAATTTAATATTTTTAATATTTTTTTAGGTCCTAAACATTCAAAGCTATTTTGAGGCACTAAAAGACGTTTTTAGGAAAACCAGAGAGAATAGAAAAGTGTCGAACTGGTTTACCCATTTTTTTTGACCTCCTCTTTGAGATATTTGAAATGAGGTATTATGATAGCCAAATGGAGACCGTATTCCAAAGTTACGACCCTTGGAATTTGACATTCCAACTTACCCCAATGGCGCCCACAAGCTTTTGGTGCTTCATTCCTAGGGTTAGTTTTTTGGATGTTTCTAGTTTCTCATTGTTTCTCAATGATAAAAAGGCCACTGAACCTCATTGTAACACAATTCAGAGGCTTGTAGTTGCCACATCTCTTCTTAGAGATAAGCTACCATCGCCCGAGCTAGTTTATTTCCATTCTTTATGTAAGCATATTTCAGTTCTTTGATATTAATGAAATGACGTTTTATTTATGTTGCACTTCTGTGTTTATGATTATATATGTATTCTATTGTGTTCCTACATAAGTTTAGATCAATGTGAATGGGTGTGGCCCTTGGTCAAAACCCACCACCTTTGACCACTATATATTCACATTCGACCTCCCTCATTTGGCATCAGTTTTGGATCATCATCACAACATCTATTCTTTTTTTCACACATGTGAGTTAAAGAGGAATAATTCTAAAGATTTGGCTAGTGTTGACCAACATCTTACCTAGCACATGTGGCTGCAATAGTTGACTTTTCGACTGAAATTATTCTGGGCATGTTTTTAGGCAGTTTGATCGAATTTTGGGCAGGTTGGTTGAATATTTTGGGCAACTACAGGAGGTCGAAATTTGGCTTGTTGACCGAGGTTGACCAAAATAGGAAATAATAGGAAGGTCGAATTTCAGCCTATTTGAACATGCTTGACCTGTGTTTATTTATGTGGTTTGTGTGATCAATTTTTTCTAGAACAATCAGATTGTAATTTTGTTGAATTTAAAAGTTTATCCTAAGAAAAGGTTGTTGGGTTTTTCCCAAGGTTGGGTTTTCCCAGATTAAATCTGCTATTTTGTTCTTGGATATCTCTTTATGATCCTACTATCATTTTTCATTACATTTGATATTTTCTATGTAAAATTGCTTAATGATGTATGTGACATAAGCTAATTTGTTTAAGAAATCATTAGAAAGTAATTATCATATTAGAAGATCAGATTTCTCCAAGAAAATCAACATGGTATCATAACCTAGGTGAAAGAGTAGCCATTAAAGAGAGTTGACGAAGCCAAGTTTGAGACTTTTTGA
The DNA here is from genome assembly GCA_034641835.2 of Pinus albicaulis. Lineage (NCBI taxonomy): Eukaryota > Viridiplantae > Streptophyta > Pinopsida > Pinales > Pinaceae > Pinus > Pinus albicaulis. The sequence continues at coordinate 719,723,521 of CM076571.1, read as the reverse complement.
AGCTATATTGTTTCAAATTATTATATTAGGGATTTTTCTCTCACAACTGGCATTAGCCCGTCTCATTTCAGAGACCAATCACATAATCCAGAGATCATCCTAATGAATAATAACAAGCCAAGAAGGATTTGCAAATCACTAGTGGAGGATGAATTTGAAGAGTGATTTTTTGTTTTTTCAGAGAATATTCCCTAGTGAAGGAGGTCAAGTTTATCCTCTAAGGTATAGTCTGCTAGAAAGTGGAAATAATGCTAACATGAAGGGTTCTTGAGGTTACCAAATTTGTTTTCTATTAGAGTAAAGGAGTTTTATTTTTTGTGTGTCTTTTTTAATGGGCCAAAGCCTTATAATTCTATTGCAAGGGGCCAAGAGGGCCTTAGTGCTTACTAAAAACAGGCCGAAAGGCAATAGGATAGCTACAAGAAGGCCAAAAGGATTCAAGGTATGGACAGAATATGCCTCAAACCTAAAAATGGGGGCCAAGAGGCCTCAATATCTTATGGAATAGTTATGAAGTGCCTCAGACTATGGAGAAGCTAGTGATTTGGTGGTGACCCATTATCGTTTGTTGTAATTTTATTGTTTAGATTGTATTGTTAAGGAGGCATTTGAATAAGGATTCCTTTGTATACACTGTTGAAGTTAAAATTGTATTGGTTGAGATAAGTTGTTAGGGTCTTTCCAGAACATATTGGTATATGGCAAAGTTTTTTTTTTCAAGCATTTGAGATATGGTCATATTGATTCAATTTAGGAAAGTTACTATAGAGACAGAGGGATATTAGGAGAAAGGTTCCCTCATATAAAGAAAGAGAAGCCGTAAAACTTGTGCTAAAGTATATGCCCTTCTTGGAAGAGCTAGTATACTTAGGGTTTGTAAACTCTAGAAAAGACTTGAAGGTTATAATTAAAAAATCCCTAGGGTTTGTGGAAAAAAATCCCTAGAGTTAGACCTAAAGTGTTGAAAATTGATGAATCTATCAAATGAAGAAACCCTAGCTCATACAATGCATGAAACGAAGGAAATAAAAGTAACATGTAGTTGATGATGAAGACAAAGATGGGAATTTTTTTCTTGATGAGATTGTGGATGGATTTCAATGATTTCTACAACAAGGCAAGGATCAAGAGGGATTTGAAAATTGTATAAAATCCTCAAATCAAAATATAAAAGCTTCTGATATCTCCTCCTTGATTATTATTAGTTTATTGGTCAACCCCTTGTCTTTCTATGTATTTTTTTCTTGGTTATAATTGTTTATTCCATGGTATCCTAATGAGGTTTGCAAGTACATCGTGAAGATTTCCATGGATCTGGCAGTAGATGGAAGCATCAGAAGAATGACGAAATTTTTTTGGCAAGAGGTTTCTCCCAAGATTAGGCATAAACTCAGCAAGAATGATTTGTGTTCAAGAGGGAGAAATTGTGCAGACGTCTAGAACCGTGCGAGATGACTAGAAGAGATCCTAGTTCAAAGGGAGTCGATGGCCATGTATTTTCAAGGGATGCCATCACGAAGAATGACATGTGGGAAATCATGTCGAGATGTGAAGGGAAGTTAGTGGCGACTTCCAAGTGGATCTACAAGATCAAGAATACAGTGCATGATAACATAGAGAAGTACAAAGTGAGATTCGTGGCAAGAGGTTTCTCCTAAAAATAGGGAAAGAACTATGAGGATATGTTTGGTCTAGTTTATAGATTGAAGAAAGCTTTTGTATGGACCTTGACCATGGTATTGTCAGATTGATGGATATTTTATGAGTCTTGGTTGATATTGTTATTATATGACTTGTTTATGGTGGGATAGGAAGGACTCATGTGAAAAATGAAGCAACAATGGTAGGAGGATTTTCTTTAATGATAAAAGAAGAAGTCAAGATGACCTCAGGAAGCATTGCTTTAAAGGGAATTGGCCTTTCACTTCAATATGAAGGATATATATTTGATGCATTAATTCATTGGTTAAGGGAAGTATAATAGTGATATCCTTCAGATATTTGGGATGATGGATTGCAATTCCATGGAAATTCCCAAGGTGACCATTTTGAAGAAACTGAGACGCTATAATTCACATTTGGTGAAAGGACTAGTATTTCAAGTGGATGTCAGGGGATTGATATTGTCATTCTAGATGATCATAGATGGAAGGTATCTAAGAGTAGTATTACTTCTATTAGTGGACCATGCCAGACAACACATATACTTCAGTGACTAGGAAGAAGTAATGATAGAGGGAGAAACCAAGATTTCCATAGAAGGATCTATTTTATTATTAGAGGAAGCACCCAGTGAGGGTGACCATAAAGTAGTTGTGGTGATCGATCCAGTGAAGGAAGTTGGTAATTTTATGGTTGAGCCAAAGCATGCTTCACAACATCTATTGAGGTACCAACATGGTACAATTAGATATGGATTGAATATGTCTCAAATGTTGAAGTACGACTACTGGGATATATAGATTCAGATTGGGCAGAGAGTGCAGAATACATGAAGAGCATATCAGGATATTGCTTCAGTTTGGATTTTGTTATGATATCCTAGATGAGTAGGAAGCAAACATCTATCAAACTCGGCACTTCAAAGGTTGAGTATATTGTAGCTAGTTTGATGAGTTTGGAGTAGTGTGGCTTTGTAAGCTTCTCACGGTATTATTTTATCATGTTTTGGAGACGAATGTGATGATAGGTCAAATCATATTGAGATACAATACTACTAAATGCTAAAATGGGAGTAGTTAGGCTCCAATATATTTATATGGACATGCAAGTTGCTGAAATTCTAACAAAGACTTTGTCATAAGATGAAGTTTGTTTACTTTAGAAATAACTTTGGAGTGGTTGAGAATGATTCCCTTGGTTAGAGGGAATGTTGATGTTGTAAAATTAAGGGAATATTCTCCCTAGGTTAATGGTATTGACCAAGAGCCATCTAATGTGGCTAGGGAGATAGACCAAAGAGCATTAGGGCATGGAATGCTCCCTCAGTCATAAGGTTTTGACCATATTTCTAAGGGTTACTTGGATAGTGGGTAGAGTGTGTCTCATAGCATCGGTAAAGTGTCATACCATTCAAGTATCATTTTATGACATTAAATAATGGTAAATTGGCCAGGGTTTCACCATTGTTCAAGGTTATTGCGTTGTTTCCAAGTGACGATATGGATAGTTGGTGATGTAGGACTAGTCTTGTCTTTACTCTAGTTAGGGGTTACTTGACCATATCGCCAAAGGGTATTTTCCTAGTGGGTAACTATATCCATTTTCAAATGATATTTGACTAATGGGTAACTAGATCTTTTGCATGATGTTGATGCAAAATTATTTCCACATGGTTCTAGTTTATAACATGAATTGGATGGATACATTAACATAGAAAGATCATTCAATATTTTCTTGGGATGGATATTGTTCAAAATAGAGGACATCTCAGGAATTCAAGGTGAATACTTCTCTAGCTATGAGGGAGTGTTGATTTTTCGGTAGTTGTGGTCGGTATTCCCTAGCTACATAAGTTATCCAAAATTAAAAGAAAGAAAAATATGATTTATTTATGAGCTACTGTATGCTCTTGAAATTCAGGTCATCCCCACCATGCAAATGGGTGTTACCCTTGGTGAAAACCAACCTCCTTTGACCACTATATATTCACATTTGACCTCCCTCATTTGGCATCAATTTTGGATCATCATCACAAAAACTATTATTTTGTTCACATGTGCAAGTTAAGGAGGAAGACTTTTAAAGATTTAACTAGCATTGACCAGCATCTTACCTCACACATGTGGTTGTAGCAACGTATTGCTTGACCAATATTCTTCTGGACATGTTTCTAGGTGGTTTGACCACATTCTGGACATGTTGATTGAATCATTTGGGAAGCTGCAGGAGTCTAAATTTTGGCCTATTGAATAAGGTTAACTTAAATTCTGGGCAACAACAGGAAATATCAATTTCATCCTATTTGACAAAGTTTGACCCGTGTAGGTTTTTGTGGTCCGTTTGATTGATTTTGACTAGAGAAATCATATTGTACTTTTATTGAATTGAAAAATTTCTCCTAAGAAAAGGTGGTTGGGTTTTCCCATGGTAAATTTGTGTCTTTTTTTCTTGGTTGTTTCTTTACGATCTTATTGTCATTATTGCATAATTTTTTATATTTTTTATGTATAATTTCCTAATGATGTATGTGACATAAGTTTATTTGTTTAAGAAATCATGGGAAAGTAATTATTAAATTAGAAGATCATATTTCTCCAAGAAAATCAACAACACTCAATTTCTGAAAATCTAGAAAAAAACACTAAAAGTGTCTCTAAAAAACAAAAAACTAGAAAAAAAATAGAATCCTAATTTGAGGCCTCGTATGAAATAACTTTGGCCCTAGATAATGTGAATATGCTAATTACATCTATCATTCTCCTCTGGTTGAACATAACATAGCTCCTGCAAGTTGTTGTCCTCAAACTGTTGCCACTTATGTTGATCCAACTTCATCAAATCTCATTCTATAATCCATGTATTTTTTGTTGGTTCCAATCTTTCCCACTATACCATATATCTGTTGTAATTTCCTTGTTGAGTATGAATGACCTTCTTATTGAAAATCTATGCAATTTTATCCCTTTTTCTTCTTGGAATTATCAGTTATCAATCCACCTAATCCTTACCATCATCACTTGGATCTTCATTGAATACTTGATGCCTTTGACTGGCATATACTATAGTTTTATACTTTGATGCATGCTAACATAAATTAATTCTATGCTCTGCAGACGCTAGGCCCTTTTTTGGCAGATGCATCAATGACATAGGACATGTAACCCCCAAGGCTCGATGACCTAAATTTGAAGATTTTAACCCAGAAATAAGTGGATACAAATATTTAAATAATATTGGATTCATGCTTATCATTTTTATTTTTGGCAAGCATAAGGATATCTCTCGATTTTTAAATAAATTATGGTTTGGGTAAAATTTTTATCATCATGAGGTGATGGACTTCAAAATTGGGGACCTCACGACTAGGTTCAAATATCCTCTAAAGACCCGATATCCATTTGAAATCAATTGTTCTCGGTCCACTTCAAACATGTGAAAGTGCATATAAGTTGGTGGATTGTAACTTCCCAATAATAGAAGAACCACTTGCATTCATTGTTGTCCCAAAGGATCTGTCACACATTTTGTATTCTGTTGATGAGATTTTTTTTCAATGGCAATGCATTAGAGAAATTTTGAGGTATAAAATGGGCCTCCTAAGAAAAATGTACAGCCAAAATAAGCTTTATAAGAACCAATAGGATTCAAGATGACGATGTCAACCATGGGGGATGATTCACAATTTTTGTGGTAAGAAAGTAAAAAGATTAAAAAATAATAAAATAATAAAACTACTTTTTCAACTTATCTACCTAAGGTTTTACTAAATTTTCAATCGGGAGTACTCATTGGATGCAAAATTAAATCCCTCATCCCAGGTCTACCCATATTGCATACTTTCGATGGATTGTGCTATAAGAAAAATGAGAAATGCATGAAAAAACGTGATTGAAATCACGTGTTTCATGTATTTCTAATTTTTCATGTAGAAGGGTCCATCAAAATTATGCAACATGGGTATTCCTTAGATGAGGAATCAAATTATGGATCCAATGAGTGTTTCCGCTCTAAATTTGAGTAAACCCATAGGGAGATAAGTTGAAAATACGAGTTGAAAAAGTAGTTTTTTCTTTTTTCCCTCTCAAATTTGATGATGTAATCTAATATTATTTTGTTATTTTCAGTATTATTTTATAATTTCCTTAGGAGGTCCATTTGAGACCTCAAAATTCCCCTAATGGAAACATCCATAGAATCTAAAGTTGTTGAAGTAGTCCCACAACATTCAGATTTATCATATTTTGTATGGATAAGAGTGGAGGATCATTCAAATGATTAGTCTACCTGCTCTTCTTGCCACCGTTGTCACCCATGAACTCGGACATGTATTCAAACATTTGCATAAGAAATCTTGAATGTAATTATTTTTCCTTCATTTTCTCCATTTTCAATGCTGTTTCCAGCTCCCAATAGCTTGGCTACCCTTCCTGCTTGTTCCAATCAACTATCTTCTTGAAACTAGTGAGCAAGTTGGACCATTTCACTCAATTTATTTTGGTTGACGATTAGTGTCATACAGGAAAATACCTCTTGATCAGCTCAGAGGAGAAGATTGTATTTTTGACTAGAATACACCCTTGTTTAATGCCTTGTGAGGCTATAATGCACCCTGCAAGACCATAGAATAGCGTCTTAATGCTAGCCATAGACCACTAACCTGCGTTACCATATAAGTTAATGTTTTCTATTTTCATGGGGATTGTGTTACGATACTTTCACGTAACCATGAGAAAAATCATGAGTTGAATCATTCTGACTTCGTTGTTCACTCTAGTAGACTCTAAAAAGGTGGAAAAATATCGCCTTAATATCATCCATTGATGTTTCATATCCTAACAAAGCATACTTAAGCAGGAGAAAGAAATAAATTAAAAGAAAAATCTCCCACCCTATTAATTTTCTCAAATTAAACTGAAGGAAGAATTGATAGTCTTTTGAGCCTCCCCTTACCTATATATTGGAGGATAGGAAATTGATATTAGGATCATAATTCTTGTACTGTTATGTTTCCAAGATATTGTTTGAGAGAGAGAGAGAGAGATATTGAAGAGCTAGGAGCTGGAGGATGTCATGATACAACTGCTTATGGTTGTAATCTTCCTTCATGACTAAATATATATATCCACTACTATTTCATCCATATTGTTTTCTAATTTTTATGATTCTTCTACTTATGTTGCAATGAATTGGATTATGGTTTCTTATTGATGTATTTAAGGATTCATTGCTGCTTATTTTATAGTGTTTTTAATTGATAAAAGTAATATGTTGTGAAGATCACATTTTTTTTTTGCTTTGTGTGCATATTTTTCTCTTGGAGCTAGTTGAGGACCTTTCTCAACCACACTGATTACTCCAACTAATCTATGCGAAGGGATAAGAAGGTTATATCTTACTTATGTTTTGTCAATTCCAACTTTTTACTAGCTTTGTTGAATACATCTAGCCATGTTATAGTAGATCCCTTGATCCCTCTACCTTAGGTTTTGGGAACACCTGAGAGGGTTTCTCGTTTGACCATCTAAGCAATAATCCCTATATTAGAATTGGAGACTCCACTTGGGATTGTTTTTCCATTTTTTTGTTTTATCTCCTAGATCTTGAATCTTTGGTCTTGTTTGGTCTTGTCAATTTTGATTTATTGTCATTGACATGTTTGCATGGTATTTTTACTAGTATTAGTGTTTGATGTGACTTGGATTATCTTTTTTCTCAGAAAATCCACAATAACACACACTTTTAGTGCTTTATAGCGCGTTATAATGGAATATTATTTTGTGCACAGTGCGTTACCCTAGGTGTGAATTCCCTCTGTCGTCTAGAAACCTGCATTAGTGTCTTAAAAATCATTTTTTCACCCAATCTATGGATTTCACTATTTAGAGATTTTCTTTTCTATTGTTCCTTGGATTTGTATTATCTGAAACTTTGGTTCTTCTAGTTGCAACCATGCATTTTTTTCTTTTGAAAAAGATAGCTTAGGTGCATATTTAGTTTTTGTTTATTTGGCTTGTTATGTTTAGTTTGAAAGTGATTTTTTTATTTGATTTTGAATGTCTACATCTGATGTGAAATGTTAGAAGCTTCATTAGGATTGTTTGTTGTGGAAAAGACATTTATTACTCTCTCCTTGTAGAATTTTTCTTTCATCGAATTCAAATTGAAAAACATATTTTTTGCATGGTTTGATTCAGGTCTCACAACTTCATACCTAAAAACCCTTCCGAAATTATTAATAAAGTACCTTCAAAAGAAAACATGTAATAAAATTAATCAAAAACTCTTTGTCACAGGAAAACACACATTAGCTTAAGCTAGGGTATTGGGCTAGGTTGTGTAATTCAACTCCCCAAGGCTGCAAAACTAAACTAGTGCCATTAAAGAGTGAAAAACCTTCTACAATCAAATTGAATGGGACCACTCCTCTAACAAAGGAGTTAAGCGTGATACAAAATCGAAGTGTGAGAGAAGGTAGCCAACCTTCAATTGCATTTCAGTGGGAATTTTGTGTATTGGGGGTCCTTTCTAGGATTTCGAAACTGAGTTGGGGACTCAAGTATCCTACCCATACAACATATTGTCTACAACTGTGACCACTGCCTCAGAGATGTATGTGGTTTGAGGTAAAGAGTTGTGGGCATAATCCTAGGGATGAACACAAGGTGACTAGGGTGGGCTACCTTTGTACCTAGATAGACAAACCTACTTCATATTTTATTTTTTGGGAGGGTACTCTTCTTCATGAGAGTGCTTGACCCCTTATTAGTGAGGTTTGGGTGAAGCTCAGGAGTAATTTTAATTGTCTCGTTTTGACTAGATTTCTCTTATAGTCCTTTTATATTATGTTTCACCATTAGCTAGTTGTGACCATGAGGCAAAGTTTGATTTCCTATTGATCTCGTAAAGTTTTTGATTTTTGAGGTGTGTGCTATTTGTTACTTATATGATACAAAAACATCACTCAATATTTTTTTTTTGTAAAATAATATCAATCACCATGGCTTCCACCAAACCTTGTCTTCAGTCTCAATGACTGTGGGGTATTCCTCCACTCTCAGTGGAGGAATTTTCAAGTGAATTAGATTATCCTACTACTCAGGGGAGTTAGTCTCCAATTTCTAATTCTAAATCATTGCATACTGACTCAGAGTCTATTCTACCGGAGGACCCTTTTACTGAAGGTTTAGTACCTCCTTATAATCCTCCACTTACATATTATATTTACGTTTGAAATTGATGATAGGGGGGTGAATAAGTAATTCTAAACTTCAATTTTCGCTCAACTTAAATTTGTTCGTATGCAACCAATCGTTTATATATATATACTCAATTATGAATAGTTTCATTTTGTAGTTATCAGAGATAAATATTTTCATATATAATTATTCATAATTTAAGATGATTCACACGATATTCAAGAAAAAACACATGAAGACACTAGATATAAGCGGACACCCATAAGTTAGCACACCAATTTATTCAACATTAGGTTTTTTTATCATTGTTCAATGCAGAAATTTTGAGAACAACTTGTTTTTATTTTCTTCTTCAATAATGATATTCCAAAGATGCCGATACATAGCTAACCTACTCCAATATATGGCTCATCCAACATTTACTATTGCAGATTCTTTCCATATGATTTTAATGCAAACAAGGAATTGCATGTGTAATTTGTTCTTTAATAAAAAACATTGGGTAAACTAGGGCATCAAACCCTAAAATACACTCTATTTTCAAATACCTTACTCCAGTTATAAAACTGAAATTAAAAGTTGATGCATTTCTTATTGACCAACCATGCAAACATAAAGGAGGAATTTACAACACAAAAGAAAATGTTGTAAAGCATTTGGAGAGCCAAAACAAAATGGAGAATACTCTCATAGATATGTGAGGAGATTGCTACAATATATGTGAAAATAAAATTGCAATTAAAAGAGAGTGTTGTAATATATTATCTATTGAGAACATTGTAAAAAATTATCCATCCATATTAAAACATCTCTCCATCTGCATTGATGAATGTTGTATATTCTTTGACTTTTCATAACACTAGAATATTGATGTAACGTCCAAATAACTGACATCTCTATTTAAGGCTCAAATAATTGGTATGCGTTATTTTATTTCAGGACTCAATTAATATACAATGTTATTTTATTTCAAAAGTCATATAATGGATTGTAATTCCCCACATTCCAAGCTATATTAATGATCTTAATAAATTGGTCTTTGAAAAATATTGTACTTCAATGTGCCAATGCATTATAATATAATTCACATGAATAACACATTGATCTTGATATGTATTCCATAGTTACCAAATTCGAATTCGAATTTGATTAGGATTCGATACGACATCTTTTATATATATATATATATATATATATATATTCTTATAAAGGTAATTCCTTATAGTCATATTCTTCTCATTCATTTTAAAATTTAAATAAATTTTAATAATTTTGATAACAATTTTAAGATTGCAATTCACTAAAAAAAAATACAAATCCACACTTGTCAATTATCTGATTTTCAAAACTCAAAGCTATATCCCTCCCAAAATTTCATATCTTATTTAAAATCCTTTCTTAAAAATTAAATATTTATAAGTGAAAATTGGATCCTACCTAAAATGCTTTTTAATTAACACATATTTAAAAACTAAATATTCAAAACTTATTTTTATAAGATTCATTCTAATATAAACATATTTGAAAAAGAATTACTTTTTATAAATTTCTAGATTTAAGAACAAATCTTTCCTTTCTCGTTATTTCAATTTTTAAAACTTAAAAAAATTGCTAAAATTTAAACTTGGAAACTTCCCATTCACAATTAGATTCTATTTCATAAGTGTCACCCTATCCACCATCTACACTTCACTTACCATTCCACACACAAACTGCTAATTCTGAGCGACGCGATTAGCTACCCTGAAATGAACCGACTCGAATTATTGTCAAATAATACGATGTATGAAACAAATTATCGAATTTCCGTATTTTTTTTCCTGATACAGACATATTTGGTAACTATGATGTATTCATTATTAATTTGCTGCAAATTTCCTCAATGCGTAGTATTTTCCAATGGATTTATATGTAAATTACTCATTGTTTGTCTTGTTGGTCCAGTTTATGTCATTTCTACTCCTGTTAGTTTTAAATATTCATAATAATATCCCTGACCACATAGTCGTTACTCTTCCTTGCTTACTTTCCCCACAAGGATTCATCTCTCACTCTTCCTTGCTTACTTTCCCCACAAGGATTCATCTCTCATTATTACATATAGGAATTATTTTGAGCTCTTACTTCTCTTTACACTAATTTCTTCTTACTTCTCTTTACACTAATTTCTTATTCCTTTATTATTTTCTTGTGATCGATTCACAAAAAATAAAATAAAATAATTTGAACCAATTCTTGATTTTTTATGGTTTTGCTTCATTTTCATTTGTTGTGTATGTAGTTATTCAGTACATCAATAATAGATATGGGTTGATAAACTCTTGTTTCCCTTCTTTTCTAATGAATGCAACTATTCAATATATCAATGTTGGTGATGTCTCTTTTAATAGAATGCAGAGGTAAAATTTGTGTTTTCTCGTTTTTTATTGTTTTCTTTGAATTCATTTGCATTTAGATATTTATTTTCCCTCTTCTTCTTTTTCTTTAAAAAGTTATAATCAACACATTGTTCTAAGGATATTCATTTTCCAGAGATATGGAAAATGACCTTTTCATGTCATGCTATTTCTTCTTCTACAAATGAACTCTATGTTACAGAGGCATCTCAAAGAATTTCTTAGGATACCAATACTTCAAGCCTTCACCAATTGAATAAATTTAACTCCTGCATTCAAATATGTTTTAGCGTTTCAATATTTTTCTAAAATTGCAAAACTCAAGGATTTAGAAGAGTCCTGGTGATGCTATGGAATATATCATCGTAGCTTAATTACTTGTTGGATTTTTTATTGCAGAATTATTTTCATTTCAACTGCAGTCTCTTGCACTCATAAAAGATATATGCATGAAATTATCTTTTACATTAATGCAATATTTGATTATTTGTTTAGATGGCTATCTTCACATATAGATTGCAAGTAATATTGTTTGGATCAAAATCTTGCAATGGTTCATTAGGAATTATTCTATAAAGCAAACATAATAATGTATAGAATCTTCTCCTCCGCTTGACGATAATACCTTTGATTTTTCTTTCCTATAATTCTATAGGTCTCATGTTTTTTCTTACTTCATAGATAAAATGTTAGCTAAATACATGAGTAATCATAATGCACATTGATGCATTCCATATACATATTTAGATTCATCAGAAGCTAAAGAATTTGAAGATGCCAATATAATGAGCTAGACTCATTTTCAACATGGTTTGAATAGATATGCAAATGTCTAACAAGACTATCTAGATTTGAGAACATTTATTTACATGTTTATATACAGGATATATACATAAGTACATTTTTTTTCATCAAATTTTTCATTAAAGAATGGAATTTTGAATGATGAACCTGATTGATGTTGCTTTCTCATGAAGAAGGTGACTTGATCACAGAATTTGATGATGGTCCTTTGTACTTGTTGCTTCTTGATTGCTTCAAATTCTTGACACAATCATATGCTACTTGTTCCTCTTTACTCATTCCTACTCTTTTAGTCTCCCCCTTAGATAACACATTAAATTTATATTCTCTAAAATGTTTTAGGTTCTCCTTTTGAAGTCATATTAGTGAACAAAATCTGCAAGAACTATCCCTATATTGCTGAATCTAAGATTTTCAAATGGTTCTTTAGCAAGAGGCTTTGTAAATATATATGCTATTTGTTATTTTGTGGCTATGTACTCCATCTTCACTGTTTTCTCAACCACTTGTTCTCTAAGGAAGTGGTACTTTATAGGGATATATTCAATCTTTGAATGAAGAACATGATTTTTCGAAATGCTTATTTCACTTTTATTTTTTCACTTAATAGATATAGGTTCAATGAAATTTACCTTCATATATTGTAGAGTTTGTTTCATCCACAACACTTCTGTGCAACAAGCATCAACTGTTGTATATTCAAATTTTGTTGTCGATAGAGAAATTGATGACTACTTCTTGCTTAACCATGCAACCAAAGAATCTCCTAGGTATAATGCACCTTCATTTGTACTTTTCCTATCATCCACACAACTGGACGAGTTTGCATCTGTGTATGATATCAATGTAAAGTTTTAACCTTTCGGGTACCATAGTCCATAGTTTGTAGTCCCTTTCGAGTATCTTCATATCTTCTTTGTTGATAATATATGACTCAATTTAGGTTTTGATTGATATATTGCCACTAATGAATTCCAAAATTATATATGGTCTAGATTCTGTTAGGTATAGAAAGCTTCTTGTGATAGATATGTAAAGCTTATGATCAACATCAATAAAGCTTATGATCAACATCAAGCAATTCATCACCTGCACATAGTTTTCATCTAGTAGCCATGGGGGTTGAGATAAGTTTACAGTCTTCCATTTGGAACTTTTTCAGCATATCTCTTAGGTATTTCTCTTGATAAATGAATATTCCTCCCGAATTTTGTAGGATTTGCAGCCCTATGTAAAAGGTAATTTCTCCAAACATTGACATCTCAAACCCATATTTAATCTCATCAGAAAACCATTTTACTAGATTATCTTTATTGCTTCCAAACATAATATCATCCTCATACACAAACATAATTATAAATTCATCTCCATCGGTCTTTATGTATAGATTACTATTAGCTCCTCCTCTCTTGAAGCCTTGTTTTTGAAGGCACTTCTCCAGTATAAAGTACCATGCACATGGTGCTTGTTTAATACCATACAATGCCTTCTTTAACCTGAAAACATAGTTAGGCTTATAGATAATTAAAACCCTTTAGGTTGTTCCATAAAAAACTCTTTCTGAATTTCTCTGTTTGGAAAATTATATTTCACGTACATTTCGTATACTTTGAAAACATTGTAACAAGCAAAGGCAAAAAACATCTTGATTGCCTCTAATCTCGCAACTGGTGCAAAAGTTTCTTCATAGTCAAGACCTTCTACTTGTGAGTAGCCCTTGCACACAAGTTCATATTTGTTTCTAATAATTTTTCCATGTTCATTCATCTTGTTTTTGAATACTCGTTTTGTGCCAATGTCATTCTTTCCAAATAGTCTTGGTGTTAGTTCCCAAGTCTTGTTATTTTCGATTCGGTATATGTTATGAAATAAAATCACAAAATAGAAGAAAAGATATATCAATGCCTTAGAAATAAACCTCTTCGAGGGGGAAACCTCCTTTACATTACATAAATGAACAATTCTTGTATGATTCAAATGAAAAAAACCTCCTTTTTATATATAGGAGTCCATGGGGTCACAATATAATCCTAGCCGACCTAACAATAATAATTTAAGGGCACAATAATAACAATATTGAAATTTTATGGGGCACAATAATAAATATATGGGGACTACATGGGTACAAAAATAACAATAAGGGGGTTACAGTAACAAAAATAAGGGAATACACTAGTAATATAGGGACCTAAGATTCCCGTCTCCTTCAAAAAAGTGTTGTCCTCAATGCTTGAGTAGTTCTGGCTACTTCTATATAAAATTATCATCCTCCCATGTCGAATCTTCAGTAGGTAAGTTCTTCCACTTGATGAGATACTCTGAAATTGATCGATTACGTAGCTGTCGAGTTCTTGTTTTTGTGACTGCTTCAGGTTCCGATATGATTTTTACTTCCTCATCAAGTTTTGGCAATATTGTTTGAACTAGAAGTTTGTCACCTATAACCTTCTTTAAGCATGAAACATGGAAATCTGGGTGTACTCGGGAAGAAGCAGGAAGCTCCAATTTTTATGCCATAGTACCAATGTTTTACAACACCTTGTAAGGACCATAGTACTTTGGCGATAATTTATTATCCTTCTTAGCTTGCTTGAGGGACATTTGTTTGTATGGTTGTAGCTATAAAAATACCCAGTCTCCTACATCAAAACTTATCTCGTTGTGATGTTGATCTACCTATTGTTTCATTCGATTTTGTGCCAGATTTCAGTTATCCTTTAAGAGTTATAGAACTTGTTGTTGATGCTCGATGTGATCTTCCACTACTTGAACCTTATCATTTTCTCTTAAATATGATGTGATGTACAGTGGATGATATCCATAAAGTGTCATAAATGGGGTCATTTTTGTTGTAGCACGGAAGTGTTATACCACCATTCAACCAGAGGTAAGCACTTGACCCATTGTGTTTTTTTATCATATACAAAACAAAAAATATATCCTTCCAAACATTTTTTCACTATATCAGTTTTCCGATCGGATTGAGGATGATAAGATGAGATATGAGGTAGTTGAGTACCCAAACAAGAAAATAATTCTGTCCAAAAATTTCTAGTGAAAATGGGATCTCTGTCGCTTACAATAATCTTTGAGTTTCCATGTATCTTTTGAATTGTTTCCATAAATGTAGTAGAAATTGTACTTGCTTTAAATGGATGAGATAATGCACAAAAGTGTGCATACTTGGTAAGTCTATCAACTACCACCATGATAACATTTTTTCCTTCAAACTTAGGTAAACTTGTGATAAAACCCATTGAAACCTTCTCCCAACATTGGCTTGGAATGGATAAAGGTTGTAGTATACCCAGGGTATTAATTGTCTCAACTTTATTTTGTTGGCAAACCAAACATTCCGCCACAAAATTTTGAATATCATGTTTAAGGCCATCCCAAAAAAAATCTTTCTTCACCCCGTGGTAAGTTTTTAAAAATCCCGAGTGTCATCCTAGGGAAGAGGTGTGTAATTCAAAAATATTTTTTTATTTAGTTGGGAATTCTTACAAAGATATAAGCAATCTTTGTACCATAAGGAATCATTTTTCCAACTAAATGTATTAGATGTACCGGGATCTTGCTGCAAATTTTGAATGACTGTCCACACTTCTTTTTCATTCTTCCATTCCTCCCTTGCTTTAGTTATCCAATTTGGTTGGATAATAGAAATTACACAAAGAAATGCTTCCACCTCCTCATCCTTTCTTGAGAGTGCATCTACAACAACATTTAGCTTCCCTTTTTTGTAGGATGATTTCAAAGTAATAACCCAACATCTTTGTGACCCATTTTTGTTTCTCTTCTGAATATAGTATTTGTTTCAAAAATTATTTAAGATTATCATGATCAATTTTTACCTTAAAGTTTCTTCCAATTAGGTAAGGTCGCCATTTCTTTAGTGCATGTAGTATTGCCAACATTTCCTTCTTATAAATAGCTTTCTGTAAATACTTTCTTTTGATTGGAAGAATTTAAAAAGAAATGGGTCTTCCTTCTTGCAATAAAAAATCATCAATTCCATTTCCTAAGATATCACATTCCACAATAAAGGTTTTTGTGAAGTCTGGTGTAGCTAAGACCAGTACTTGGCACATTACCTCTTTAAGATGTTCAAAGGCCTTGGTTGCTTCAGTAGTCCATGAAAATGCATCTTTCTTCAATAATGTTGTTATATGTGTTTCTATTTGTTAGGGTCCTATAATAATAGGGATCATAATTTTGAATTGACTATGTTTCAGTCTTTTAATATTGTACATACTTTTCTTTCTGCAAAATTTTTTCCCATATTAAAAAATGTAAAGAGGGTAAGTCCTAAAACAAAAATCAAAGGATTGAAACAAAAAAATAAAAAAAATATAAAGTATGAACCCCACCAAAAAGAGATACATATAGATCCTAAAAGTGATGCAAATTCAAATGCCACTAGTTTTACTTTACTTTGCAAATAAGATTGTGTGAAGCTTGTCAAAAAATGCCACAATTCATGAGGATCAAATAGTTTAATGTTGATTCATTCATGCTGATAGATAGAGAATAAAGATCTAGCCAAACTATTTATTCTTGGCAGATCAGTAGTTAGGTAGAGAATAATAATGAGCTCATCAGCTTAACCTGAGCCATTGGAAGTTATAAGGTTAGAATTATATAGTTTGCTTATCAAAGAAAAATAAAAGGGTTAGCAAGCTCAAATGCACCCAATAAATGAAGAAAGAATTTTAGGGTAAATGATGGGTAGGCAGAAGTAGTTTTTACACGGCATGGAAAGCATCAATTGGTCATTTCATATAACTAACATCTCCCAAAATCCCCTTCCCCTTGCTTAAAATACTTTTGCCACTCGAAGAAAAGGCATTTTCCCTTGTAAAAATACCCCTTTCCTTTCATTTAAACCTTTTCCCTTTCTTCACTCATTCTCCCTTAATAAAACCATTTTCCCTAGTTAAAATCTATTTTCATTTGAAAAAATTAAATTCCTTTACTAACTCCCCTTTTCATTAAAATACACCCCAAAACCCACTTATACAAAGTTTTTTGTTTAAATGTATCAGACCCCACTGATAAATCCCTCCTCGATGTTATTTTAATTCATCCTTAGTGTATTTTATATCTCGCATATATATTTTACTAACCCCACAATTGTATATTCCTAACCCATTGCATATATTAACACCTCCCGCTATTATTTTAACTTATCCCTTTATTATATTAATTCCCCATTATAATATAAACCCAGGTCCCAATTTACATAACCCCATTTCATGTATTATTACCGATTCCATATATCATTAGCATATAGATTATATTATAAACTTTCACATATATCACCCCACATCATTCATTACCAGGCCCCGCCTATTCAAACATCCCTCCTATTCGCCCATCCGTTGGATCTTCATTCATCAGATCCTCCGACCAATAAAGTTTCGCACCTTCGACTGCCTGACCTTTAACACCATCGGGGGTTTGTGAAATGAGTAGTTTCACAACCCCGCTCCCCTGCTACGTGGTAGCCTCACATCTTATCACACTCCTTAGTAGAATACTGCCCACCCGCTTTTTGTCATGCGAAAACCACTCATCCTCTTCTCGCCCTGTACGAAAGATACCACCCTTTCATTTGAATTTAACTTCGCGTTCATATGTTTAACCACTGTTGGTTAAAACAATAAGATCACCCTGAAATCCTTTTTTCACCATTTTTGTTAAAACACTGCGATAAAAGAGCTTCTGTCGACCTTTTTTTAAGAAAAAGAAACCGCTGCCGACTATTTTGCGATCAAATTACATCAAAATTAAAACCTTTTGCTACTAAAGTCTGTGTAAAACTAGTTTGAAGCCTTATAAAGACCATTGAAGCCTATTTCGCTGCCAGAAAGCCTCCTCTACCTCCAGGACCTTCTCTGCAAGCAGAAATTACCCCTTACAGGTATTCCTAAGTGTCAAAACCTGTAATTAAGCAAGAAAGTAATAAGTCAATGAATTGAACCAATTTAAAAGCTTCGCAAACCAATGGAAATCTAATGTTGCCTCCCAAACCCTTTCTGCTGACCCAAATCATATTTTCACAGGTATTCCTGAAGGCCTGAGACTATTTCTTAAAGCCAGAAAGTAATTAATTGATAAAAATAAATAAATATATGGCTTCCTAAGGAATTGTGACAGTCAATCCCCTGCAACCTCCTATTATTGATGTTGAACATACCCCCCTTGCTGACAAATACTTCAAAATCAGTGACCTTGTCATTGATTTCAACCTCCTTGATCTCCACTGCTAGAGCCATGATAAATTCATGGACCATGCTGATGATATCCACCTTTGGGAATTAAATTTGCCCAAATATATTTTCCCACAAACATTCCAATTTGTTGAAATCATCAGACTCTGTCAAGCTAATTATCTGCCTAATGAAAGAGCCCTAGTAATGCACAAAAAGGAAATTTTGTTCACCATTACTGCTTAATCAATAAACCAAATGCTTCAAATCCAACCCAAGCCTGATGAAGCCCCTTTGTCAATTGAAATCCTCACTGAACTATATCTGAAACTTGACTTTCCAAATAGGTTTCATATCTTCCAAACCTTCTACCTTCATCAGTTGAAACCCCAAAGAGCAACCCTCCCTATTTAGCCTCAAATTTTTCAGAATGAACAAGACAAATTGTCACAATGTTGTCTTGCATTCTAGGCTATTTTACAAATGAGTATGTAGATGATTCAATCCTAGGTTTTATGTCCATTTTCTACCCAGGACAACCTCCAGCTTCCACATTTAACTTTTCTCAATACTTATCAGATGTCATCCATGAGAAATTGGTTAAATTACCTTAGGAAGGAGTCTTTAAGTATTCTTCAATGTTGCTTCATTTATTCTTGTACTTCCAATTTGAAAGGTTTACAGTTAGCCTTCAAAAATTGGACACTGAGGGTAATCTACAATCATTTGTCTTATGGACTTCCTTAATCAGGAAATATTCCACATAGTTTACCTACATCAACTTCATTGATTCATTTATTCATCCAATTGTTAATATGCTAAGCAGTAGCACTAAACCTAGGGTCAATGAAGAAATAAAGAAAGTATTACATTTATATGAACACAGTAGGACAGGAGACTGGTATTTATACCAGAACCACACTAAGATTAGGGTGTATGGATGTCAACTCACTCCATAAAAGCTTCCCAAATACCTCCCAATGAGGTTATTTTCACTTGAATATATCAGGCAGATCCTAAAATTTGATGAGGTTAACTTTCTATAAGCAAAGAAGAAAACACAGTTTAAGATCAAAAACTAGATTGGTCCTTTCATTTGAAACAGTAGAGGTGCTGGTCAATAGGCAGACAAGTGCTTATAAGAATTCAAGTTCAGTGAGAGTTTCAAATGGCATTATGATCCTTTACGAGTTATCAGCAAACTAAGAGTCAAATTTAAATTAACTCCTTTTGTCCATGAGTCTAAACCAATGATAGAAAAGTACTCCAACTAGTCAGAGTGGTTGGAGAATACTTTGAAAGAAGTGGAGAAACTAGTTGAGACTAGTTCTGTCCTACAAACTCCAACCCTACAAGATAGAAACTCCAAGAGAGCAAGAGAAGAAGGATCATATTCAGCTCAAGCCACTACATAAACCAAATTCAAATTAATGTACAGGAAGAAGCCCAATCTAAATCTTGTAAATGAAGAAGTTGAGACTATTGAAATAATTCATACATACATAGTGGTTAAAGAAAATGCACCTTCAGCAGTTTCAGAGGAAAATCACCAGCCTTCAACATCTAATACTCAGATCATTCATAAGCAGCATAGTGTTGAAGTATCTTCATCAAGTAAACTAACAGATAAGAACAAGATATCATGGAGAAGTACAAGGAAATCAAACTCAGGAATGAGGCATTAAAAGCATTTACTTATGCCCAATATTGGAAACAAACACCTAATGACCAGAACAGGTTACTTTCTGCATTTTATTACAAGACCAGGAAGATGCATATGACCTTCTTGTAGCCCACAGTGCAGTATCTTAAGTCATCAGCAGATTACAGGAAGACAACATTTGAATTTCAAGCCAAAGATGTTAATCCTATAGACCAAATAGAATTTCATAAGCAAGCTGGACAAATGCTATATTCTACTATGAACAAAAAATCCATGAGTGTCCAAAAACTTCAAAATTATCTAGAGAATATCAAAGGAAATTTAAAGCTAGAGAAGGCTTCCTCACAAGCTAAGGACAATAGAATCAAATCAATGGAAGAATTGGTCATAGAGGTAGGATATGATACCAAGAACATTAAAGTTTCAGAAGAACTCATTAAGAAAAAGAATGGAGACATTGCTGTATTGAAGAAACAATTGGAATTGCCTCCTACTAAACATCCACAAGAAAAATAATTTTTAGAGAATGAAGGCCAAAAATATGAAATGATGAATCTCATCATTCAATTGACAACTCAACTAAAAGAGATGGAGAATGAGATGGATAAATTGGTGCAGGAGAAAAAGGCCAGCATGGAAGCAATCCTTGTCACTGTTATTCCTACAGTTACTACAACAGTTCCTGCTACTTCAGTAGCTCCAGTGGCAACAAAAGTTCCAATGGCTACAACAATTTCAACAACAACTACTACATCAAAATTAACAGAATCATCTACAACAACAATTCATCCTAGTGATGAGGCAGGTAAACTGATTAAAGCTATGCAGGATATGTCCATCCAAACAAATGAAATAAATAGACTTAAAGAACAAATAAAAACTCTAGAGGATGAGAAGAAGCTAGTTCAAATCATGCATAAGAATGAAACACAAAAGTCAAACGAATTGAGTGACAAAGTACAGAAGTTAGAGAAAGAATTGACACTAAAAGAACCACTTTCCCAAGCAAAGCAACAATTGTGGGCCAATATCATTAACTCTGTTAATGATATTTGGCCTTCCATCCAAGTCATATTTGAGCAGAAAGATTTGATCAAAGAAGAAAGTGAAGCAATGTAGAAATTCGAAGCCTGAACTTGGGAAAAAACCGGAAGAGGCCATTGAGATCATTAAGTTTTTTAATTCCAAGAACAAACAGGAATTGGAAGAAATTGGCATTAGTGACACGACTAAAAAAATCCTAGAGGTAAGAAAGGTTATTTCCAAGAGGAAATTAATGACGTAACTTGAAGATAAGTGTCAAAACATGGAGCTTGCAATAACCAGATTCATGGCTAAATTTGATGTTTTGAGGCAGAAAGGTATGCCAAATCCTTTGGTTATCAATGACAGATTGATGAACCATGACGACTATGACAAGAAAATCAAAGAAGTGGCCAAAGAAGAGTCTAATAATTCCTCCATGAAAGGAATGCCTATGGGAAATGTACTCTATCAGAGTTTTGAAAATATATTTTACCTCCAACATGAGGTAAATCATCTATTCATTAACAAGCCTACTTTTGCAAAGTACACAGAGGCTAATGAAATTTTCAGAAGAATGGTAAAAATTAAATTACCAGATGCAAAGGCTTGGGAAAAGTTATGTGATTTACTGTGACAGTGAAAAGTAAAACAGGTAAAAGAGCAGTCCAAGTTAAATATGAAAACAAAGCAGTTAAGGTAAAACAGTAAAGAAAATAGAGCATTTAAAGAGTATCAGATGAAAGACATAGTTTAAAGTAAAAAACAGAGTTAAAGATAAAAACAATGTAAAGGATACTCAATAGCATAAAATGCAGCTAGCATACAACAACATTCAAAGAGAGAAAGAAGCAAAATATCAAAGAGTAAACAATAAATCCAAATAAAAGAGGGACAACTATCATTTAGTCTCCTAGGTGTCTCTATCTTCTTGCATGAAGATATTTATTTTTCTTTGAATAATTACTAAATCAGTTTTAGGATATTTTGTAATAGTTTTTGTATAAATATTTCATAATTCAAAGTATTGAAGGTGGATTTTTGAACATTTCTATAGTTGTATTGATCTGAAACCTGAGGGTTTATTGTAACATTTTCAAGTCAGCAAACTGGACAGAGTAATAAAGGCATTGCATTATAGGATTCATGTGTTGAGCCACTTCAGTGAAGTATCTTTCTATTGTTCAATTGTTATTTTCTTAAGTATTTCACATACTTGTATGTTTTCCAATTTAAATGTTATAACAGGAATATTATTGCAGAAATTGTTTAAGTACACTCTGTTCTGAACTCTTATTCATTTTTATGTTTTCTTCTGATATCCAGATTAGGGAATTCTTCATTTCCCCCTATTTTCGGTTGACCTCTTTCATTTCCTTCATTATCTTGTTTGAGGAATCCTTAACTTCTCCTTGATCCTGATTGAAACCATTTCACCATCCAGCCTAAAGATCTGAATCAGCTCAGCTACCTTGCCCTGTGAAAAATTCCTTTAGAACTTGATTTTGTCATGTTGCTTGATACATTGACTCCATATCCCAATGGAAAACAAACCTGCATCTATCCCTCTGAATCAATAATTCCACTACCAAACCAAACCAACAACAAAACCAATCAATCTCACATAACTACCTAAAATCAACTAAAAACAACAAAGTTAAATCATAAAGAGAGAGCCATCTCTAAGCATTAGGAAGGCTAGATCCTGATCTCAAAAGTAGGTTTGTGGTTACCTCTAATATTTATTTAAACAAAAAGCATAACAAACCTAGGAATTATAGGAGTGATAACACTATTCTCCCATAATTCTTAACAAACTTGCGATAATACCCTGTTAACCTGAGAGATCCTTGCAACTGCTTTATGGTTGTGGGGACTTCCCGTTCCTTAATGCCTTTAATTTTTTTAGGATCTACCTTAACACCCTCCTGAGATACAAAATGACCGAAATATTCCACCTCTTTTACTCCAAAGAAACATTTGGAGGTTTTTTCATATAATTGCTTCTCTTGCAATAGATTGAGCACCCTATCAACATTTTGAACATGATCCTTCCAAGACTTGTTGTAGATTATTATATCATAAAAAAATACTAATACAAATTTTCTAGGGAGGGTTTGAAAATGGAATTCATCAACCCTTGAAATGTAGAAGGTGCATTGGTAAGGCCAAAAGGCATGACCAAAAATTCATAATGACCTTCATGAATTCGAAATCTTGTTTTCGGAATATCTTAGGTCTTCATTCCGATTTTATGATATCCTGAACAGAGATCCAACTTAGTAAAATAAATTGTTCCATGTAATTAATACAATAATTCATCAATCACAGGAATGTGAAATTTATCTTTAATAGTTATCTTATTGATCTCCCTATAATCTGAACACATGTGCCATGATACATTCTTCTTGTGCACCAATACTACTGGAGCAGAGAAATAACTTTGACTAGGTTGAATTATCCCAACCTCTAACATTTATGCAATCATACATTCAATTTCACTCTTTTGGACATAAGGATATCTGTAAGGCCCGATATTTGGAGGAACACTTCCCAGAATCAAATGAATAACATGATCATGATCATGAATAGGTGGGAGTCCTTTGGGAGTTTCAAACACCTTGGAATGATTGTCCAAGAATTTTTGGAGATATGGAGAAATAGATGATTTTGATGTTGGAACTTCTAGTGAGCATAATTGTGCAATTACACCTCGTTTTTATTTCTTCAGAAGCTTTGTCATGACATTAGAGCTTATTATCTTTCCTGGATTCCCTGCAATACCCTATAATTCAACTTCCTTTCCTTCCGAAAAAAATTTCAAGAAAATTTCTTGAAAATTAAAAGCTAACGTCCCCAAAGATTGTATCAATTGTAATCCTAGTACAACATCATCAACTCCCATTGGAATGGAAAGAACTGGACTATTCAATACATATACCCCCATTGTTATCTTAATATTATGGCACTTTCGAGAGAAATGTATAGTTCCTCCATTTGCAACCATCACTTGAAACTCTGGTGCTGGGTATAGGAAGCAATTCAATTCCTTGTCTACCTTACAATGAACAAAATTATGGGTAATACACTAATCAATCAACACTATTACATTTTCCTTCTTGATATGTCCTTCTATCTTAAGAGTTTGAGGAGTTGTAATTCCTACCAATGAATTACAGGATATTGTCAGACTCATTTGTTCTTTCTCCGTGGTTGGTTCTTGGTGTATATCCTCTTCTTTTGAAGTTTCTTATTCATTTTCTTACTCCTCTTCACAATCTATGTAAAATAACATCTTCTTAGCACACTTATTACCTTTCGTGTATTTTCTATCACAGCTGTAGCAAAGCCATTTTGATCTTGTTTCTTCCAATTGTTGTGGTGTCAAACTTGTAGGTTGTGGAAGTCTAGGAGTAGCAATACTTCCATCTTCATAGATGTGAGTGGTAGGCTTCCTTGTCGCCATAATTTTACTTTCAATTTTTCTTTCCAACCTGAATGCATTGTCCAATGAATCTGGTTCCCAAAGACGAACCTCATGTTCGATGTTATCCTTTAAATTCCATATGAAGACATCAATCCTGTGTTCCTATGGAATATCATTTACCCTTATCTTTAACTTTTGGAAGTCCTCAATGTGCTCCACCATTAAACCTTTTTGTTTGAGATTTATCAATTGGCTAAAGAAGGTGTTGCTCTTTGTATTCTCATAATGTGTTATCATTTCCCCCATAAGAATTGACCAATTGACAATTTTTTTACAATATAAAAGCCATCGATACCATAAAAATGCATTTTTTTCTAAATATTAAGTTGCAATGCATACCTTTTGTGTGTTTTTCACATTATGGAGATCAAACTATTGCTCCATCTGTAGTATCCATGTTACGAGATCCTTGCCATCAAACTTCCTTGTATCGATCTTTGGAATATGGTGGGTCTTAAATCTAACATTAGAGTCTATAAAATCACGATTAACATTTATTTTTTTCTCATCATGAGTTTCCTCTACTACCTTTTCGCCATTAGGAATCATTTCTTGTATCCACTTTATCAAACCTTCCTTCAAACCTTCCATGTCTGCTTTTAGATCATTCTTCATGTATTCCATGTTTCCTTTCATTTTTTCTTCGATGCCATCCATCTTAACTTCCATGCCATTCTTCAAACCATTCATATTATCTTCCACACCTTTCTTCAAACCATCCATCTTTGCTTCCAATTCATTTTTTGTTAGTCTTTGTGAGAGTGAAATTTGTTGCACTTGCTCTTGTAATTTTGATATATCATGTTGCAATTCTTCCTCTTCATGAGTCATAGTAGATCCTTTTGAGGGCTTAATGGATGTTGAATAATTTTTGGGGGCCATTTTAGAACCCATTACTGATATCTATGCTTCAATATGCCCTTGGAATCACTTCAAAATAATTTTTCAAACAAGACTTGTGTAATTAAAAAAAAAATACACACCATTTTCTTGCATTTGAGGAGCTCGATATTGAAATTGATGTATCTCTGTAATTTTGGATCCCTGAGATTTTATCTTTGGTCCTTTAGTAGCCCTCTGAATCTTCTTTCTAATTGCATAGGTCTGACCTGATTTTGATTCTTGAAGAAAAAGTTATGCCCAATATCCCACAATGACCTAATATGGACTTGTTCCATAGAGAGAACTTGTATGAAATTATACATGTCACGGTTTCCTCCTTCGACTCTAAAATCGATACACAGGAAACTACAGTCCATTTAATTTCGACCACTTTTTACAGAATTCCAACCTGATGCTCAAAGAGAGAGTTATGAAAAATTTACCAAGGTCACCTATTTGAGATGAAATTTGGGAGCTTGCAAAAACCCTAACTTACACAGATCATATCTCCGAAAATATTCGAACCAAGATATGAAATTTTTACACAAAGTTCCTCATGATTTCTTCACAAATGAGTTTTTTTTTTTAGCTTTTGAACTTTCGTACAAAAAACGTTATAGTGAAAATTCCTCGATGACCTGTTTGAAGCAGTGAAACCCTAGAATCCAAAGCTGTGATACCAAATGTTATGAAACTAGCTCACAAAATAGAAGAAAATATAGATCAACGCCTTAGAAATCAGCCTCTTCGAGGGGGAAACCTTCTTTACGTTACATAAATTAAAAATTCTTGGATGATTCAAATGAAAAAACCTCCTTTCTATATATAGGAGTTCATGGGCTCACAATATAATCATAACCGAACTAATAATAATAATGTGAGGGCACAACAATAACAATAGTGGTATTTTATGAGGAACAATAATAACAATATGGAGACTACATGGGTACAATAATAACAATAAGGGGGCTACACTAACAACAATAAGGGACTACACTAGTAATATAGGGACCTAACACTCTAACTCCTCGTTCATAGCATCTACCCAATTCTTGTGTTTACTTGCTTCATTAAAGTTCTTTGGTTCAATTTGTGACAACATATAAATATTAACTTGGTCTTATTCCTCTACAAGTTGCCTCCTTTTTTGCATTCCTTCACTTGTATCTCCAATAATTTGACTTTCAGGATGATTCTTTTGTGTGTGTCTTGAGAGACCTTTTGAATGAGTCTCATCCAAAGTTATGATAGTATAAACATTCAATGATATTACGGAGAGGAACAAATGCAATTTTGTCTATATTCATGTTTGTTTTGATGTTTGTAATTAACTGCTCTTTTGGAATTATCATCTCATATGATGTCAAGGAACCAAGTAGTTGATCCTTTTTCAAAGTCTCAAAGTTTTTTGTCTCTTCTATAGCTGAAACCTTAGCATTGAACTTATAAGGTAATGGCCTCAATATTTTTTGAACTATTACACTTTCTTTGATTGTTTCTCCTAGACCGATCATGACATTTACGAATTCATCAAATCTTTAAAAAAACTTAAAAATGTCTTCATCGTCATTCATTTTTAAAGTCTCAAACTGCGTTCTATATACTTTTTATTTGACCATATTTACCTTTTTATCTCCTTGATGAATATTTTCCAATTTAACCTAGATTTCTTTAGTTTTCTGAGAATGCATTACTTTAATAAATTCAAACTCACATAATCCACTCAGAAGTGCATTCATAGCTTTTGCATTAGCTATAAATTCCAGTTTGGCATCTTTGTCACTAGTCATTTCCTTTGGTTCTAAATATCCTACAATAACAACAACCAAAATTATACACTAAGAGACATTAAATATGTCTTCATTCTTACTTTCCGAAAGGCACATTTTGTACCATTCAACAGGGTGGATTTATTTATTGAGAAACCTTCATGATTAGCCATTATACTGACTTAGGACCTCCTTCTGGTTGTTAGATTGATACTGAAGGAGCTAGCTCTAATACCAATTAATAGTTTTGTTTGGAAATCATTGAGAGGGGGGTGAATCAATAATTTTAAACTTTAATTTTTTATCAAATTAAATTTCTTCTTATGCAGGTAATGATTTATGTATATACTCAATTATTAATGGTTTCCTTTTGCAATTACCAGAGTGAAATATTTGCAGATATACTTATTCAGAATTCAAGAGCATTCACACAATATTCAAGAAACAACACATGAAGACACCCGATATAAGTGGAAACCCATAAGGGAGAAAACCATGGATTTTTGGCTAAAAGGGATTTGAAGGAAAGCTCCTACTTCCCCATTACATCATATATTTGTAGGCTCCAACCTACAAGGGGCTCCTACCTCAAAGTAAGCTCCAACTCTCACAAAGTTTCTACATGATACAACCCATAGGAGCCTCCTACCTCAAAAGGCTACAACTTGTTCTTTATCAAGTTAAAACTTGAAAAGAGACTGAAATATCCCAATCAAAATACCAAGTCAAGTGTTTTTGTTACCTAATATTGAGTTCTATTGTTAAGTATGTTTCACATCTTATCTGCTTCTCTTCTTCAATTATTTCCTCTTCTACTGCTACTCATGAACCCTCTCATACAAATTTCTTAACTCCAAAAAGTCCTTTTCCCATTTAACAATGTATATTTTATAAGCATGGCTTATTGATTGTTTGTATTATATGCAAGAATATGAAATGAGGAGTTGTCTCTTCATCTTTTAAAGTTTTTCACAATCTCCCTCTTCATTTTCAAATCTAAAAATCATAAATTTGTAATATAAAATAGAGATGAAATAATATGTCTCAACAATATTTATTGCAAGGGACAAATAAAATTTGTATTGCCTATATTTTCCAAACTTGTACCATACATTTTTCTTGTTTAATGAAAGCACATGTCTTGCAGCTTGTGCTCAATATATCATGTCTCATTAAGCATATGTTTTCCTACTTATGTTCAATATATGATGTCTCATTTGTAATGAATGATAACCAATCAATAATGTTCATCCTTTTTATTTCACATCACTTTCAACTTTTTCACTTAAATCAACCTTGCAACAATAGCCATCTAGCATTCAACATAATATCATCAACATGATCAATTGACATCAATGCCAATATTACCAACATCAAATCCTCTTGGGCTTGTTTTTCTTTAAAAAACATCTTTGCCTACATTATATTCATTAGTTTCCACCTCGAACATCCCAATGAATACTAGTGAGTCATTGTCTTTTGTGAACACTTTTACTCCACCACCATATAACCCACTTGTTTAAGTTTCTACATCATTTATTATTCATCCTACAAATCAACCTATGTCTAATCTAGGAACCTTAGTTACACTAAATGTGGTTGGTATTTCACAATGTTTGCCTCCTACTCTCTGTTCCATTTTTTGTATCAGCTACTGAACCTTCGGCTCTCACCCCATCAGGTGTTTTTATTTTTTTAAACCTTTAGTAATAATTTTGGTTAGAATTTGATCACTAGGGGCATTCTTGCACCCATGCAACTTGTGGTACAACAATATTTTTCTTTTATTGATTCTTTCCCTGTATATTTCTATATTATTAGTGGTAGTCCCATTATCACAAAAGGTGAAATTATTGTTCCTAGCCCACCCTATATAGCCAACAATGTACCATATCCTGGGCTTGTTGCATGTCCTTAGGGCATCCTAACTCAGTCGCCAATACCTGTCGATGGAAATATTTATCTTGGGGGTAACCATTTTGTTGGTAACATCCCTCCAGTTGGGGGTATGCCTTATGGCCCACCACTTTATATGACCCCACCTCCACCTCAAGGAAATTATTACCCAACAACACCCATGTACCCTACCAAAAAAAGATTTATGGTTGGACCCCCTAGTCCTTCAGGTCATCCTAGTATTAATCTTTCAGATTTGACGGTTCCTAATCCATTTCCATTTTTGGCTACTCTTGAAATACCAGATTTGTACGAGTTTACTAATAGCCCCATCAACAATAACTTTTTGTGGCCTCTAATCCCACACAATATTCCTAGCAACATTTTGAAGTTTGAAGGTAAATAGGGAGATTATCGGATGACATATGTCACTACATACCATATTTGGTGTGTTTCAAATTCCATGATTGATTATAGTATCTAGATTATACTTCTCCCGCATACCCTAATTGGTAACGCTACCAAGTGGTATATCAAATTACCACGTGGCTTTGTTAACAATTTTAACACCATCACCATGGAATTCCTAAAACATTTCCAATAACCTATCTGTTATGAATTTGGAATGGAACTTTTGACCACCATGTGTCAAAACACCTATACCCACATCTTTGATCATATCCATGAATGGAGATGGTGATGAAGGTTAGTAAAGGCACTTATTCTTGATTTCATATTATTAAATTGATTTTCAAATCTCTTCTACTTTCCATCACAAAGGACTTTCCATGTCTGGAGTTGTTATGAAAGACCATGTCATTCGACGTGCCCAACATATTGATCTTATTTATTCCTAATTTGGAACCCTTTACAAATTTATCCCTAATTTTACTTGAATTTCGAATACTCCTCCTAGTCAACATCCTGGTCCACACAACGATGGTCTTGTTGGTGCTACCACAAAAACTATTGCAAACTAGTTGAGTGGGAAAAATCCTTAGTTATCCATTATTATTTCCCCCACCTTAAATACAAAAAATCACCATACTTCCCCTACAACCACTGTAGCTAACTCGGTGAAGTATCCACAACCAGCCAATGTTAAGAAAAATAATAAGAAAACAAAATTCCTTCTGAGGAGAAGCAACTTGTTCAAAAATCCAAAACTCAAAAAGCCCATATCGTTGCCAAATTTGACAATGGAAAATAGAAAGGAGTTAATTTTCCTTACAATATCTGCATTGAGGATCATTTAACCTACAAATGTTCTCATTTATAGGAATATACCAATCTCCTTGCACAAAAGGATTCTAGGACCCATTCTTCCTTAATAACCCTTTTCCTACTCAGAAGAAACAACAACAACACCTTGTTGTGAACCCACCCCCACCCCTTTAAGGGGGAAATGGTGGTGTTGGAAATATTTTCATTGATGGCAAAGGAGCACAAAGGAGCAGCACCAGAACCAACTATAAGACAAAGGAGAAGATCAGGCAAGAGGCAGAGGCAGCAAAGCAGCAAAGCCAACAGCAAAGAAGTAAAGGCAGCAGAGGTAGCAAAGGCAGTAGAGGCAGCAAAGGCAAAAGAAACAAAGGTAGCAGAGAAGCAGTTAAGGAAGAAAAGGAGCAAAGGCATCAAAACAAGCTCATGAGAGATTGGCTCGTTTAAGGTGTGCAACAAGTGTAATAATCTCAAGTGAAAATGAATAATCAAAAGAACAAGCTTAGGAGAGATTCACAGAAGTAGCAAAGAAGCATATGCAGTAGAGGTAGCAAAGAAGCAGAGGTAGTAGAGGCAGTAAAGGTAGTAGAGAAGCAGCAAAGGTGTGCAACAAGCGAAAGAATCCCAATTCAGAGTGAGTAACGAATAGAAGAACAAGCTCAGGAGAGATTAACACACTTAGAAACTGAATAAAGCTTAGGGAGGAGCAGTGTGGAGGAACCGGTGTTGTAGAGCGGCGATAGTATAAATCTTAGGAGAGAATCACGTTGAAGAATACAAAACAAGCTTAGGAGGAGTAGCGTGGAGGAACCAGTGTTGTAGAGTGGCGATAGGATAAAACAAACAAAAATCGACTAAGGCTGAGATCACTTAGAAAAATTCCAAAGGAGGGGGAAAGAACGGTCATAATTATATCGCAAAATTGAAGGCGAGAGATGGATGGCAGAGATTGAATTGCATCAAGAGCGATTTCGCAAATCGCAACATTTAAGAGTTTAGCATTAAGGCGTCGCATGGTAAGTTAAAGTATTTACGATGTGAAATGGAGAAGACACCTGTTGGCATGACGCAACTTTGTATATTGCAAGAAATATAATATAACCACAAAGTAAATCTCATGAAGTGCAAAATGCAATAAGATGAGGACTGTTAGATTTGGGGGCAGATCAATAGCGGAAGGCGAATCGCGGGCTTGCACATCGCAAATGTTAGCAAATAACACTAAGGAATGTTAATTTGTTTGCAATGCGGTAATGTTCGAATATGCGATGCGACGAGGTAATACCCAGAGCAAATATAAGGCATATTTGAAGGCTAGAAGGACAAAAGTGAAGAAGGAGTAAAATAGAGCTGATATCCAGGTAAATCAACATATGATTTTATTGTAGTGTGAGGAAGTTGGTGCTTCCATATCAATTTTTAGCTTGATAGATGTCCACTTATAGTTGGTTGAGGTAGGAGCCTTCTGTGGGTTGTAGTCTGCAGAAAATAGATGGGAGTTGGAGCTTCCTTGTAAGTAGTAGCTTGCAGAATTTGAGGTAGTAGCCTCCTGTAGGTTGGAGCCTACATAAAATCAGTGGCGAGAGGGAGTTGGAGCTTGCATTTACATCACAACAATAATAAGATTTGGTTTTCTCCCTTATGGGTTTCCACTTATATCTGTTGTCTATATGCATGATGATTCTGTGTTGATGTTCTGTATTTAATCTGTTTAATATTTTTTTCTCACATATTAAGGTTGTTGTTTCATTATACATTAAGTTAATCATGAAATGAAGGTGTAAATAAGTTTAAAAGTCAATAAATGTATTAAATTGATTCACCCTCCCTCTAAGTTTAACTAAGGGTTCAACAATTGGTATGAGATCCAAGTTCCTTCTGTATCAGTTTAACAACTAGAAGGAGATCCTAGGTCCCCAAGATGGCTAGCCTAGAAGGATGCTCAACAAATAAAGCCCCTTTGATTAGTGACACAAACTATGCATTTTGGAAAATAAGAATGATGACTTACATAATGTCTCTAGGGATAGAAGTTTGGGCTGCTATGAAATTAGGATATGATCTAAAAGATACTGACACAAAGAAAGAAGCCATATGAGATTTCATAGCTAATGCAAAAAGAATGAATGCACTATTGACTGGTATGTGTGAGTAAGAATTTATCAAAGTAATGCACAGCAAGACAACCAAAGAAATATTGGATAGGTTAGAACATATCCATGAGGGAGATAAAAAGGTGAATATGGCCAAACTGCAATCCTATAGAGCTCAATTTGAAAATGTAAAAATGAATGTAGATGAATATGTAGCTAGTTTCTTCTTAAAGGTTGCTGAAATTGTGAATAACATGAAAGCTCTAGGAGAAACCATTAAGGAATGTATACTTGTACAAAATATACTGAGATATTTACCATCCAGGTTTAACCCTAATG
Organism: Pinus albicaulis; assembly: GCA_034641835.2. Lineage (NCBI taxonomy): Eukaryota > Viridiplantae > Streptophyta > Pinopsida > Pinales > Pinaceae > Pinus > Pinus albicaulis. The sequence continues at coordinate 719,690,878 of CM076571.1, read as the reverse complement.
TTTCTTCCATAGAAGAAACAACAAACTGCAAAAAATTGACCATGAACCAATTTCTTGGAAACTTGATGCCCTATGAGATAAGACTCCCAAAAGGGAAGTCAAATGTGAGGGAGGCAGCCTTTAAGGCTTATATGTGCAGAGAAGAGAAGGAAGGTACATGCTCCTGCTCTGATGAAGAAGAGGCAAAATTTTTCAGAAGATTGGAGAGAGGAACAGGTAAGTATAAAGGTAAACTTCCATTTAAGTGCTTTAACTGTGGAAGAGTGGGGCACTATGCATCTAAATGTCCTCACAAGAAAATGGAGAATCGGTAAAGAGGGAAAGAGAAAACCAATTTCAGCAATAGGCCGAAAGGGAACAGATTTAATCGAAGATCATTCTATGTTCAACAAAACAGCAGTGCATCTGAGAGCTCAGATGAATCCCCCAATAAATAAGGAACATCATAATTCATTTTGATGGCCAAGGAAGAGCTTGAGGAAGATCTCCTGGAATTTGAAGACGAAGGTGAGGTAGATCTTGAGGGGGAGCTAATTAGTGCCCTGGAGGAAATAAGAAGACTTAAAATTAAGAATAAGAAATAGAAAGAGATTCTTCTAAAATACAAAAATACAGAATCAGATTCATAAGATCTTATGAAATTGAAGATTGAACTAGAAGAATCAAGAAAAATAGAGGATATTCTGAAAAGAGAAATAAAGGAGAAAAATCAGGAGCGAAAAAAGTTGGAAGAGGAAGTGGTAAGCCTGAGGAAGAAATTAGAAAAGGTCCAAATTGAATTAACTATGAATATTTCTCAAATGAAAAGCTCTAGTGATTTGGACAAAATTCTTAATGCTCAAATATCTCCTCATATAAAGGTTGGGATAGGATATGAAGGAGAAACCAGCAAATCCAAGGTAGAAGATAACAAGAATATCATTTTTGTAAAAGCTGTAAAGGATAATGAAGTAGCAAAAAGGGAATCCACAGAATTAGAAGCCAAAAATACCATGATATATAACAAAACAATAAGAAACAAGCAACAATCTCAAGTGACAAAGAAATCAATGAAGATATAGTCAACTGCAAAATACTGATGCACTCCTAAGGATGAATTGAACAAATTCGGAAGATGTCAAAGGAGGTTCCTTCCTCCTTTGAGAAGTATCACTTGCTTCACCTTCCACAAAGCTGGACATATTGTAACATACTCTAAGACAAAGAAAATCCAGTCCAACCAGAAAAAGATGCAACAAACGAAAATATTACCTGAAACAACTCTCTCTACCAAAGACATATACTACTTCCATGGTTATTGTTTTTATTGTAAAGGGTTCGGTCATAAATCCATGGAGTGCAGATCATATATACAAAGATTGGTGTATGGAAACTCAAGGGGAATTAAGAACAATGGTGGATTCACTTGAATACATAATCCATTGAGAAATACAATCAAATGTTTTTGCTGCCATAAAATTGGGCACAAGTCTCTCAAATGTCCTCTCAAATACTGTGGTCCATCTCCTCAGGAAATTTACCAAACAAATAGTTGCATGCAATGAAAAAAGAAGCTAAATAAGTGTGATCTAGTTCTAATAGCTCAAGATCATAAAATCTAATGGTATGTGGACAGTGGGTGCTTAAAACATATGACTGGAGACCGAAGAAAGCTTATAACTTTTGATGAAAAGAAATATAGAAATGTAACATTCGGCAATGCTAGAGCAGGGAAAATAAAGGGAAAAGGCTCATTCAGCCTGAATAATGGAAGAGGAGAGGCTCAGGATGTACTATTTGTGGATGGTCTGAAAGCCAATCTGCTAAGTGTTAGTCAAATGTGTGATAAAGGTTGTGAGGTCCTTTTCAGAGCCCAAGATTTTGAGGTAAGGTATATCACCACAGGAAATACCTTGATCAAAGGTATTCGAAACAAGAGTAATGTCTATATAGTAGAAGAAGAGAATAAATCATGCCACATCAGCAAACTTAACGAATCTTGGTTATGGCATAGAATATTGGGACATCTAAACTTTGACCACATCATCAAACTGAGCATGAAGAAAGATGTCAAAGATTTACCTACAATAAAGAAACATCCAAATACCATATGTAAGTCCTCCCAACTGGGAAAAAAAAATTGCACATCATTTAAAGCTAAAGACCAACTATATACAAGTAAGCCTCTTCAGATTGTACACATGAACTTGTGCGGACCTTCAAGAACTAATGCACTGGGTGGAGAATCGTATTTGATGCTGATAACAGATGATTTTTCCAGATTGACATGGGTGGAATTTCTCAAATATAAATCCGAAGCATTTGAGAAATTTAAGATATTCAAGGCACTAACAGAAAATCAAACTAGATGTAAGCTAAAATGCATCAGATTATACAGAGGAGGTGAATTCACAGATGATTATTTTACAGACTTGTGTAATGAATGTGGGATAAAGCAATAGTTTACAATTTCAGGTACACCTCAACAAAATGGAGTGGTAGAGAGGAAAAATAGGTTAGTAAAACATATTTCCAAAGCCATTATGCAAGAAAGTAACATTCCCCAAACCTACTAGGCAGAAGTAGTACACACAACTGTTAATATTCTTAATAGAGCTCATCTTAGACCAAATAGTGACAAGACTCCATATGAATTATGGCATGGGAAACCGACATCAATCAAGCACTTTAGAGTCTTTGGCAGCAAATGTTTCATAAAGAATAATGATGAAAAATTGGGGAAGTATGATGCAAGAGCTGATGAAGGAATATTTTTTGGATATGCATCCAAGAGTAAGGGATACAGGTGCTACAACAAAAGACTATATAAAATTGTGGAAAGCATTGATGTCAAATTCAACGAATATCTTCCAAACAGAACCAAAAGCACAAACTGTGCCAATCCCCCAGAGGATCATGAAGATGAGAATCAAGAAAATGAAGAACAGAGTAAGACAACATCAGATACTGAATTAAGCTCAAAATGACCCTTGAGACACACTCAGAAGAACCATCCAAAAGATCAAATCATTGGAGACAAGAGTGTAGGAGTCCAAACTAGAAGACAACTAGCTAAACAAACTAAGGAAGTGTACCTAGCCATGTTGTAGCAGATAGAACCAAATAATTTCGATGAAGCCAGAAAAGATAAAAATTGGGTAAATGCTATGAATGAAGAACTAGACCAAATTGAGAAGAACAAGACTTGGGATTTAATGCCAAGACCCACTGGGAAAATGGCCATTGGCACAAAGTGGATATTCAAGAATAAGATGAATGAACAAGGTCAGGTAACCAGAAATAAAGCTAGACTTGTATGCTACGGATACTCTCAAATCGAAGGACTTGATTATGATGAAACTTTTGCCCCTGTAGCAAGAATGGAAGTAATCAAAATGTTTTTTTCTTTTGCATGCTATCACGATGTCAAGGTATATCAAATGGATGTGAATTCTGCCTCTTTGAATGGAGATCTAGAGGAACAAGTCTACATGGAAAAACCTGAAGGATTTTCCTTAATAGATAAACACGACTATGTGCGCAGATTAAAGAAAGCCTTATATGGTCTCAAACAAGCTCCACATGCATGGTATTCTAGGATGGACAAATACTTACAAAAACAAGGTTTCAAGAAAGGAGGAGTAGGCAACAATCTATACGTAAAGGTTGATGAAAATGAACTCTTAATTGTTGTATTATATGTAGATGACATCATGTTTGGTAGAAAAAAAATGAGTTAGCTAAAGGATTTGTAGAAGAGATGAAGTCGGAATTTGAGATGTCTATGATTGGAGAGCTTACCTTCTACTTAGGACTTCAAATTCTACAAAATAACACAGGAATATTCATTTCACAAGAAAAATACTTAAGAGACATGTTGAAAAGGTTCCAAATGGAAGACTGCAAACCTATGTCAACTCCCATGATCATTGGATGCAAGCTATGTGCTGATGATGGATCCACAGATGTAGATCAAAGAATTTACAGATCTATGATAGGAAGTCTGTTATACCTAACTGCTTCTAGACCTGACATTATGTTGGTAGTAGGACTTGTGGCAATATACCAAGCATCACCAAAACAAAATCACTTGCTAGCAATCAAGAGGATATTTAGATATCTGCAAGGAATTGCACATTATGGCCTATGGTATCCAAAAGGAAAAGACTTCACATTGAAAACATATACATATGTAGATTGGGCCAGCTATGTGGATGACAGGAAAAGCACAAGTGGAGGTGCATTTTATTTGGGAGAAATTCTGGTGGCATGGTTAAGAAAGAAGCGAACATATTTCTCTCTATCTACAATAGAAGCGGAATACATAGCAGTAGCATATTGTTGCACACAAGTAATGTGGATGAAACAAACTTTCCAAGACATGAAGTTAAGCATCAATGAACCCATATCTATCAATTGTGACAATACAAGTGAAATAAGTATATCAAAAAATCCAGTACTTCATTCGAAAACCAAGCACATCCCAATAAAGTATCACTTCCTCAGAGAACAAGTAGAAGAGAAAATGGTAAAGATGGATTATGGTCCAACAAAGGAACAAACAACAGATATATTCACAAAGCCTCTTGCTAGAGAATCATTCGAATATCTAAGAGACAAACTAGGAGTAGTGTCTGCAGATGATACTCTCTGATATGATCAGAAATTAAAAAATAAAAAATAAAAAATAATATTGGAAATACACTAGCAAAGGCTGCAGTACAAGGAACAAAAACAGTGCAGTAGATAAGTGATAGTCAATATCAGAAAAGAAAGCATCATTCCAAGGGGAGAGGAGCCCATAAAAGTTGTCACAGAAGAGCTAGAGATATGGAGCAGTGGTATGGTACAAGTCCTCAAGATCAGAGTATTATGACAGAAGTACATCAAAAGTTCAGCACATATCACCTCTATAGTATAGACCATTCTATGGTGACAAGACTTCCATGCAAACACAATGATTTTCAAAGTGTTCTCCCAACAACTCTGGTACACCAGTCTAGAGCAGCAAGGTATAAAGTTAGAAGAAGAAGGCCTAAACACCAATTAGAGAGAAATAGTGAAAATATAGAAACTACATTGAGAAATGTGAAACCCTTTGCCATTGATGTCAAAGGGGGAGGAAAGGTAAGCATAAGAAGAAAGGCTCTTTTGAAAAGCAAGTAGAGGAAGAAAGACACCTCTCAGAATGAAAGGGGGAGGAAGTCGTGGAGGATGTATTGGAGTATTGGTGGATGTGTTTCCATCAATGCCAAAGGGGGAGATTGTTGGAAATATTGTCATTGGTGGCAAAGGAGCAACACCAGAACCAGCTATAAGACAAAGGAACAGATTAGGAAAGAGGTAGAGGCAGAAAAGCAACAAAGGCAGTAGAGAGGCAGCAAAGGTAGTAGAGGCAGCAAAGGCAGCAGAGGAAACAAAGGCAGTAGAGGCAACAGAGAAGCAGTTAAGGCAGAAAAGTATCAAAGGCATCAAAACAAGCTCAGGAGAGATCAACATGTTTAAGGCGTGCAATAAGCATAATAATCTCAAGTTAGAATGAATAACTAGAAGAAGAAGCTCAGGAGAGATTCGAAGAAGCAGCAAAAAATCAGAGGCATCAGAGGTAATAGAGAAGCAACAAAGGTGTGCAAGAAGCGAAATAATCCCAAGTCAGAGTGAATAGTGAATAGAAGAACAAGCTCAGGAGAGATCAGTGGACTTAGAAACTGAATAAATCTCAGGGAGGAGTAGCGTGGAGGAACCGATGTTGCAGAGTGGTTATAGTATAAATCTCAGGAAAAAATTACGTTGAAGAATACAGAACAAGCTCATGAGGAGTAGCGTGGAGGAACCGGTGTTGCAGAGCAACGATAAGATAAAACAAAAAAAAATCAACTAAGGCAGAGATCACTTAGAAAATTTCCAAAGTAGGGGAAAAGATGGTCAGCATTAGATTGCAAAAGTGAAGGCAAGAGATGGACAATGGAGATTGAATCACACCAGGAGTGATTTCGTAAATCGCAACATTTAATATTTTAGCATTAAGGCATCACATGGTAATTTAAAGTATTTGCGATGCGAAATGGAGAGGACATGTGTTAGCACGACACAACTTCATAGATCGCAAGAAATAGAATATAACCACAAAGTAAATCTTATGAAGTGTGAAGTGCGATCAGATGAGGACTGTTAGATCTAGGGGCAGATCAATGACATACGATGAATCGCGGGCCTGCACATCACAAATGTTAGTAAATAATGATAAGGAATGTTAATTTGTTTGCGATGTGATAAGGTTAGAATATGCGATGAAACGAGGGGAGACCACATGGTGGCATTGTGCATGAGCGCACACCACATATTTCATAGTTTGTACTTAAGAGTTCACACGGTAAGTTGGATGCGATGCGATGTGATCACATATCGTAGAAAATAGGAGATACGTTTGTTGCAAAACATTAAAACTTGCGAGCAAGCGAAATGTGATGCACTGTGATTGGTCACCGCTTTGTGGGACCCTTCAACCAAAGTTAAGCGTGTATGTTGGACCTTTCTAGTGTTAAATCACATCAGAGGTTGAAAAGGGAATTACAACGTTAAACCTTTGATATGCAGAAATATTACATGAGACTGGATGCGATAATGTTTGAAGTTAAGATATGATGTATTTCAAGTCCGAGGCTATGTGATTTTATGAATAAAACGTTGGAAGCAGAGGAAGACTTAGGTAACAAAGGAAAGGTTGAACACATCAAGAAAAGGCTCGAGTAAGTAAAAGGACCTGACCTTGTGCAGAATAGTGTCATGTAGATGCGGCTATGAGTCAAAAAGGAAAGATTGAAAGAAAGAGAGAAAACTCTAGGAAAATGACCTGACACTCATGCAGAGGTGTTATGCGGCTGTGACAATTTGATAACAAATATTATGTGGGAAGAAGGAGACTCGGGTAAGTAACCTGACACAGAGAAAAGGAGTAGAGAAGAGCATAGAATGCTGCAGGTAAGATATGAAATAGGTAGAGGCAGTGTAAAGAAAAAACATGGGACAAGTCGGGAAAAAAGGAAAATTATGTAGCACAGTCGAAATATAACTTCAGAAACAAAAAAGACAAAGGAACAACAAGCAGAAGAGGACAAACACACAACAAAGCTAAGAAGCTGAAAGGGCTTAATTGGAATATTATTGTAACTATAAATGTATTATTTATTTTATATTGTTTGTGATGCAAAGGAAAGTATCTGTAGGCAAAGAAAAACTCCAATTTAATACTGAAATGAGTGAATTTAGTGTTGTAACATCCTAAATATGTTGAGTGGGGAAATGAATGGGTGGAAGGCAAGAATCGTGCCTGTTCACTTCATATTCCCATATAGAATACAAGCATTCATGAAGTAATTTCTATAAATGATGTTATTGTAATGTGCATAAGGAGGTTAGAGAGTGGAAGAATAAGAAAGAGTAGATAGAAAAGTTGTGAATATCCAGAGCTAATATAAGGCAGATTTGAAGGCTGGAAGGACAACAGTGAAGAAGGAGTAAAACAGAGCTGATATCCAGGTAAATCAGCATATGATTTTATTATAGTGTGTGGAATTTGGTGCTTCCATATCAAGGTGTAGCTTGATATATGTCTAGTTGTAGCTGGTTGAGGTAGGAGCCTCCTGTGGGTTGTAGCCTGCAGAAAGTAGATGGGATTTGGAGCTTCATTGTAAGTAGTAGCTTGCAGAATTTGAGGTAGTAGCCTCCTGTAGGTTAGAGCCTATAGAAAATCAGTGGTGAGAGGGAGTTGGATCTTGCCTTTGCATCACAACAATAATAATATGTGGTTTTCTCCCTTATAGATTTCCACTTATATCTATTGTCTATATGCATGATGATTCTGTGTTGATGTTTTGTATTTAATCTGCTTGATATTTTCTGCTCACATATTAATATTGTTGTTTCATTATACATTAATTTAATCATGAAATTAAGGTGTAAATAAGTTTAAAATTCCATAAATGTATTATACTGATTCACCCCCCCCTCTCAGTTTAACTAAGGGCTCAATAGGCAGTCTTCATCCCCCTCCCTTGGGAGAAGGATCATCAATTTTTTTATGCTTTTAGGGTAGTTGTATTGTAAACTTGAGCCAAGAATTATGGGAACCCTTTCTTAGACACTTTAGACACCCTGTCAAGCTCCACCATGCCTCCCCCTAATGATTTACATTTCAAGAGGCTCGTTGTAGTCCCTATGATTAATCCCCCCTATTGTGGTTCCTAGAGACAACCCCTGGGTTGATAATAGGTATCAGTTCTAAGGACATCTTATATTTTTCGAATGATATGTCTATAATGATTCAGATTTAAATATTAATGCATCAAACTGGTTCAAATATCTTGTCCAAAGGCTAATATAATAAAAACACACACAATGAGAATTCTGTTTTTGAAGAATTAATATTAGAGTCCAATGGCATACACATATAAAAATGTAACCCTATAGGTCGTTACAGGGTGGTTGGAAGGTAGAAAATAGAGGAGGGGAATTAATACATAGGGCTAACATTAGAATCATATTCATTAAATTGCATTAGAAATATGGAATAGGTGATGAGAATGAAAATCATAAAAGTGGAGTGAAATTTAAGGACTTATATCTCAAATATCATAGGCACCATACACCAAAACCTAATTATAGATGAATGTACAAATTCAAGATTAAATCGATCAAATACAAATTACACGATTTCTAAGAATAAAAAAAAATATGAAATGATAAACAAAGGAGGAGACACATACTATAATTTTCAGCATTTGGAATCCCCAGAACTTCTTTATTAACCTTCAAAACATAGCATACATTCCATAGGTCTCCAAAACTTGCACTACTTAGATATTATAACAAACCTTGAAACAGAAAACTGCAATCCCTATAAATGCGTTCTTCATGCCTTTTCTAGGATTACTTTCAAAATTCAAAACCCCTTACAAAATATGTTCCCCAAAAAATCTCGTAATTGTCTCCCCATGAAAAAACTCGAGCGTGCTACTAGAAAAATTGTCTTAATTATTACATAACAATTTTGATTCCATTCTTGAAACAAAATATTTACAAGAACATCCAAATACCATAAGGTGTCATGATTGACATATCCAAAATATCTTCATTGCTAGCGGGAATGTTCTGGTGGAAGAGATCTCGGTTCTATGATTGGGAATTGCGGTGGATTAACAAACTGATCACACTTTTACCACAATGTTGGGTTCATAAAAGGGGAGCCAAAGAAGTTTTTATAAGCTATCCTCTGATTGGTGAGCTTTGTATAATTTGTCTTGATAGCAAACAATGTTTTTATAAGCCATATTAGGTGGAAGTCCCTCCGTATATAGTTTATTATAGTCTTCCCTTTGACAGTGTAAGTGTTCTCATGAGAAGAGTCTGCCTTGATTTTTGCTTCCACTAGCATTTGATGATATTTTTACCATGGGAATAGGCTCCATAGAATATTCCAACATCTAGGAAATACATCTCTAATCCTTCTATCAAAATCTGAGTCAAATGCAGCTACATATTTTAGTAGATTACCTAAACACTCATAAGGTTTGGCCCTGGTTGCTTCCTTTTGAATCATCTTGGAAATTTCAATGATGACCCCTATCCTATCAACAACATTATCCTCAACTCATTAGCTGGATTTTCATTGAGGTACTTGATGAATTTTTCTACTTTCTCAACATTTTTACCATTTTCCTCCTTGGTCAATAGGATAAATAATTCAAGGTCCTTGCTAACAATTTTTCTCTTAGCCATTAAGGTCGTATGCTACCAAATTATTTTTAATTTAGAAATAATCTCATCCCAAATTAGTTGTTCGGCCTGGGTGAGATACATATTACCATTTAGCTTGTTTTCCAATTATGTGAATTCCTTGTTTGTACTATTCAAGTTTTTTCTGATTTTCTCCACATTACCTCTATCGATATCTAGTTGCTTATCCTTTCGAGTGAGAGCACACTTGGTATTCTCTAGATCAACCTACACCTTTCTGATTTTTCCCTCCTAAATTTGTAATTTAGTGAGGGTCTTGGTTAATTTTTCATTGGGATTATGTGGGTCTTCTGGCATGATTACAACACAAACATGAGAATCAAATCTTTGTTAGACTTATGCCACTTGTTTTTTGAGGACTATCACCTCATTGTTTCTATCTATTATCTCCTTGGCCAGAATTTCTTTTCGCTCTCCACCTAGGACAACTCCTTGTACTCCACATGCTTAGTTGTAGCCATTTTAATATTTTACCTTAGATATTGTATGTCAGATTTGTGAGCTTTGGATGATGGCATCCACAATAGGCTTATCCTCTGGATTCACCCCCAATTTAACAATAAGTTCTTTGAAGCTTTCATTCTACAGATGGAAAGCTCTAGAGTTGGCCCTTTCTTGCTTTAGCTTGGAGGCAAATTTCTCCAATAACTTCTTAGCTTTGTTGATTTTCAAAGCACTTATGCTCAACTCACTATAGATAATTTCTCTAACGTGTCTGTGAAAAATTATTTTCTCTAGCAAGAGGAAACTAGCCATGTCCAGTGACACATACATGTTCCTAAATTGTTTCCTAATGGGAGGGACTATGCTAATGGGTGGTACAAATAGAAATTCACCTGGTTCCTTTCTAGGTCCATGGAAGCTTGGAGCCTAGTCTGATGAGGGACCAAATGTGATTCCAACTACTGCTACATTTCATCCCTGATTCTTTTGTTGTTTTCCTCTCTTTATTTCCCTTCTTCCCAACTAGGGCTTGTTATTGTTGAGCTTCCGGAAGGACCCAAAATAGCTACCTCTGTAGAATTGTATGTGGTATCTTGTAGAGGGTTTTCTATGATTACTTTGAAGCCTGGCTGGTCCAAGTTTACCTCAGTCAAAATGGTCTCAATCTCTTCTTTAGATGGATCTTGCATTTTAGCATTCTTACTGGATGGTGCTCCTTCCATTTCTATGTCTCCAGTGTCGTCCACACTCCTCTTCTGATTCATATCCTTTGAATTTTGTGTTTCAATATCCATCTTTGTATTAATGGGCCAAGAATATAAATTAGCCTTCCTTTCAATTTCAAGTCTAAACTCATGTTCATAAGTAGAAGCATTAATATCCTTTCTCTTTTTTGATATGATACCATGGGGTTCATAGTGACATACTTCTCCCATTTCAAAATTAAGCTCTTTCAATAGGTCCTCAACTTGTTGAGAGGCTTGTGTTGTGTTAAAAATGAATGGTCCTACCACTTTACCCAATTTGGACATGTAGACCTTCTTGGAAGGAACAAAGTGGATCTGATCAACATTCAGGCTCTTCCTGATGGATTCTAGAGTGAAAATTATCATAGGCATGAAAACAGGAAAGGATTAACGAGGACGATCTAACTTATAAGCCCTAATTTTAGTGTATTCTTCAAACAAGAACTAGTCACCAACCATGGTATCCTTGTTGAGTTGAAGGATTTATTTATATTGTGGCAGAATCCTAGCAGGGGAAATGTTTTATGATTTTATAAGCAGTGGACATGTACATGGAAATTAATTTGAAATACCCTTCATTGTCTGGACTTTTCCTGACGACGTTGTCCCAACCAAACATATATTTTCTCTATTTACGAGAATATATAATATTAATTCCTAAGTATTTAAATTCTTCCACATGGGAGTATATGAAAAGGTAGAGCATAATAAAGTAGTATCTGAATAAGCAGTAATAGGAAAATGATGCAACTCGAATTTTATAAATTCAATGAGATGCGAGGATATGTCAAAGATGATATTTGGCTCCATGATTGCGTGTAACAACCCTATGGAAGCTTTAGTGATGTTGGAAGTTTCATATTCCCAAAATAGTAGGGAAATTTCAATCAGAAGGGGTTGTACGACTTCATAAAGCATAGGCATGAGAAAGGAATCCGCAATAGGTAGGGTTTGATGACCAGGGGCCAAAATCAACTTGAGGAAAGCTTGTTGCTCTTTAACTGAGAGGGTGTTATAGCTCTAAAATAGGGTGGTCTGTGTAAATTTCTCAGGATTGGGGTTTTTTGGATAAATAAAAGTGTTTTGAATTAATTATGAAGTTATTTCCATAATTTTCACCCCAAAGGAAGATATGAAGAAATTTTCCCCTCTACGTATGATGTTGCAATCTAGGAAACTAATTATGGAAAGTGGTAGAGATAGGGGGGAATTTGGTAGTATAATCCTAACTCTACAACCCTAAAGGGGTCCTCCTCCTTGATATGTTAGTCATACATGTTGAAACGAAGGTTTAAAAAGTAGTATGAGTAGCGCGAGTCACAAATCTCGACTTCTTAATCCATGAGGGGCTCAATATTAGTAGAGGGTTTCGCCTCTTGAGATTTGGGAGTTTTAGATGAAGATTTATCCATTTTAATCATAAGGAGAAACATTAAGTGCCAAAGGACTGTGGGTTAGTTGATAATTGGGTACATTTATATGGAGAAATGTTGGACCGACTATGTGTTAGTTGACAATTAGACGACTTGGTGAGCAGGAAGAGTGATAAGTCAACTTGATTGTATAAACAAACTTGAATTCAAAAGAATGACAAGTCATAGTTTGATAGGTAGAGGAAACAATCATGTTATATGTAGGACAAGACATGAGGGGGACATGTGAGGGGAAGGACAGTTGGCACCATGGGATTAGGTAGGATGAGAGAGATGGGAGTGGTTAACTATGTGAGAAGTGTGGTCATGTGCCGACGTCAATGATGTGTTGGTGCACCTAATAGCAGGTGTGGTCCCCACTCTCCGACGGGGTCAACGATCGAGGATTGGGAGTGGGATTAGACCCCCCTCGGAGGTATTCTAGGTCACTGATTAGTCTCTCCTGCCCCTTTTACCTTGATCTTCTAGGGGCTAGTGCTGGCATATTCGTCGCAATAATTTCCTTGCCAAAGTGCTTCCGGGTTCTCGCTTCTCAATGATAGAAAATGATATGCCCCACTAGTTTCTTATTAATTAATCAATCCCTCATGAAATGCAAAAGGAATAGGGGAGGGGGGCTTGTTAGTTTTTCATCTCTCTTTTTTTTTTCTTTTTCCCTGTGCTTTTATTCTTTGTCAATGCCCAACTTTAGAGTTTTCCACTATTATATTGGCTTGTAGGACAAAACCACTGACACTTAACCTGTGTAAAGTAAATGTGGGTCACAAAATCCCGAAAAGAACACTTCTTCGTACTACGCATAATCCATCTTCCTGCATTGCACAAAACTACAATATTTTATAAGTTATCATGTATGCACTTTGTTCCATGTCTGCTCTCGAATTATTACAAAGTTGTCCAAAGAAACATAAATATTTTCGTTCAACTATAGGCAGAGTTAACCCTCAGGTTCCAACCTATTTGTCTTTGACATGGAGAAAATCACACCTTGCCTTTCCCATCAACTTGCATTCCAAGTGGAGGTTCATGTGAAAGGAAATGTCTTCCACTACACCATCATTGATGAAGGTTCTTCTACTTGTGTGATGGCTACTTCATTTTGGCTCACCACGGGTTCACCCACATTATCCTCGTCATCAAATTCCTTGAAATATTTTGATGGCCACATATTCATCCCTTAGGGATATATTTCTAGATTCCCCATCAATCTTGGTGCGAAAACTGTTTCGGTTAACATAAAAGTGGTAGATCACCATCTCGACTATGATCTTCTTCTTGGGTGAAGTTGGATTTACGCTATGAAATCAAACACCTTGTAAGATTTCTAGCTTATCTCTTTTCCCCACCAAGGAAAAATCACAACTTTGGACCAAATCACCTATTGTACCATGTATTTTTAACTACCTCTAGTTGGCAACTTTCCTTTAGTGGGTGGTTCTCTTGATGCCTTCGCCGGTATTGGTACTGGTATTCTGCAGGGTTCCTTTCTCTTTGGGTGCTTTCCTCTCCCATCACTCGAGGTTATAATGACTGTTTCAATGGCATATACTATCTTTTCTGTCCTAATATATCCTTGGATCCTCCACGCTCCTTCCCACATTGATTCTTTTAGAGAGAAGATGTCACTATCACCAGTGGAACTGGCTTACTATTATATTCAATATACATTAGACTCTCTATATTTTTTGGTTATGACCAACGATACCTCAAATTTCCCCATTGATACTCCCTCTACTAATATTATTGATTAAGTCTTACTTCTGATGAGGCCATCATGGAAATCATGTCTCTACACAAGTGGTCGTGGGACTATTTTCATCACTGTTTCTTAGTCTCTTACCCATTTGTCTTAAACACACATTCTTTACAAATCCTGTCATTTGAATAGTCTAAGATCATTCGTTCCCCTTTCACTAATATTCATGAGTTAGATGTGGAAGGAAACTTAGTTAATTTGTCTAAGGCATTACTTATTGACATCCAGATCAAAACATGTGTCATGGAAAACATCTTGATTGGAGTTGGTAGCACTCCCGAGGATATTTCCATTTTCAATTCTCTCCATGAAATTTTTACTTCATATTCTAAAGAGCCACTTGGACCTGACCCTCGATGAACATGAGATCCAGTAACGAGCATTATTTTTAGGATATTTTTCTCACTCGTTAATATGGAAAAACCTTGAGTTTCTTTCTTTGGGCTTATTAAACTCCCATAAAGAAGAATGATAGTTATTTTTATGGTCTTTTTCCTTGCTTGTAAAACTGAAAAAACCTCGAGCTATCTTCTTTAGGCTCATAAAGCTCCAATGAAGAAGATTTGATCAATTCTTTTTCTATATTTTTCTCACTCCCTAAACTGAAAAATATACCACAGTTTTTCTTTATCTGACTCTTTTCAAAATTTACAAAGAATTTCTAGTTTGCTTTGTTCCCCTTGTACTTGTAAAAAAATTAGGAAAACCTCTATTAAGCATAGGTTTATCACTTTATCCGGACTCAATGGAATAACTGCAGAAAAGGAATTGTGTAAGTATATTATTAACCCTTTGTTGCATCAAGTCACCAACCATGACAAAGGTACCCCCTTGGAGTCTTCTTTAAGATATTTTTTCATACTCTCTAAATATGAAAATACCATCAATTTTACCCTTTCTAGACTCGTTAAAAATAAGAAGATTGGGAAAAAATTGGAAGAAATAGTTGTTAATATATATATATCTGACAAAAAATTTCGAATCTATCTATTGCCCATTGCTTGAACATGACACTTTCCCACTATATTCCTATTTTATCAACTTCTCTGATAACCCTACCACATTATGAGTCTTTTCTTGATACCCTGATGTCCATGCATACTCGTGAACTACTTCTCCTAGTGTTCTTGTGTTTAAGTTGCCTGGTCTTTTTGGTGTTATGCCTTCTATTCTTTCAGGGATCACCTACTATTTGTTACCTTTATCAACCATTTAAAAATATACCATAATTCCCTGAGTTAGTTCATCATATTATTCTATGCTACCTTCAAAATCAATCATTTTTTCTTATTTCACATCAATTGATGTGGGACCCTTTATTGCCTACATTTGATAGATACCTTTATATCAACTTAAACACATTATCTGGGAAGTGGACTGAGAAACCCCACAATGCCTAGGATCTTTCGGTCCTTAGTGGAAGGTTCTATATTTTTTATTGGGGGTTTTCACTATTGGCTCCCACTTGAATGATTCTAAGATAGTTTGACATCAACTCCTTTATTCAAACTTGCTATATTGTACTGCGCATATTGGATACCATCATCCTTATCGGTGGCCATACTCACGTCTATTAATGATTTTCATGACTGGTTAGTAATTAAACATCAAATCAATCATTAAAATTTTTAAAATTATGCTATTATGCGACAATGATGAGGAATTTGGGTAGAGGCTTGCATCACTTAGCCTTGTTTCCTCTCCCAATTTACGTCTTCTTTTTTTTTAGACTACTTATCAAACTGATCACATTATGACATATATACACATTGTGCTTATCAATGGACATGATTTATCATAGATCCATCAACCATCGTTTTGGTTTATCTATTGAGAAATGGAATTCCTAACTAAGGACATCATTATATAGTTTTGACATATGTTTTTTTTTTTTGTAGGCCACCTTCCATTCCAAAAATCTAAAACTCTCTCTCATCAACTATGTTATAAAGTATATCGTCCATCTCCCTCTTCTCCAACCTCACACTTTAGGGGGAATTTGTTATATAGGAAAATACCTCCTCATCAGCTTATAAGAGAAGGTAATATATTTGACTACCGCTTGTTTCAGGCTTTTTGAGGCTATAACACACCCTACAAGACCACATTAGAGTGCATTAATGTTGGCCATAGACTAATAAATTGTGTTACCCTAGTAGTTAATTCTTTGTATCTTCATGGGTCCCACGTTACTAGAATTTCACATAGCCGCGATAAAAAATCATGAGTTGACTCACTGTGACTCCATTTTTCACTCAAGTAGACTCTAAAAATATGGTAAAATATTGGCTCAAGATCATAAATTGATATTTCATATCGTAACAAAGAATAATAAAGCTAGATAAAGAAATAAAGCAAAGGAAACATCTTCCATCCTATGGTATTTTCCAAAAGTAAGCTGAAGGAAGAATTGCTAGTCTTTCCAGCTTCCCCTTACTTATATATTGGAGGCTAGGTCATTGATATTGGGATCATAATTCATGTACTGTTATGATTCCAAAATATTGTTTGAGAGAGAGAGATTAAAGAGCTAGGAGTTGAAGGAGGTAATTCTACAACTGCTTATGGTTGTAATCTTCCTTCATTGAATGAATATATAGATCTATTGTCTTTTCCTCCATATCATTGTCCAATGTTTATGATTATTTTTCTTATGTTGCAATGAATTGGATTATGGTTTATAATAGATGTATATAATGATACCTTGCTACTTATTTTATAATATTTTTAATTGATAAATTTCATATGCTATGAAGATCACATTTGTTTGCTTTGTGTGCAGGTTTTTCTCTTGGAGCTGGCTGAGGACCTTTCTCAACCACACTGATTGCTCTAGTTGATTCATGCGAAGGGATAATAAGGTTACCTCTCACTTTTATTTTTTCAATTCCATATTATTACTTTCATTGTTGAATAGATCTAGCCATGTTTTATTAGATTCCTTGATTTGTCTGCCTTAGGTTCCGAGAAAACTTGAGAGGGTTTCTTGTTTGACCATTCAAGCATAAATCCCTATAGCAATCAATTACAACTACAAGTAATAATTTTTTTACTTATAACCACTTGTAATTAACAAATTTTAAGATGGTTTTTCCTTTGTTTCTTGCATACATGAGCTTCCAAAGAATTTTCTTATAAGCACCAATGAGTGCATACATTTTTCCATCATGTCATATCTTAACCATCTTCTTCTTCCCACCATGATCCCTACTTTCTTATAATTTATTTATATATTTTTCTTTGGAGATTGCTTTTCCTTCTCCTCTCTACACTATTAATGCATAACAAAATATTATTCCCTTTACTTCCTTAACAAGTTGTCTTTCAGAGAAAAAAGCTTGTTGAACATGCTTTTTTCATGTATTTTCAATTTTTTCGATGCGGTTCAACTCAAAAGTATGCACAATGGGTATTTGTTGGATGTGGAATTTAATTTTGCATCCAATATCTATATACACTTGACATTTGAGTAAAACAATAAAGATATGAGACAAAAATAAAATTAAAAAAAAAAAGTAGTTTTGTTGGATATTTTTGGAAGTGAACTATGTAATGGTTTTGATCCATCCAATGTTTCGGATGGTTACTCCATCCATCATCAAGTACCCAAGAAATTTATGATTAAACGAGTGTTTAAGAGCCTTTTTATAGGATAAATAAAATAAGTATTCGTTGAGTTAAATTTTATAGATAGAATTAAACTCAGAATTAATTCTTTCTCTAAAATTTAACCAAACAGAAACTTAGTTTCCTTTTCCTATAAAAAATCTCTTCAACACTCGTTTACTCATAAAAATATTTGGTCCCTGATGATGGATGGAGTAACCATCCAAAACGTTATATGGATCAAAACCATTACACAATTCACTTCCAGAAATCTCTAATAATATAAATAATTGTGGAAGTCTTTGATCACTTATAAAAAAAGTAGTTTCTTTCCTTTTATTTAAAAATTCATAACTCTTATTTTAATCTTTTAAATATTACTTTATTATTTCCTTAGGAGGCTCATTTTAGACCTCAAAATTCCCCTAATCAAGTAGTCGATTTGAATGTTTGTCCTCTTGACTTGGGATAATCTTGACTTATGTGTGATATTTCTCTAATTTAGGTCCATTAAGCCTTGTATCCCCTTTCCATTGGGTTTCTTCCTAACTTTAACATATATTAAAAGGGTATCATGTACCCATCTTGGGAACCCTCTAGATTTCACATGAATGAGAACAAATTATTCAACAATCTCCCCCTTTGTCATTAATGAAAACCCTAAGATAAATTTGGAAAAATGATGAGGAAATCCCCCTAACTGCAAACTTCTCCATTTCACTAACACTTGTTCATTCACATACAATTTATCCCCCTAACTTTGAACACCTTCATTTGACTAAAACTTCTTCATTTCTATACAATTTCTCCCCCTTCGACATTAGTGGAAAAGGGATTCTCCCGCTAAACTGATGTTGTTCTTTATCTACAACTTAACCTCTCCTATCTACAACTTCTCCCTTTTTGATGACAAAAATGGGTGCTACCCCTAAACATATTCTTTTCTCATCAATAAATATCCCCCTTTTGATATATTAAGAGTAGGATATTTCTCCCCCTAAGATTATGCTTTAATACCTTGTATATCCAATTTATTTTTCTTCCTATATGCCTAAATTTTCTTTTGATGATGTATTTAAATCAGAAATTCCCCATTTTTTTTTCTTGCAATTCAATCATATTTAATTATTTCCAATTATTCCAAAATCGTTTTGAGTTTCTCTTTGGTATTCATTAATCAATTGAGCTATTGTAGATAGCTTATTTTCTTGCCTATTTTAGTTCATCAACTACTTCATGCTATTTACACATCGACTGTTGGTTCACATCCTACAAATTTTCCATTTCATCATTATTCTCATACAACTTACTCTCTAAAGCTTACATTTTCTTGATGTGATCTAGATCAGTGACAATATCTCACTTCTATTGGTCTTATGCTTCCTTTTATTGATGAGATAAGAGGGATAGTACTACAATATGACAATTTTTTGTCTTCTGAATTTCATTGAGAACATATAGATTATTTAAGGTCCTTAATAATTTTTTCACTAATCTTCCTAAATTTTCTTTCCTTATCTCAAATTATTTAGAATGAAAAAGTGGGATCATATCCTTGATCACACATTTGACTTACACTTCGAATATTGTATGTCAAACCTTCAACATATAAGACAATTTGAGTTTTAGTTTTTCCATTATCATGACTAATTGTGCACTTTCTAATTATCCTTAATGTTGCATTATCTCCAAGAATAGAACTGCCTCCTTTGAATACCTTTAAGAAGATATTTTTTCTCTTATTTCCCATCATATGTCTTGAACACCCACCATAAATATACCATTGGATTTATTTGATTTGAACACATCGAGCTAGAACACGTTCTTGCGGTTTTTCTTACTTCCTTTTCCATACCTTTTTGAATTGATCCCCATTCCTGATAATGTTCTTCCTTCCCTTGCGTGGAAGGCTTTATCGAGCTACTTCTATAATCACATGCTTTGTTCCCAAAGTTATTTCACTTGTAAAATTAAATATGATCCATTATTGGAGAAAATGAGTTCTAACTTCTAATATCACCTTCATAAGGACTTCTAGATTTGTTTCTTACATAACCATTCATTGAAGTCTTATAAGATCCTCTAATTCTATTTCTTACATATTCATTTATTTCATAAGCTCTGCAATTTATTTCCTTATGATCAAAATTATTACAAGAAAATAAATAACCAAAGAAGAGATTTTCATACCTAGATGTGAAAGGAATTCTTGAAAAAATAGTACTTTTAAGCCCATTTTGATTATAAGAAAAATCATATATTTGCTACTCCTCAACTCCATTTATGGTGTTGCTTCTATTTTTCAAAGGGTCATGATTCTATTGGTTCTTAATTTCATTTATGATGTTGGTTTTATTATTGATAGGGTCATGCCTCTATTAGTTCTTAACTCCATTTCTAGTACTTCTTGTATTTCTAATGGGTTCATGCCTCTTCTAGATATTAACTTCATTTTTTATGTTCCCTATATTATTGACACGGTCATTTCTTTACTAGTTCTCACCTCCTTTTCTATATTTTCTTTTATTGTTGATAAAATATTAAGCACATTAGAAAATCTTTTAGATTCTTCTATGTATTCCTTTTATGATGCATTTGTGCTTGATTCTCCCTTGAAAGTCTCCTGATTTTATTTATAGCCAAAAAATGTTTTAATGAAGGGATACCTTTGACAATTAAGAATGTCATCTAATATCTTATTGATTTTTATAAATTTCAAGATTTGAGTCAATTTAACATTTTCCTTCTCTAGCTCTTTCCTTAGAGAGATGATTTATTCTTCTATCTTTTAACAATTCTCTTGATTTTCTTTCAGTTGGATTATCAATTCTTCCTATATTCTTTTGGTCTCTTCTAGTTCCATATTTAGGAGGATGATAGATGTTTCATTTGAATCATTGTTTTTATTTTCATATTTATAAATATTTCCTTTTTTTTTAACTTTATTCTAAATCTATCTATTTCATCCAAAGAATTGACAATTTATGCCTCAAGGTTAACTTCTCCATTAATATCTTCTTCCTCTGAATCTAATTTTTCTTTTTGGCTAACTAAATTTTCTTGATCAACATTTTGAGCATCCAGATCTATCAAAATGAAATATTCTTTCTCAACATGATATTTATAATCATAAGTTTTTCAAATTAGAAACTATCTTCTCTTAAATAAAAAAAATATCTTTTTGGTGTATCTTCCTGTAATATTCCAAATTTTCCATTAGCTAATTGGAATATTAGAGTTCTTAGTTTTCTTATTTAGTTAAGTAAATAAAAGGGTGGAGGGACCCATAAACCCAGTAGATGAATAAAATCCACTTCTATAGTGTGAATGTGGCTTAATTGATTAATGGAGTAGCATTATGGAGTAGTGGAGCAACATAATAATGGAGAAAGAGTGGAGGTCATAGAGAATTAATGAGGAAGATGATGGAGATAGTGGAGGAATAAATTCAAGATGATGGAGATAGTGGAGAAGCAATTGCAGAGATGATGGAGGAAGTGGTGCATTCAATACACACATGATGGAGGAAGTGGAGAGTACTTGAAGTAGTGATGGAGATCATGGAGGAAAACGCAGTCTTTATGGAGGCTAGTGGCCACATGTGTAGCGCAGTTATGAGGCAAGCGAAGGCTAGGGAAGGCTCACAACCATAAAAGGAAGATGAGGGCAGCAAAGGAGGGGAGTCTTTATTTTTATTTTTGAGTGTCGTAAGACATTTATTTGCATACTTAAGATGTTTAGCTAATTCTGATGTGTTGTTTAGCACCAGGTGTTCTTGAGCGGGAATCCCACCCTTACCCATGGGGTATTTTGAGTGCCTACTCTGGGAATGTTTTCTTGGGAAAAATTCATCATCCAGAAATAAATGCCACTTTCAACCAATCTCACCTTCACTTCCAACTATAGGAATTACACATTCCCAAACTTGGGTTTGAGAGTTGGAAGGTTGTTCTCAGTACTTCAACTGAAAAACCTGTGGAGGGATCAACCCTTCACACTGTGGATCCATTGTAGTATTCTGGGAGTTCATTTTCATAGCTAGCATCAGGCCATCCATATAATTCTCATATGAAACAACATTTCCCTCATAAATTGCGTAATTATGCATTGAGGGTTTGAGGAGTGTTGAGATTCAACAAGATGATGAGCTTAGTGAAAAGAGTCGCCTTCACTAAGTGGGCCGACAGGCCATTTTTGGCTGCCAAGTCTATTTTTAGACTATGTCTATTTTTAGACATGGTGAACATATTTCAGAAGTTGCAGGATGTTATTTGGGGATGGTTGATCAAGTTGGAAAAATAGATGAAATTCTATTTTTAGAATATTGGGCGAAGTCTATTTATAGATTGTCGATCTAAAAATAGAAGTGTCAATTATTATTAGCTCTTAATAATAATCCGACAATAAACATCAACTTATTCTCTTGGAGCACTTAATTTCAGTGCACAGACTTGGAAAATCAGCGGGTTGAAGGAATTACGCAATTCCTAGGGTTTACTGGTGGTTCATGCATGGAGGACTCAGTTAGAACTAAAGTGGCAAAGTTATGACAGAGTTGGAAGAGTAGTTCATGGAGTTGTTATTCAGTTTAAATCAGTTGAGCTAGTTGTATCTAGTCTAACTGAATGATACACTAGTGAGAGTGGAGCGAGTTAAATAGTTAATTAATTCATAAATAATGACTCATTAATCAACTGAACAATACAATAGTTAACTACAGTGCATGTCAGTTCCAGTGGAGACCCAGTGGAGAGATAAGTGAAAGGGCAAGATGGAATATCTGTTATGACTATTGTGATGCATTTATTGCACCACACACACATTAGAGTTTTCAATGAGGATTGCGCAGTCAAGGCAAGGGTAATTCAAATTCATTCAGAGCTATTATTCAGCAGGGATTGCGCAGTGGAGGCAGGCTAGTAGGAGGGCATAGATCAGTGCATGGATTTGCATATTTCTTCTATGTTAGTGTGTAACAATTGATTGTACTGAGAGCTTGATGTACTAAGCTTTGTATGATATTGTTACATGATCTCCATGATACATAATATATGATAGTTGGGGCTTTCAGCTTCAGGCTTTCCCATTAAACAATTGTGTTATGTGTGATTGTTTTTATTTATGCTTCACATGTGTTTGCAATTAATTTTCCACAAAATATTAATAGTGGAATGATTCTATATTTTTCAAGAAGTTAAATATTGTGAGATCAGGGGAATCTAGATGTATGCATGCTTAGTGTATATATAATTTCTACAAGGAGAAGAGGAATTTCCAAGAAACTCAACTTGGAATCATGTGAGGGATTAATCCTTCACTCCAAGGATCACTTTGGAAGCCTGGGATCAGTATTGTATTATCTATCATAAGTATAAATGATCATCCCTCCTAGACAACGCAGTATTACCCAGCAGCTGTGCATGCAACAACTACATATTTAGTGGAGGAGCTAGATCTTAAGTTTCTCATCTTGGGATCAGGAGAAGGGACCAACCCTTCAGTTAGTTAGATGAGTGGGTGATATTGCAGAAAATAGATCATTCTTTCAGCCCTATATTAGCAGTTGTCTCTAGGGAGTGTGTATCTCAGCCAACAAGGGTGCAGTGTGCAACCCAAAAAGGGTCGAAATTATAAACTCAAAATCTGGCCAAACCATTTATGGGTTTTTTCTGGATTTTTCGAGTAGAGTCCGAGGTTAATATCAAGGATCTTTTTGAGCACTCCAACAGCCTCGTGTACATATATCTTCTTCCTAGTAGCAGCAGTAGTAGTTTATACTTTCTAGTGCTAAGTTTCATTAATGTATTTTAGCCATCTTGTGGCTTGAGTGCATTCCTTTTGGAGCACTGTGTACTTACATTGTTGTTGATACATAATGATATGGCTCAACTGTTTTTGCTAATTTTTTAATGTCCTGATGTTATATTTCGGCATTTCCAACATTTTACAGTTGTGTGCTTACATTCTAATTATTGTCTTGATTGAAATGTTATAAATGTTCTATATTCACGTCTTTCCCATTTTTGGATATTACCATTAGAGAACTTTTTAGGTCTAAAATGGGCCTCCTAAGAAAAATGTACAACCAAAATAAGCTTTAGAAGAACCAATAGAACTCAATATGATGATGTCAACCATGGGTAGAAAAGTAAAAAGATTAAAAAATAATAAAATAATAAAAATACTTTTTCAACTTGTATTTCCAACTTATCTCCATATGGTTTTACTCACATTTCGAGTGAGAGTACTCGTTGGTTGCAAAATTTAGTTTCTCATCCAAGGAGTACCCATGTTACATACTTTTAATGGATCGTGCTACATGAAAAATGAGAAATACATGGAAAAACGTGATTTCAATCATGTTTTTCATGTATTTCTCATTTTTCATGTAGCAGGGTCCATCAAAAGTATGTAACATGGGTACTCCTTGGATGAGGAATCAAATTATGCATCCAAAGAGTGTTCCTACTCGAAATTAGAGTAAACCCATAAGGCGATAAGTTGAACATACGAGTTGAAAAAGTACTTTTTTTCTTTTTTCCCTCTAAAATTTGATGATGTAATCTACTCTTATTTTATTATTTCCACTATTATTTTACAATTTCCTTAGGAGGCCCATTTTAGACCACAAAATGCCCCTAATGACTTCCCTTTTTGTGTCGATGATATTTTATTCTATTTTTTTATTCTTATTTATTATCACTATATTCCTGCTTTTCATATGGAAACTTGGTAGAAAAATGATCTATTATTCCACAATTAAAACATTTTAATGGAATCTTACTTTTTTATTTGCTATATCATTTCTTAAGCTTCCTAAAAAATTGAGCTTCTTCTTCATTCGATTCATAGCTAGAGTAATCACAATGTTTTTGTATTCTTGTTTCCTTTGATGCTTTGGAGGTTGCTTCCTTTAACCCTAACTTCTCTCTTACCATTGTCATTTCATATTTAGTGAGGATCACATGAAATTCATCCATATTCAAGTTTTCCAAGTATTTCACTTCTTAAATAACTTAAAAATTTTCATTAAATATTGAGGGAGGAGATCTCAACACTTTCTAAATTTGGTTCCCCAATATTTTCATCAAGTCTTCTAATGGTATTAAAAATCTCATCTACTTGAAGCATTAAGCCTGTAATATCTTCTTCTCCATTCATATTAAAGCTTTCAAATACTTTCTTTGTGTTTTAATATCTACCCTTTTTACCTTTTCATCTCCTTTGTAGCTACTCTAACACTTGTTCCAAATGTATTTTTCCAACTTACACTGCATTACCTTGAGAAATTATTATTCTATTAGGCCACATAAATGGAATTCATTGCTTTTGCATTATTTACAAAGGCCTTTTTTTCATCTTGATCAGTTGGAGAAGTTGTTGAAACTTGATAGATATCCACAATAAATAGCTAAATGTCAACATGAAGAACACTAGGAAAGTTCACATCCTTATATTCTAGAAATATAAATTTGTTCCATAAAGTAATGGTTCTTTGTTTGAGAAAGAACCATCCTATTTGACCATTGGTCCCTTTAAGATTTTCTTTCTCGTGGTTAGAATACTTCTAAAGGAACCCTCTCTCATAAAAATTGTTGGATTGAAAATTATAGTCAGAGTGAGGGACTGACTTAGAATAATACAATTTTTTTACTTAAAATAACATTTAGTCACCATAAAAAATCAATCTCATAAATAAAACTTGAAACATAAACATTAAAGGAAATTTCAACCTTAAAGTTCCCATGAAATTTTCATGTGATTTCTATGTCATAATATGTAAGCCAATCAAAATCCTTTAAATTTAAAAATATGTACATGTAAATATTTTGGAGGGAAATGAAGAAAAACCATTTTTCTAATTGTGGCTTATATCGTTATAGCTTTACTCAAATTTCAAATGTAAACACTCGTTGGATGCAAAATTAAATTACACATCCAACGAGTACCCATTATGCATAATTTTGAGAAGACCCACATTGATAAAAATTGAAGATACATTTTAAAAATGTGTTGAACAAACTTTTTTAATGTATCTTCATTTTTTACCAATGTGGGCCTTCTAAAAAGTATGCATAATGGGTACTCGTTGGATGTGGAATTTAATTCAGCATCAAACAAGTGTCCACACTTGAAATTTGAGTAAACCTATCAGGAGATAAGCTAGAAATACAATTAAAAAAATAGTTTTATTCTTTTCCCTCTAAAATTCATAACTCGTATTTTATTATTTTTCCTTAGGATGCCTATTTTAGGTTGAAATTTCCTATAACGATATACATGGACCCTTTTGTAAGAAAATAAAAATAATTCTTTAAATGATAGTTCTTTGTAAGCAACAACCTATAGGAGACTCGAATCCCCTCAACTTCCAAAATTGTGGGAACCAACATATAGGAGACACGATTCCCCTTATATTTGCAGGAAATAACCTACAAGAGAAATTAATCACCTATGTTGCTTTGTAGGCACCACTATACAAGTGACACCAATCCCCTCTACTTGTTTATTCTACAAACTTCTTATGTGCTTCAATGGTTATATCTATAATTTACTCTACATTAGTCACTAATATGATTTGTCAAACCAATCAAGTGTTTCCTTCGAATAACATAGAAGATACCACACTTCACTTTTGTTTCAATTCATGGTACTTTCATACAACTAGGTTCCTCCTTCAATCTAAAGATTATAAACACACATGTCTTAATAAATATGAAATTTAGCCAAGAAATTCCTTCCAACCACCTTTTAAGACTTGGAATTCATGAGGCCATGTAATTTTATGCCACTTGTAATATTATTATGTCCAGTGCTTCCAAAATTTCCTCTAAATTGTGATTGTGCTTTTACAACACATGCACATCACTTTTATGATGATTGATTATGTGGGAACTCCCTTTAATCCAAATTCTCAAACATTTATCCTTTATTTAAACCCCATACATATAGGTGCTATGATTTTAGAACTCTCAGCATTCCCGTCAATGCAACTACATGTAACCAAGCATTCTGCAAGTTCCTACCTGTTGTAGCTTCTACAAACCCCCTCCAAAATTTTTCCCATACTTTGGTTTTGGAGCCTATATTCTGTCTATAGGAGCCTAACACTCACTCTTGTCAAGTATTCATACTATGTTAAAGAATTATCCTTTCATGCAGTGCTTGTGATGTCTTGTTTGACATCGACCTGAAACTTTTCAAACACAACCCATCTCATGTTTTGAATTTGCAGCATTGTTGGTATTCCTTTAGGAAATTATACAATTTTGGAAGGCAAGTCAAACTTGGGCCCAGAAAATGTGCAATCCTTGAAAGCAAGCCAACATTCAGCTCAGAAACTGCACAATCTTGAGAGGTAGACTGACCTTGAGCTCGTAAATTGTGCAAGAGTTGTCCCTCCCCTTAGAAACTCTGGAATTCACTGAGGAAAGGATTTTCCCAGTCCCTTGTAGCTAAGAACTATGCAATTCCCCTTAGCAGTGTTAATGGCCAGTTTCTTAGAAAAGAAAAGAAAAAAACAATCCCCAGAAAATAGGGAATGAACAACTAGTTTCCCGAAGAGTGGCACAAGTTGTTATTTTTTACTCTTTGCCAAGTGGCTCTTTTTTCTTTATTTTAGGCATGCACATCATAAACCCTAATACACCTAGATCTATTTAATAGATGCCCCTAGAACTCATTTTCACACAAAATCTTGGAGCTCTATCTTATAGGTTTTAACCCTGTATAGAAATTACCTGCAAACAAATTATTAAAACAAAAAAATAAACAATGTTGAGAGCATAAAACAAATATACATAGATATTTTCCCCTAGATTCCAAAACCGAGATTACCAAATTGATTTTTCATTATATTCCTTTCAATGTTACAATACGTATATATACATGTCAAAGCATTCATAAAATCCAAACCATAACCCTGGATTAGAACATAACCATAGTTCCCTTGATCGAATTTACAAAATACCATGGGAAAAAACCATCATGCCAAAAATCATGTGCAAAATCCATTCGTAAAACCATGGGTAGGTCCACCAACAGTATTTGGGTTTTCCCCCATCCTTTGGTTTACCAAAATATTATTGGGTTCGCATAAAAAAAATTGGGGCACTACCCCAGACCCTGTGTAAGGGGGTGGCCCCAAATGGGGGGGGGGGGGTTTCGTCCCCCCTGTGACCCCCTGCCACGCTCGGCGCAATGTACAACTCATGGGACTAGTCATGGAAATAATATTGGACACACCCAAAATTCTCCCACTTGTTGTTTTATTTCCACACAGGGGGTCACAAGAGAGCCTAGTCATTGGTATAGGTTTGTAATTCCCGTTGTTTCTCTACACTAAGAAAACTTCTCAGTGCTCATAGACTTCTTCAATGCATATGAAACATTCTTCAAAGTGTCCACCTTTACTAGCAACAAATTTTTTTCCTCAACCATATCCCTGACAAAGTGATACTAAACATCAATGTGCTTTATCTTTGAATGATAAGCATGGTTCTTTGCCAAGAAAATTGCATGTTGGTTATCACAGAAAAAATCTCTACAACCAAACTAATTCTTTGCTTGCATTAGTGGTTGTCGTGTATTCAACCTCTGTAGTTGAAATAGCCACTACATATTGTCTTTTCTCATCCAACTAACTACTCCTCCAAGTAGGTTAAACACATACCCACTTGTAGATATTCTTTAATATAGATCTCCAACCCAATCTAAATCAAAAAATCCATCGATGTCCAAAAGTATACCCAATCTTAGTATTTATTGGTAGCACAGACCATAATCACTAGTGCCATGCAAATACCTAAAAATATGCTTCACTGTTGTCCAATGCTCCTTCCTTGGTTTTGACATAAACCTGCTCAATACTCCCACTGAATGTGGCATGTGTAATCTAGTACATACCATTGCATACATCAAGCTACCGAATGCACTTTAATATGGAACATGAAGCATGTCCTCTTCCTCTTCTTATGTCTTGGGACACTGTTCAATAAATAACTTTACACCTTCAGGAATAGGAAACTTCACCGGTTTACTATCCTTCATATTAAACTTCTGAAATATTGTCTTGACATGCTTCTTCTTCTTTAACCAGATATTCCCCTTTTCCCAATCTCATTTAATTTCCATGCCCAAAATACCCTTCATGTCAAATTTGGAGGACAATTGGGTCTCCAAATCCTGGATAATTTCTTTGTCATTTCCAATCAACAACATATCATCCACATATAAGACCAAATAAATAAAAAGGTCACCAATTAATTTAAAATACACACAGTGATTCACTTTTCTTCTTGTGAATCCAAGTCCCTATATATATGTATCACTTTTTTTATACCACATCCTTGGTGATTGTTTTAACCCATACCAAGAATTTTTTAACCTGCATACTAGTTCTTTCTTACCCCTCACTGCAAATACTTCTGGTTGCTTCATGTAGATCTCTTCTTCCATATCCCCGTGAAGAAATTTTATCTTCACAACCATCTCTTCTACCTCAAAATAAAATCAACAACAATAGATAAGAGTAATTTAATAGAAGCTAACTTGGAAACAGGAGAAAAAATATCACCAAAATCAATTCCTAACACCTGTGAATAACCTTTTTCTACCAACCAAGCTTTGTATTTATCCACCTTGCCTTATGCATTCATATTATTCTTAAACACCAATTTAATTCCAATGGGTTTCCTTCTAGCCATCAACTCCACTAGATCCCAAGCCTCATTTTTTTCCAAAGATTCCATTTCATCAACCATGGCCTCTTTATAGCATTTTCCATCCTTTGAATACACTACCTCCATAACAACTCTGGGATCATCATCAGTAATAAATAAATAAAATTTTGAATAGAAAGAAGATGGACTATACCTCTCTGGCTACCTTCTCTCATGAAATGATCTTCTCAAAATTGGAGTTTGTGGCTCTTCTTATTCTAATTCATGTTCTATTGTAGAGTCTATTTCTTCCTCCTTTAATTCAAACTTTATCTTTCCAAGTTCCTTTGGTAGGACTTCTTGTTCAATAACATCCTTAACCTCTCTAAACACCACATCTGGGTTGTAGAAAACCTTCCTTATTTCTGGGTTGCAAATATTATAAACTTTTAAACCATCCTTATATCCAATAAAAATGAACCTTTCATATTTACTATCCAACTTGGTTGTTTTCTCCTTTTGTAATAGCCCTCGTAATTTTTTTTGGAAATATTGAGAGGGGGGGGGGGGTGAATCAGTATTCCTTTCAATTAGTATTATTATTAATATTTTAGAGCATTAGTAAATCTTCAATTATTATCAGTGTTTGTACAATGATAACAGTAAACAAAAATAACCAAATGCACATAGTTTTTAAGGTGGAAACCCACTCCGAGAAAAAAACCACCTGAATGCTTTTCTAATAATTCTTTAATATTTAACTCCAATTGAAAATAAAGCCCCAACTTCCTAGAATCTAGAAAAGCATTCTTCTCCAACTCCTACTAGATGGACACTCCAACACTCGAGATTCTTTAGTAGTCAACTGAATGGATGCCCCAACACCCAATGAGCTACAACTTACCCTAGCACCACCCTACCACCCTATAGAATAATAAAACAAGAATGGACTCCCGTACCAGGGAAAATGGTCCAATTTACAATGATATAGAATGATGTAGAAGAAGAATATACACTAGACCATAACCCCAATTATGACACAACCACCTAATGATGATCCTAGACCTCCCAACATTGCCTCTTCAACTCTTGGCAGATAGACACTTGTAAAATTTTTACAATGATGCATTTACAATAACTTAGTACAATGATACCTTTACAATGACTGTATGTAGTGCTGACCACTTTAAGACTTCATGTGGTGAACTTCTTGCTACTGTTCTGCACCTTGATTGCTACTCTTTTCATACTACCCTCTTTTTCACCTTACTTTTCTTTTCTGCCCTAGAAAGTTTGGTCCTTTGCAGCCCTTGACAACACATGATCTAGCTTTTCCTCTCCTTCTAGGAGCTCGATATTGAATCTGGTGTATCTCTGTTATTTCAGATCCAAAATATGTGATTTTCGGTCCTATAGTATTCCTCCGAGTCTTCTTTCCAATGCCACGGGTCTAACCCAATTTTTATTCTTCAAGTGAGAGTTATGCCCAATCTCTCACAATGCCATAATTATGGACTAGTTTATTATAACGAACTTGTATGGTATGT
The DNA here is from genome assembly GCA_034641835.2 of Pinus albicaulis. Taxonomy (NCBI): domain Eukaryota; kingdom Viridiplantae; phylum Streptophyta; class Pinopsida; order Pinales; family Pinaceae; genus Pinus; species Pinus albicaulis. Next base: position 719,659,912 of record CM076571.1, on the reverse strand, counting down.
GACATGTCACTGTTTCTTCATTTGGCTCTAAAATTGATACAATGAAAACTACAGTCTATTTTCTATCTGCCAATTTTTACATAATTCTAATCCGATACTCAGAGAGAGATCTATGATTATTTTCCCAAGGTCACTTCTTTAAGATGAAGGTCAGGAGCCTGCAAAAACACTGACTTCCACAATTCATATCTCTGAAAATATTGTGCACAGTGATCTGAAATTTTTACAGGAGCTTGCTCAGGATTTTAGCTTCGCCTCATAAAAATTTAAGCTTTTGAACCTTTGTAGAAAAATATTTCTAGCGCAAATTCCACGATGACCTGTTTCAGGTTGCGAAATCCCTACAAGAGGAGATGAGGATTACAATTTATATAAATGCTTAGGTTGAGATGGAATTCAAAAAGTGAACATGGGAGGGATTTTAGGAGCTTAAAAATGATTAATTATTAAATTTTCAATGACCCATGCCACAACCCCATGCGGTTTTAGCCCACTAACTGGAGTTACAAACGTCAAACATGAATATCTCTCAAACCGTGAAGAATTACATGGTGTGCCATATATCAACGGAAACATCTAGACAATTAGAAACCATAAAAAATATTCTTGACCTAGAATATAGTAATTTGGTAGGTAAAAATTCCCATGAAAGATCGAGGTAGCCCCTGGTGCTACATGGGTTGACATCAATGACAACCACTGATCAAAAATCTCCCCCTTTGGCATTGATGGCAACACAAGTACTCCCCCTGCGATCATGAAACCTCTTCCTACAACATTCTCTCCCCCTTTAACATCAATGGCAAAGGGTAACTCCCCTTGACACACAACCATCCTGCGGACCTATACACACTTCCACTCCCCCTTTATATTTTGAATAAGGAAAATCTAATGAGAACTTGGGAGAATCCCAAGCTTCTGTCGAAGATATTCAAATTCTTCATGAGGTAAAGGTTTAGTGAAGATATCAACGATTTGTTCTTTTGTACCAACATACTCAAGTTTGATATTCTTTTCAATGACTTGTTCTCTAACAAAATGATATTTTATTAGAATGTGTTTTGTTTTTGAATGCATGATAGGATCCTTGGAGATGCTGATGGCACTAGTGTTGTCACAGAATATGGGAATAGGCTCACTAAATTGTACTTGAAGATCTTGAAAAGTTTGTTTCATCCAAAGGACTTGAGTACAACATGCTACCGCTGCAATGTATTTTGCTTCCGCTGTAGATAACGAGATTTATGTTTTCTTTTTTCTCAACCATGATACGAGACAACCACCTAGATAGAATGTTGCTCCACTAGTACTCTTACGATCATCAACACTTCCTGCCTAATTTGCATCTGTAAAGGCTTGAATAATGATATTGTTACCCTTGGGATACCACAATTCATATTCTTCTGTGCCCTTTAGATATTGAAGAATTATTTTGATGAAAATAATATGTGATTCTTTTGGTGCTGCTTGGAATCTTGATACTTGTCCAACTGCTTGCATAACATCTGGTTGGGAGGCTGTTACATATAGAATACTACCAATCATAGATCTGTACAACCTCTGATCCACATCCTTAGATGGGTTGTCTATGCTCAATTTGAAACCTGTTACCATCAAAGTAAGGATGGGTTTGCAATCTTCCATTTTGAATTTCTTGAGCATTTCCTTTATGTACTTCGCTTGACATATAAATATTCCTTTCTCTTGCTGGGATATTTGAAGCCCTAAGAAGTATGTCATCTCAAAAAGTAAAGACATCTCAAACTCACTTTGCATCTTTGTAGAAAAATTCTTACTTAGTCGATCATCATTTCTACCAAATATTATATCATCCACATATACTTCAACGATTGTTAAATTATCTTTATATATTTGTACATAAATATTGCTATCAACAGTACCTTTCTTGAACCCCTGTTGACGTAGATATCCATCAAGACAAGCATACCATGCTCTTGGAGCTTGCTTGAGACCATATAGAGCCTTATTTAACCTACAAACATAGTCTTCTTTTTCTAATAGTAGAAAACCTTCAGGTTGTTCGATGAAAACTTCTTCTTCTAATTTTCCATTCAGAAATGCTGACTTAATATGCATTTGGTAGACTTTGTTTTTTCTTGAACATTCATAGGCATGAAAAATTTGGATGGCTTCCATTCTGGAAACTGGTGCAAATGTTTCGTCGAAATCAATTCCTTTCACTTATGCATAGCCTTTGCAAACCAATCTTGCTTTGTTTTTGGTAACCTGTCCATCTTCATTAAATTTGTTCCGAACACCCATTCAGTCCCAATGACATTTTTATCTTTTGGTCATGGAACTAATTCCCAGGTGTTATTCTTCTCGATTTGATCCAATTCTTCATTCATAGCTGCTACCCAATTTTCATTTTGGTTGGCTTCCGCAAAACTACTAGGCTCAAAGGTTGCTAGAAAAGAAATGTGAGCTTGTTGTGATGAATGAAGCTGTCGACCTTCATTTATGTCACCAATGATTTGATTTGATAGATGGTTCTTTTGAATCCATTATTTTGTTCTCTTTGGATGAGCTTTTTTTTGTTTTGTTTTGGTATGTCTTGATGATTATTATTTACTTCTTCATGGTTGATAGTTGCTTCTTGTTCTAGAATTTTCTCAGTGTCTTTTTCAGCCTCTGTCTCAAGTTTCAAAGATTCTAGATCCTCATCATTATTCGTTAGAACACCATCTTCGTAAAATGTAACATTTATGCTCTCCACTATCTGTTTTTATCTTATATTATAGAATTTATATGCCTTTATTTTGTGTGAGTAACCAACAAAGATACCTTCATCAACGCATGATTCAAACTTACCCAAATTTTTATCTTCTCTTTTGATATAACATTTTCTTCTAAAGATTATGAAATATTTTACATTAGCTGGTTTTCCTTTTCATAATTCGTATGGGGTCTTGTTGCAATTATTTCCGAGAAGACTTTGGTTGATAATAAAGACTGTCGTATCAATTTCTTGAACCCAAAATTTTTCATCCAATTTTGAGTCCTTCAACATTGTTCTACCCATTTCTTGTATGGTTCTATTCTTTCTTTCAGCAACTCCATTTTGCTGAGGTGTTTGTGTTGTTGAAAATTGTCTTTTTATTCCATTTTCGTCACAATATTGCTAAAATAATTTGGAAGTGAATTCTCCGCCATTATCTGATCTAAGACACTTTATTTTCAAATCAGTTTGATTTTCGACCAACTCATTGTAGATCTTAAAGCACTCAAATGCTTCAGATTTTTTCTTTAGGAAACTGACGGTTGTCATCTTGGTATAGTCATCTATCATTAAAATGAAATAAAATTCTCCATCTAAGACTTTTGATCTCACAAGAAAACATAGATCAATATGTATCAATTCCAATGGATGTGATGCAAAGTGTTCTTTTGTTTTAAATTGGACTTTTGTCTGCTTGCCGTGCCGACAAGCCTCACATAGTGTGTTGGAAGGTTTTGAGATTTTCGGCATTTCTTGTACTGCTTCCTTTTTGCTTATCCTGACAATATTGTCAAAGTTTATGTGACCCATTCGTTTGTGCCATAACCAGATTTCATCTTCTTTAGCTAGTAGACATGCTTTAGTTGCTTCATCCAAAACATATATGTCGTTTTGAGCTCAACTTGCTGTAGCCACAATTTTACCATACCTGCCTTTCTTGATTTCACATTTTTTGGAGTTGAATAGCATTGTGTGTCATTTATCACACATTTTTCCAACACTGAGTAGATCATGATTCATGTTTTCAACCAATAGAACATTCTTGGCTAGAACATCTTTGCTTCCGAGAGTGACAGTACTTGATCCTATAACATTTGAAGATCCATCATTTCCAAAGGATACGATTCCATCCTTCTTCTCTTTCAGAGATACAAATTTATTTCTATCTCCAATCATATGCGTTGAGAAACCTCTATCAACATGCCACACATATTTGTTGTTTTGAGCCTTTAGAGCGAGAGCACAATTATCAATCTTCTTCTTCTTCCATATTCGTTCATTCTGTGGCTTCGAAGATTCTTCTGGAGGATCTTCAAGTCTGCAGTCTCTGGCTATGTGTCCAAAGTTATGAAATTTGTAACATTCCATATTATTTCTTAAAATTTCAAATCTATTGATGTTTCATTGAGCCCTGGGAGGTTCATATTTGAAGGATCTCCTGGAATTATATTGGTTCCTAGGGTATGTGCGACATTCTACAGCTTTATGACCAAATTTTCAACATGAATAACAATAGCCATGAAAAATATGTTTGTACCTGTATGGAAATATTCATCGACGAATTGTCTTCCAAGGATGTTCTTGCAAATATTGTCCAATAAAGTCTACATGCATGTCAGATCTCATAGGTTCATTGTATTTTGTTGTATAAGGTCCTGCTTCTTCTTCTTTGTAACCGAGGCTAGTTCTGTCGTTGTAAGATCATTGATTGTTGATGAGTTCTTCCATTGCCCTTGAGTTTTTGGCATAGTTTTGGACAATTTTTCCCTTCACTTCCTTACTCAGTGAGACTACTTCGGCTTCTAATGCTTCCCTTTCTTGGTTGATTTCTTCCAACTTCTTTTGAAGTGACTCTTCAATACATTTATGTTCTTCAACTTAAATTTTGAGACCTTGAACTTTTTCTTCAAGAGTATTCGAATGGATATTCTTAGCCTTGAGCTCTTTTATAAGCCTGATTTCCTCCTTAGAAAATTATTCTATGGTCAACCCTTCTTCTTCATTGTTTGATACCTCTTGTTTATTGTGCTTGGCCATAAACAATACTCTCTCATTGGCTTCTTCTTCGCTGTCATTGTCTTCATCGGATGATGAGCTATCTTCTTTAGAGAGAAAGTTCCTTTTGGATCCTTTCTTTTTTCCTTTCTTGTTGAATTTCTTAAAGCCTTTCTTTCCTTTTGAGTTTACATCACTTCTGTTCGGACATTTTTCTGCAAAATTCTCAATCTCACCACAGCCAAAACATATCAATGGAAGTTTGCCTTTGAATTTTCCCTTACCAATTTTTAGTTTTCTCGTAAAGTATGCATATTCTTCATCTGAAATACCTTCTTCATCATCTCCCTTTTCTTCACACTTGTAGGTGCATGTCTTTTCAATTGAAGGTTGTTTGTCCTTATTGGTTTTCTTAGATGAAACAAACACAATTTCTAGATGTGAAGTACCTTCTTCATCATCAAGTCTCATTTCATATGCTATGATAATTCCATGTAATTCTTATTTGCTGAGTTTGTCCAGATTTGCACTGTATTCTAAGACTGATACCTTTGGGTTGAATCTCCCTGGTAACGTTCTAAGAATATTTCTTATAATAGTCTTCTTGTCAACTGCCTCTCCCAATCCTTCTAGAGTGTTGGTTATTTCATCAATGTATTGGAAGTATGCAGAAATGATGCCATCTTATTTCATTCTGAGTTTCTCAAATTTTGCTCTATAGATTTGAAGTTTTTCTTCTTTGACATTTGAATCACCTGCATATATATTCTCAAGCGTGTCCCATACATTTTTGGTGGTTTTACAGCCCAACACCTTATGATAAGCAGATTCAATAAGTCCACTGATAATAATATTCTTTGTTTTTGCATCATTTACTGAATTCTTATTACCTTGTTCATCTATGGTTGGTGTAAAGCCATTTTGAACAGTGTCCCATACTTCGTGACCTTGTGCCAAGAAATATACCTCCATTCTTCCTTTCTAGATTGCATAATTATTTTCATTGAACAGAGGTACACCATTCTTGGTATGCTCCATGACCTCCTTCCAGTTGTTAAACTGATATTGAAGGAACCAAGCTCTGATACCAATTTCTAGAAATATTGAGAGGGGGGGTGAATCAGTATTCCTTTCAATTAGTATTATTATTAATATTTCAAAGCATTAGTTGATATTCAATTATTATCAGTGTTTGTACAATGATAGCAGTAAACAAAAGGAACACAAATTCACACAGTTTTTAAGGTGGAAACCCACTCTGGGACAAAACCCACCTGAATGATTTTCTAATAATTCTTTAATATTCAACTCCAATTGAAAATAAAGCCCCAACTTCCTAGAATCTAGAAAAGAATTCTTCTCCAACTCCCACTGGATGGACGCTCCAATGCCCGAGATTCTTTAGTAGTCAACTAAATTGATTCCCCAACACCCAATGAGATACAACTCACCCTAGCACCACCCTACCACCCTATAGAAGAATAAAACAAGAATGGACTCTCGTACCAGGGAAAATGGTCCACTTTACAATGATATAGAATGATGTAGAAGAAGAAGATACACTAGACCATAACCCCAACTATGACAAAACCACCTAATGATGATCCTAAACCTCCCAACACCACCTCTTCAACTCTTGGCACATAGACACTTGTACAATTTTTAAAATGATGCATTTACAATGGCTTAATACAATGATACCTTTACAATGACTGTATGCAGTTTTGCCAACTTGAACACTTCATGTGGTGAACTTCTTGCTGTTGTTCTGCACCTTGATTTCTTCTCTTGTCATGCTACCCTCTACTACACCTTGCTTTGCTTTGCTGCCCTAGAAAGTCTAGTCCTTTTTAGCCCTTGACAACACATGATCTAGCTTCTTATTGTCTTCTAGGAGCTCGATATTGAATCTAGTGTATCTATGTTATTTCAGATCCCTAATATGTGATTTTTGGTCCTGTAGTAGTCCTCTGAGTCTTATTTCCAATGCCATAGGTTTGACCCAATTTTGTTTCTTCAAGTGAGAGTTATGCCCAATCTCTCACAATGCCCTAATTATGGACTGGTTTAGTAGAGCGAACTTGTATGGTGTGCCACATGTCATTGTTTCTTCATTTGGATCTGAAATTGATATAAAAAAAACTAAAGTTCATGCACTATCTGCCACTTTTTACATAATTCCAATCCAATACTTAGAGAGAGAGTTATGACAATTTTCCCAAGGTCAATTCTTTGAGATGAATTTCAGGAACCTGCAAACACACTGACTTCCACAGATCATATCTCCAAAAATATTGTGCACCTTGATCTAAAATTTTTACAGGACCTTCCTCCATATTTCAGCTTCGCCTCATAAAAATTTCAGCTTCTGAACATTCTTATAAGAAAATTTATAGCACAAATTCCACGATGACATGTTTCAGGTTGCGAAATCCCTACAAGAGGAGGAGATGAGGATCACAATTTATATAAATTCTTAGGTTGAGAGGGAATTAAAGAAGTGAACTTGGGAGGGATTTTAGGAGCTTAAAAATTATTAATTATTGAATTTTCAATGACCCATGCCACAACCCCATGGAGTTTTAGCCCACTAACTAGTGCTACAAACTTCAAACATGAATATCTCTCAAATCGTGAAGAATTACATGGCGTGCCATATATCAACAGAAACATATCGACAAGTAGAAACCATAAAAAAATTTCTTCACCTAGAATATAGTAATTTGGTAGGTCAAAATTCTCATGCAATATCTGGGTAGCCCCTAGTGCTGCTTGTGTTGATATCAATGACAACCATTGATCAACAAAATTCCTGTAAAAATATATATGACCACGGTGGATGGGACAAGTATTCCAAGCTGAATAGTGGGAAAAACATCCTAGTGGGTGTTCACTTCAGTTTATTATGTCTAAGGAAATTGGGAAAAGGAAATTGAAAAGGTCTTGGAAAGGCATGAGGCATTTATTGGAATTTATTTATGAAAATAATGGAAAATAGGAGAAAAGGAAGGTGAAAGATCACAAGTTGAATGTGAGGAGGAAAATGAAGAAAATAGAGGCCTCATTAATAAAAATTCTTCTAAGGATCAGTGGGTAAGCTTTTGTTAGTGAATTTTTGGAGCTATCTCTCATTATTCTCTCTCTCTATCTCTCATACTCTTGGATACTTAGATTTTTCTTGGAGCACTATTGGAGAGTGTGGATACTTGGTGATTTGGAGCAAGAAGGAAAAGGAATAGCAAGAAAGCATAGGTGGAAATCAGGATCAACAAATTCAACAGGATTTGATTATAGGTACCAAGTTTCATGTATCCTCACTAGTTTTAGCATGCATGGGTATGCATGTGGATTTTCCTAGCCTTGCCATTTCCTGGATAGACATGGTGTCGTGGGTTTATTTCCATTGATTTTGTTTTGGTTGGTTCTCATGACTCCTTTAGCTTTGGGTTGAGTTACTAGTTCCTGGAAGCCTTGGTTGGAAAACTGCTTTAGAATCTCACTGGATAACTGTGGGTTGAGTTACTCATCCTGTAAGCCTTGGTTGGAAAATCACTCTAGAATCCCTAGGTGGGTTGAGTTACTAGTCCTGAAAGCCCTGGTTGGACAAACAATCCGAAAGCCCTGTAACAGTTTCGGTTGAGTTACTAGCCCCGGAAGCCCTAGTTGGAATAAACACTCTGGAGCCCTGGAACAACTTATATAGAGATCAATCCGTGATGGTTAGTTATTTCCAACTATGAGGTGTAATCAATGGTTTGGGGTTGAGACATTTTGGTATCTTGAGCCCTGTTTTGTTGTTGATTGATGTGTTTGATAAATTCCCACATTGATGGTTGGAATATGGCATGGGGGTGATTGGCTGAAGTGAGACTTGGCTTAGACAATATATGGTTGGGTGGAACTTGGAAGTCCCATCTCTAGTTGGTTTTTCATTTAGTAATGAAGAGATCATTCCTCTGGTATTCAGTATGCAAATGTATTGTTCTATGTATGGATTTATTCGTTGTTGTGTCCATTGTATTTCTGTTATTATTATGTTATTTATGAGTATATATTTGATCAGTGATTATGTATGGCTCTAACTATGACTTTACCTATCAATGAATACACAATGTATCTATGGTCAAATAGATTGTATTATATCTCATGATGTAGGGGAGCAATGCTTCTTATCTATTATCATATTTGTAAGAGACCCCCATATTTAAATATGTTGTTTATACCTGTAGATGCAATTTTTGTGACATGTTTGGCGAAATTCCTGTCATGGCTAGGAGAGTCCAGATGATTCCTTGATGATGTGATTGTTTTCATACCATTTTTTTTAATTTGATTTAACCTCTCTTGAAGTTTCATGAAGTTTTGGGTAGTGATCTGGGCTCTAGGGATAAAAATGTGGCACGAATCCCAGAGTTGTAGGCATAAAATTGACCTTTTAGGGCCCTATCCATGACCTTGCCAAGGAATTCCCATGACTATAGGTTTCTAGCCACTCCCTTGCCCTTACATGCTCACAAGTAAGGCTTAAATGGGTCAAAAATCAGTCCCCCTTCAGGGTTCAGGGGTCTGGGAGGTTGGGTCACCTCCTAGAGGTGTTTTTGATGCAGTGTAAGGTATGTTTGTCAGGTTTTTGTCGGTTACACTTCCTTAAGGTCATATAGGAGGTTTAATATCATATTAGTAGCCTCTCGTCACATGTTTACCCCGGTTTTCTGGTTACTTGGGTAGATGTGGGAACATGTTGTTACAATGTGGTATCAGGGCATGGTTCAACCCTCAGACTAGATGGGAAGTATGTTGATCATGCATTTATGTTGGTTGCATATGCATTTAGTATTCTTGTTTTTCATGTCTTCTTGTTGCATCCGTGTTGTGTTGGACATGGTGGAAGTGATGTCACCATGGAAGTGTTGATGGTGTTGTTGTAAACATGTTGTCATCAGTGTATGACTGCTTATGTGTTGTTCGTGATTGTGTATTTTTTGTGCACAATTTCTTACATATTGTCACATATTGTACATGCATTGCTTGCTTATGCTAGGGTTACATATTGGTCATGATTCAATGTTATACATGTATTCTTTCTTGTGTGATTTCATATGTTGAACATGCATTGATCATTCATGATTGATTATACATGTCAAGTGGGCGCATATGGTCAAGTTTGAAATGGTTTGATTGATTTTGTTGTACATAAGGTCATTTTATGAAATTAGGTCATCATGATGATATTAGTATGTTATTATTCTAATGTGTTGGTTAAGATAGAGTAGGAGATGCATATAATCAAAATGAATTTTTAGCATTGGACCTCGAGACAAGAGCATGTTGTCATACATGTTTGGATGTTGGGCATGTAGGTATGTAGGTTAAGGGTTGTTATATGCATTATGGTTATGAGTATTCTTTTAATTCTATTGATGTTATGGTTACATAATGTTAGTATCATAATATACATTCTACCATCAATGATCAATATCATTCCTTCATTTTCAGTATAGTTGTCTCATTCCGAAATTTTTATATCATTCCATTAGGTCATGCTAAAAATTGTTTCACTGATGGTAGCCTCCCTCAAATAAAACTTCACTCTCCCTCAGAGAATCACATTTCTGACTCACTTCCATGCCTTATTGAGCATAATAACACCTATGAAAATCTCATTTCACCATGTTGTGTCTTAGTTAAAGTCAACCATGGAAATCAAGTTATTCAAAGTCTCATTAGTTCATTAGGGTTTTGTCTTTCAAGGTCCAAAATGCATTATTCCATCTCAATAAAGTCAACAAACACATGAGAGTGACTCAATGACATTATATTTCCATCTATAGAAGATCATCAATATGTAAATATTATATTTTTAAGTTGTAATTTTGATTTCATATGATTTTCATATCAAAATGTCATTTCGATATGAAATCAAGGATGTAATTTATTTTTATTTCAAATGTAATTTTATGTTTTTCATATGTAATATTTCATTCCCTAGCTTCCAACCAAGCATTCATGCCAAAATTATGGAAATAAAAGCTAAACTCCATCAACTGATCAACCTGCAAACCAAAAAGTCAGATGTCAAAGAGCATTAGTGTGAAAATTTGAAAAGTGAAAAGTGAAACATAAGGAAAGTGGGTTTTTAAGTCATAAATCAAATCCAATAGAGTATAAGAGCCCTCAAAACTTCAAAAAAAAGTTAATTTGTTTCATACAACCTCAAGCAATCCTCATTAAAGAAGAAATTTTGGGTTTCAGAGCGAAATTGGGAAAAACAGAGCTGGTTGCTACACGTTCTCCTGGTCGCTGCACATTTAGCCAAGACGTTGCATGTTTAACTAGGACGAAGCGTATTTAGGTGAAATATTAGTTCAATTTACAATGGTGCTACATGTTCAGCAGGGTCGCTACGCATTCAGCAAAGTCACTACATGTTCAGCAGGGTCGCTGCGTGTTCACCTAGAAAGATCCAAAAAGCCTCTGTCAGCTTCCTACTCCACCATTTGATGCTAAATATTTCCACAATGAGTCTTCAAAGCTTCTATTGCTAGTAAGTAAAAAAATTCTCATCACCTTGATGTGTTATTGTGCTTCAAGTCAATTAAAACCTACTTCTAAATTAAGAAACCCTAGTACTTATTAATATCTAATTCACACCCTAAAGCTAATCCCTAAAATTTCATACACTCTCCCTCACATTCCTAAATTTGTTTTTCCCAATTCCATATCCCCATTCCCTAAAAAATATCATCCCTAATAACCCTAAGTCCTAGGGTTTCACTTACCTAGGCTCCCTTCACATTCTAATTTCCTTCATTTCCTCACACCTCCCTTCACTTCATACTCCTTCATTTCATTCCATCATACCTAGGGTTTTTGACACCAAGAAACATCATGGTTGAAGAGGAGAACAAAAGCTATAGTGAAGAGGAAGAAATACAAGAGAGAAAGTAATATAAGAAGGGAGGGAAAGTCATCAGACATGAACCAACTAATACCAGAGAGCTTATGGCATGTCCCCTCACTATGGAATTCTTTAAGCATGTAGTTTGTTTTGAATTCTGTGAAAAAGTGAAAAGATTCCAGTACCATCCTATGTTGACAATATTGTTCGTTTCTAACCTTCATGACAAACAGGTCACCCTTGCTGGGTCAATTTCACTATGTCCATTGAAATTATAGAAACTGCCACTTGGATCCAAAATGTTGGGGAAATATGGTTCAAACAAGGAAATCTGAATCATTATTATTATGAGTTATATCTTAAACCAAGGTACAAGAATGACAAAAAGATGATTTTTCCTTTCTCCTACCTCCTTGACAGATATGTCCCCATGATGAAAATCATCATGAAATACTTCACCTATGAGGGAAGGTTTTCTAGACTCTATTCCTATCATATCCAGCTACTAATGCACTTCACTAGGGTCAAATGATTCATATACCCTATTATATCTACCCAAGCATTGATAAGATGGAATTTATTGCCCAAAAGAGAGATTATGATCATCAAATGAAAAGTCTCTTTCACCACTCCCTTATCAAAATTATAGTCATGCATAAAATTGATCAGTTAAACATTCCATGGGACACCTTCATATCCAATAAGATTTCACTGCCCCACCTATTCAGCATGGCTAGAATGCACATTCATCATCTCATCCTTCCTCATATATCCCTCCATCTCATCCTACTGTTCATACATCATTACAAGATCAGCTCGCTTCACCTCATTCACCTCCATCTCACATTGACCCTTCTTCTTCACCTTTTTATAACCCTTCATCATCATCACATCATGATTTTGAGTCATCAAGCAATGATGAAGAAATTGAGGCAAAATGGGCTAGTTTGGCTGAGGTTGAGCCATTGCCAAAAAATTACAAGAGAGGCTATAGGCATGTGTTTTCTTCACTTGGAGTGAAAGGGGCCATGCTTTCTTCATCAACACAACAGCTATATAAAGGTAAGGAAAAGGTGATAGAGTCATCCATTCATGATGAGGAGGAAAATCATGAAACAGAGAAAGAATTTCAGTTGATTAACCTAGATAAGGAGGATGAAGATAAAATCACCAATGCAGTAATCAAAGGTAAAGAGGCTAAGAATAGTAAGCTCCAAGCTATTATTGAGAGGGATAAATATGTGATTCACTTTCTTGAGCATGAAAATGAGTAGCTGAAAACCAAACAGGTCATTAATGAGGTGAAATGCATCAAAGCACAGAAAGAGGCAGAGAAGGCTAAAGCCTTTCTTGAGGAAACATTAGAAAAGTTTGGTGAACTTGATGATGATGAGGATCAGTCTCCAAGACAGGGACCTAGGACTAGAGGGCTAAAAAGAGCTCTAGCCCTAGAGAGAAAAAGGGAAGCTGAGTTAGAAGACCAACTTACACTAAATGAACAACTTGCCCTAGAAATCAGTAAAAACATGGAACCATGGCTTGGAGAAGCTGCTAGAGAAGGCCAACAAGGATAATGACTTGTTGAGGACAAAGTTCAAACTTCATGCCCGAAAAGAGAGAATTGCATTGGCCAAGCTCAAAATATCCAATGCCAAAATTAAAGATTTGACCAAGAAAGAAGAGAAAGAGAATTTAGATATACTTGCTGAGGTGACTCTCCAAGCCTCAAGCATATGATCAACAAGTATCCCAATAATTTTGACAAAATTTTGGCCAAGTTAGCATTTTTGTACATTTTTGTTTTTTTAAGGTTATTTTTCACACAGAAAATTTGCTAAACGCACAACACCTTGGATGATACGTTCCTTTTTGGGGCATCGAATGGAAAAATAGCCACCACCAGTATATTTTTAATGATGAGGACATCAACCCTGTGAATTTTCTAAGATTTTGGAGGAGAAATGGTCACTGAAAAAGTAAAAAAACCATCAAAAAATCATGTTTCTTCCTCAAACTCTGCCTAGTCGTTGCGCGTTTACTAGTATTGGGTGAAGTGATTTTTGATAGGGAAAAATGGCTTCATTTTGAAAACTGAAGGTAGTTCTGGAAAGTAGACTTGAAGGGCTTTCCAACGAGCCATCTTGGAGCAGATTCAAACATAGGGAAGGCACTCAAATTGAGCCTTGAACAAAGAGGATATTTTTTTCCTTGTCGCTACGCGTTTAACATGAAAATGGTGCATTTGGCAATCTTCAGAAATTTTCTGAGTTTCACTAAAGTTTTGATTTTTATCTTGGGAAATGTCAAATTTACCTATGTAAATAATGAATATTAATGTAATTATTATGTCTTTACTATTTACTAGAGTAAATAAATTAGGTAAATCAAGCAAATGAGGTGTAATGAATCAATTCACAAAAGTTAGGGATGAGTCACTTTGACCACCCTACACTCTAGGTTTCAGTTCAGACTTTGGTGGATCAGCACCTCCTCTCATGGATTCAACCCCTAAGATTGGGAGAGGTTGTTTGAGGCCTATATCATGTCATTTTTTACTCATTTTCAAAGGTTGGAAGTTGGAATCAATTTTATTTTTTTAGTTGATCAAGGGAACTTGTATTCAGTTTTGGCCAAGCTAATAAAGAGGATTTGCAACTAAATTTAATGGGATACCTGTGGTATTGAATGTATTTCATAGTTTCTTCTTTAGTATCATGTGTTTGAATTTATTGTTCATATTCACTTTCATTTCTATGTTATGATCTTTTACAAGTTAGAAATTCAGAATACATGTCTGCCATGCTCTGTTTTGGGTAACTGATCATATTTTGTTCATTATCTTCTGTCTAAGAGAAATACATCTCTTATGATTTTCTCAGGCTTCTTACAATTTCAAAACCATTCCACAACAATCTCCTTCAAGTGATTGGCATTGTACCTACCTTTCCCCATTGATCCCTGCAACCCTAACTCATTTGCCCTGACCTAGATTTCCTTGACGTAATTCCTTTATCCATTGATTTTCTCAACCAAACCAAAACAAAAAAACCCCTTGCACTCATTATCTAGCCTAAAACCCTAATTTCTCCAACCCTTATGGCCATGACTCTTTTGGAGAGAGCCCTCTCCGGCTTGATAGGGCTAGTTATCAAGTCAAAATCTTGGTTTATGGTTACCTCTGTTGGGATTCCTTCCTCAGCCTTAGGAATCTGGTGGAGTGATAACACATACATTATAGATGCATTTTATTAGAGAGGTTAGATGCACATGTGTCAAAGAGTCATGAATGATAGCAACCTGTGGTGTTATGCATTTCTATTGTTGTATTATGTTAGGTAACTTATATGTTTTTGATGAGAATGTTATGGGTTAACTTTTTTTTTTTGTATGATAGTTAGCTTGATGATTAGGTTACATGTTGTTGATGAACATGATATAAATATTTTTGTTGTTATATGCTAGTAACTTGATGATTATGGTTATTTCAATAACGTGTTGATCTTATATGTATCGTATTACTTTGGATTGTCTTATGTAGATTGTTAGGGTTATTACGTTCATATATCAGAGTCGATATATTTGTGATATTGTATTGTAATAATCTAGGCTGACTATGCATATGCGTTTGTTATGAATGACAATTGTTTATGAGTTTATGATGTGAAAATTTTAGTTAGTTACCTTTATGGATATCTTGATCTTATTTATGCTGAGACGAGGTATTGTGAAGTTATATTGTGCTAATATATATTTATTGTGCAGACAAGATAACCTCCCTTGAGATACATTGAGGTATGCATTTTCTTATGCCGTATACTTGGTGGTTGACCATTTAACTATGTCGTCTATTTTGTTTTTGAGTGCCAGGTGTCTATTACGTCATGTATTTGATTTATTTAACATGGTACGTTTATAGTTTTTTTGAATGTTTTATTAATCATATGATATGAGTATGTGCATGTAAGATTGCATGAAGATGGTTGTAATAACACGTATGCATTGAGACAGTTGATATGTACTTGAGTGTAAGTAAGTGATATTTGTAGCGTTATGTATTATGACCGATGAATGTGAATTGATTGTTGATTATGACATGGTTGTTAGTCATGGTAAAATTCGATTTTCAATTGATAAATATGTTGTGTTGATGTTCGATACATATGGTTGGCATGTGTGTTCAATTATAGGTCAGCATGATTGACATAACAAGGTAAGGTAATTGGTATATTGTATGTTTATATTATACAATGACAGTTATGTGTTTATGGAAATATGATGCAGGGATTGCATGGCAAAGATATTTCCATGAAATCTTGAAGAAGACTTCAGTTGAGCTTTTCTTCTCGAAGTATTGGGAACCATAGGGATTGAGTCATGGTGTTTGTTGCTAGTCTTGTGCTTTCAGTATTTTTGATTTTTTGTGCTTGATTTGTGGTTTTGATTGTGTCTAGTGCATGGCCATACCAATTTTTGTGTGGTGTCGTATTATTATTGGTTTTCATGGTATTCTTCTTGTTTGTGTTTGTTCTTTACTTTTTTGTTTGGGAGAGTCTTGGGAATTGGTTTGGGAAAGAAGAAATTTGATGGAGTTCAAGGAGAGCTCTGTGGTACCCAATAGGTAATGTAATACATAGATGAAGCTTGATTCATGATTAAGTGAAATGGAAGGTAAGAATATGACATTCGGATGGATTGGTTGAGTCCATTGTGGTAAATTTACGTTGGCAGGACAATCATGAGAAAGGTAAAGTAAATGGATATAAGAAATTATATGCCTTGGCTATGTTGGGAAATGTTGTTCTCAATATTGTGCATATTGTGCATGGATGAAGGAAGTTCTCTTAACCTTGATCTTATGATATCTGGTAATTGTGTTGTGATCATGAATATGTTTATGTTTATATATGTATACATGTATGTATGTATGTATGTATGTATGTTGTGTATGACAGGGCCATGATGGATCATGGTTATTTGATGCTAAATTTTTATATGTATATATCTGTGTATGTAGTTCATTGTATGATACGATAATGATTATTTTTATGCTAATGATTAGATATGTATGTATCTATTTCATTGTCTGATAGGGTTTTCGGCATCATTCTTGTGGAGGAATGATTGGGAATGCAAGTGAATTACATGAGGAGGTTCTTGGTCTTATGAGGAATCGAGTGGGAAGACTAATCTTGATAGATCTATGAGGTTAGTATCACATGGATATGATTTGATATTATACGTTTGCACTATTCCTATGTGTATGTTATGGACATGAAATGACGAGGGTTACATCAATGAAGTGAAGGTAGTGTGATATGTGACATGTTAGGATAAGCATGGATAGTGGAAAGACAATAGAAGCAAGGTTTCTTGTGGGGTTAGTATGTTGTCTATGGATGTTCAGTATTAATATTGTGTATATGTTGTGCATGTTGTATATCTAATGATTGTACCTATGGTTGTTGGCGTTATGATGTAATATGTTGATATGTTGTCCTTGATGGAAACCTACTTGATGAGTTTCCTTTTGATAACAACATATTTTTAAAAGATTTAAAAATGATGTATCTATAGGTCAGTTCAGATGTGAAATAAAAAATATTTCCAGTCAGTGACAGAGAAATGATAAAGGTAATGTTTCACAATCTACATGCAGTTTCAATGAAGGCAACCCGAGTATACCTACAGGTTTCATGAAGGCAACCCGCGTATACATCCATAATTAGTGTATACGCAGTTTTTATGAAGAGAAGTTATGTATACACACGGGTACAAAGAAGCCAAGTCACATATGTACTTATGCATTTAGTTTATGATACCATGGGTCCTTACCATGGTTTGGATACCATCGAAACTTGTGTGGTTTTGGCTCATGGTATTGGGAAAGGCTCAAACTATACAAGAAGAAGAAGATCATAGTGAAAAGTAAGCAAGTGTATGGATTTTGACTGAATACTTCACTCTGAAGTATATCTACATGGAATGGGTTATAGTTTATTAATAGATCTGAAATAATGATGCACCTATGAATACAATGATGGATCAATATCTCTAGACTTGAAATGACTATGTATTTGCTTGATTTGTTTGTGAGATGTTTAGATCTGTGATCTGGTGCATGTTTTCTAAAGTGAAGGGTATGATTTGAGTAAGTCTGTTGATCTGAAATTTTATGCAGTCCTGAATATTTATAGATCTATACGTTGGTTCATCACAGTGAAAGCATGTATACATG
This sequence comes from Pinus albicaulis, assembly GCA_034641835.2. NCBI lineage: Eukaryota > Viridiplantae > Streptophyta > Pinopsida > Pinales > Pinaceae > Pinus > Pinus albicaulis. The sequence goes on along the minus strand of CM076571.1, from coordinate 719,642,044 downwards.
TGGGTTCGTCTCAACAAAAGCGCATATGGAACTTAAGGTTTTTATAAAGATTTCCGAAGAGAATGCCTGATCATTTCTGCTATATTTTTGTTGTTTATCAATGAAGTCTTCATATAGATATGGGTTGTTTGAATATTGTACATGCTGCTAGTTTATTATGTACAAATATGATCAATGACTAGGTGATTGAATATGATTGATGATGCTGACTAAATAAGGGTTCATAAATCTGAAAAAGTATGCCTGAATGTCTCAGATATGCTCTGAGTCTGATTAGATTCCTAGATTTATAAATATCTATACGTAGTTTCATCCACAGGAAAGCACATATATACGCAGTTTTCATTGATTAAAGTAGCATATAAATTTGGTTTTATGAATGATCAGGGTTGAAGTTGATTCTGCATGTTAATTCAGAAGTTTGGGTTTATTGTTGTGAACTAGTTACAGTGATATCACTATTATGTTTAAATATTGGTTTATGGATATTGGTGTTGATCTAAAAATTGTGTTATGTTGAAGTTGTTGGATCCAGTGTGAAAATTAATGAAACATGGTCTGCAACGATTCTGAGCATTGAAGCCTTCAGTGTGAAAGTTGAAGCTTCCTACCAATATAAGCTGGTGATCATTTCAGGGGGTTATAGCTCTCTTCTAGTAGTGGCTGGTAAAAGAGATTAGGGGGTTAGAGATCCCTTCCAGTATCAGTTGGAGAATGAGAGATGGTAGTAGCCTTCTACAGGAGGGTGCCTGCGTATTGATAGGAGTCTGCATCAATACAACATTGTAAGTAGTTTTATATATAATAAATATTGAAGACACAGAAGAAAAATCGATGGTTTTCTCCCCACTTTGGTTTCCACCTTAAATCTTGGTGTTCATGTGTGATGCCCTTGTGTGATGATTTATTCTATTATTACTACACATGTTTACTGCTTAACTATTTGATGCATAACTAATGAACTGAGCTAAGTAATTTTTCTGAATATTTATCTAAACATTAAGTTATTTGGGTATACACAAGTTTCATTTAGGATATCCGCGTACATACACTAGTTGGTCTAATTAGAGTCGGGTATAGAAATGAGTAAAAGAAAAAGAAAATATTTTGATTCTTGTAAATAATGATTCACCATTCCCTCTCAGTATTTTTCCCAACAATTGGTATCAGAGAAGGTCCTTCTGAAAAATCTTAATCACGAGAAGGAAGATCATCCAAGATGAGCAACCAAGATGGAACAACATCTATCAGACCACCACTCTTTAACGAAAACAATTTAATCTTCTAGAAGACAAGAACAAGATCCTATCTGTTGGTGCTAGAATCAGCACTTGGACTACAGCAAGCGCCTGAAGAGACACATCTTAAACTATAAAGCAATTTAATGATTTTTTTTATGGGATTGGAAGATGTTATAAACTTTGATTTACTGAAGAGAGATTTCGGTCAAATCCACAGTTCTACTAATGAGGGTATTGTAACTTGATGTGGTAGCAAGGTGCAAGTTTTTAGTCTATGAGGAGAGGAAATGGTAAGACGAGAGAAGAATTAGTAGGTCTATAAAACAAAATTCTACTAATTTAGTAGAAATTCACAAAAGTAGCAGTTTGAAAATATTCCATTGAGAGAAATCTATTTCTATTCTGACAATATTATCACTAAAATATCATGAAGATTAACTATCATGAGTGATGCTCTTCCACTGTTATAATATATATTTTATCAGGAATTCTCACTTTGTGAGACTAACAAAAACTGATAAAACACATAACAATGTTAAGAGACTAATAAAAACACATAACAATATGATGATTTGCAAACTGGAACTAGAAGAAAGGAGATATGGAAACACAAGTAAAGTAGACAATACAAACAAAAAATTGGTAATAAGTCCTCAGTAGTATTATTCCATTTCATTCATAAAAAATATTATAGTTCATACAAGTCAAAATTCTATAACCACCAACCAACACTTTTTACATAGCAGTTTATCACATATATACAAAATAAATAAACTGGCATATCCACCAAAGGAGTAAACCTGTTCCCAAAATTTATTATGATCTTGTGCAAGAGATGAGGCTTATCCTAAAGTTTTAATACAAAGTGATATGATATAATGAAAATTACAGCATCAAGGATAACAATTCGAAGTGGTTTGTATGATGTTGCAAGTTATGCGAAGACTCCTCTTTTGTTCTGGTGCAACCAACTCCATAAAAAGTGTAAACAATAGTGAAAATGGCATGTGGTTGTTCCTTGAACGCTGCCTGGTGCCTTGTAGAAATGTGTTGGTGATGAGAGTAGTGGTAGAAAACTGTTTCATAGAAACTCTGTTGATGTTTCGCTGTTCCTTTCCTTCTTTGGTGGAAAACCTTGTGTAATGGCTGAAAACCTAAAATTTTTTGGATAGAATGGCAGAGGTTCGTTTTATGAGAAATTACAAAAAAAACCTTTGAAAAAGGTTTAATTTATAGGGGAAATGTGGAGCAGAATTAGTGGGAGGGATTATTAAATGAATGATAAGCGGGAGGAGAAAAATATTTAGACACATATCGCAATTGAAGATCGGGGTTGGAACATTTTAAAATTAAGACACAAGTGGAAAGAAATGCGATTTGAGATGGGGTGAAGATGTGGAAAGGAAGTAGGGACGATCGCAGATCGCATTTCAAAAGTTTTATTATGAAACACAGGAGTTAAATTTTGGAATTGGCGAAGTGCGATGAGATGGATGGTGGGACCCAGAAAATACGCAAATCACACATCAAAAGTTTTGATATGAGACATGAAAGTTAAATGTTGAAACTAGCAAAGTATTATGTGCGATGAAAGCAGAGGGTAACGTGGCATAAAAATAGTGGGATTTCCCGCAAATCGCACATCGGAATATTTGAGGAAGCGAAAGTGAATTCTGTGAGTGAAATTTGCGAAAATGTAATGCGAAAAGGTAGGTGGGGCCCTTTAAATGGCTTTTCAAATCAAAAACTAAAAACTTTGTTAAGTTATGTTATTATGATAAAAAGACGCCGAAATGATAATAAAAGGGTTTATAATGAATTCAAGGCGTATCAAAGGGTAATATGGGTACCAAAGCATACCACAAATCGCATTTCAGGGGTTTTGTAGGAGACAGAAATTGTACGCGAATAGAAGTTAAAATTGCGAAGAGCCGATTGCGATGAAAGGTAAGGAGTCCACAATGTTTATTGAGTGCGGTAAGTTATATCATATGATATATGATATTACGAAGATTTTTTGTGGTGCAGGTAAAAGATGCGACAAAAGAAATATATGGTAAGTTTACAAGGAAATATGATATGGATGTTAGAGGGTGTGCGGAGCTACTTCTTAACTATAAAATTTGGATTTTATTAGTTAAAAAGGGGTTTTGGAAGAAATGAAAGGCTGGATTTTGGGTTTTTGGAAAAATGAGGAAAGGATCAAAGAGAAATAGCGAAAATGTCAAAAATGATGCGAAAGAATTGAATTATAAGGAGGTAAAGGCCAAGAAAAAATGACGAAGAGGGCATATTTGAAAGGAATCAAAACCAGTGCTAACACTGGCTCTAATTAGGGATGATATTCCCACTGTGGGGCATCAAGAACTATAGTTTCAGTGCCTTATCCAGCTCTTATTTGTCTAACCAACGATCTTTCTCATTAACTCAAAAAACCAGCATGCCTAGCCATTGGGTAATGGAGTCATAAGCTAGATTTCAATATTTTGAAACTTATTTCAACATGACTGAAATACAACCTAAAATTGAAAATAAATGCTCGAGTGGTGAGCTTATTTATCTTCCTACTTCTAATCAGCTGAAATTCACTTGATCAAGTATATACAAACTTCCAAAAGAAATTTTTTAACAACTGATTTCCTGACATGTCTTCACATCCACTGCCGAAATGCTAAAAAGTATGAATCATAATCTCTAAATGTGACCCATAATTTCTGCTATGGACGAGAAGTACTCCAATACTAATAACAAGAGAGACTTTCAGAAGTCTAAACTCCATATAATCATCAATCATATCAGCAAATCGACAAGGAGACTTACTCAAAACAGCTTTGAGTTCAAGGATAGGCTGACACATACTTTCCTTTGATAGAACAATGCCTTTATGGAGAGATTTTTCTTACAAATTTCTTCTTTGAAACTATATCCCTACAACTTAGATTTATACATTTCAAACATAGGCTCATAATTGTTTTTCTTATCATAAAATCTTAGCAAAGGTGATAATTCCTTGACAGTTTGTATGAGATGAGCATCATCTTCTTCCTCGAATTCAGATTCATAATTGTCATAGATTGAATCATCACTGTAAACTTTGAAACAAGGTGACATAAAAACCTGCTCTTCATCATTAGGAAAATTATCAAACAAAGGCTGATTTATGAAGTTTTCACTATGTTCACATAATATCTCATCATGCTGCTAAATAATCTATTGTTTACCCTCTTCTTTAATGATAGGAGATTGAAGAAAATGATGAGAACAAAAGGGTTGCTGAATACCTTAATGTATAACCATGTTTTCTTTACATTTATGTTGTTCACCATCACTTTCAACTTGCTTATCAAATTGATAGCAACATTTCGGAGTGAAACATTCGACCAGATAACTATCTTTATAAAAGGAATTAAAATCATCATGAAACTCTTTCAAACAAGTGATGCTATTTTTAGGAAGATTTTTGCACCAATAAAGGGATGCACCCTCCAAAGAATATATAAACAACTTAATATTTATGTCTTCATGAACAAAATGCAGCCTATGAATTGAGTCATGAAAATCCCATAAAAAATCAGCTGGTACTTCCCAATCATGTCCACTAAACCTTGGAAGAGAAAATTCCCATTCACTTCTATCTGGAAAAGGATTAGGAAAACCATCTGCCTTTGAAAAATTTCAGAAGGAATATCTTTTAGCGAGGATCTCTTCCATCAGAGTGTTGGATCTGAAAACAATGGAGTCTCCTCTGGATTCTTTGTCATGGGTCACTAGGTGAACGATCACAATCTTCTTTAGTGTCTAGTCTTTGTTCACCATCAAAAACTAGATCTAGTCTTCTCTGGGTCAGCAATTGGAGTCATAGTAGGTGATTTCTGATTCCTCCTTGTATAAGGAGGTCTCAAAACCCCTCTTCCTCTTTGTGGAGTGACCAGGTGAACTAATTTTCAATCTTCTTCAAGTCACCAATTCTTGTTCACCATCAAGAATTGATTATCAACAATTCAAAACAAGAGATTAAGGAGAATACTTCATTTCAAGGCCTTCGTCTCCTGGAAAACACACCAAAATATGTTGGAAATGGAATCAACACTTGGAATGCAGCAAGTGCATGAACAGACACATCTTAAAATATAAAGCAATTTAATGATTTTTTTTATGGGATTGGAAGATGTTGTGAAACCAGCTTCAAAAATAGAAGAAAAGAGATATCAATGCCTTAAAAATAAGCCAGTTCGAGGGGGAAACCTCCAATACATTACATGAATGAACAATTCTTGGATGATACAAATGACCAAAACCTCCTTCTATATATAGGAGTCCATGGGGCCACAATATAATCCTAGTGGGGCCACAATGTAATCCTAGCTGACCTAACAATAATAATGTAAGGGAATAATAATAATAATATGGGGGTTACAAGGGTACAACAATAGAAATAAGGGGGGATACACTAACATAATAAGGGACTACATTATTAATATAGGGACTTAACATGCCCCTCTCCTTCAAATAAGTGTTGTCCTCAACGCTTGATTATTTCTTGATGCTTCTGTATAAAATTCTCATCCTCCCATGTGGAATCTTCTACAGGAAAGTTCTTCCACTTGTTGAGATACTCTGAAATTGATCGTACTTGTCGAGTTCTTGTTTCTGTGACTAATTTAGAACTTATTTTGATGTGATGCTGATCTTCCTGTTGTTTCATTAGATTCTGCACCAAAGTTAGGTTATCCTTTCAGAGTTGGAGAACTTGTTGTTGATGCTTGATGTGATCTTCCACTAATTTATCATCCATATTAGCTATTATTTGATCCTTCAAACCATCCAACTTAGCCTCCATTTCTATTTTTAAACCATCTATGTCATCTTCGGTTGCTCTTCGTAAGATCGAAATTTGTTGCACTTAGTACCGTAATTTTGATATCTCATACTGCCATTCTTCTTCTTCATGCGTCACAGTATAGATTTCTGAAGGCTTAATTGGTGTTGAATTATTTTTAGGGGGAATTTTAGAACCCAATACTAATATCTATTCTTCAATATTCTCTTGGAATAAATTCAAAATAATTTTTTTTTCAAAGGAGACTTATGTAATTCGACAAAAATACACACCTTTTTATTTTTTTTGAGGATCTCGATATTTAAACTGAATTATCTCTGTGATTTCAAATCTTCAATATCTGAAATTTGGCCCTGAGGTAGCACTTTGAAACCTCTTTTGAATGCCACAAGTCTGACCTAATTTGGATTCTTCAAGACAAAGTTATGTCCAACCTCCCACAATGACCTAATTATGGATTGGTTCAGTAGAGAAAACTTGTACGACTTTCCACGTGTCACTGTTTTCTCCTTTGGCTCTGAACTTGGTAGACAGAAAATTCCAGTCCGTGTACTTCCAGTCACTTTTATAGAATTCCAATCCGATGCTCAGAGAGAGAGTTATGGAGATGTTCCCATGATCACCTCTTTGAGATGAAATTTAGGAGCCTGACAAAGACCTAACTTCCATAGATCATATCTCTAAAAATATTATGAACCAAAATCTGAAATTTTTACAGGAGGTGCCTCAATATTTTAGATTTTCTCTGTGAAAATTTCATCTTCTTAACCCTCGTAGAAACAAAGTTATAGTGAAAATTCCGCGATGACCTATTTAGGTGACATTCAGGAGCCTGCAAAAAGCCCTAACTTCCACAGAACATATCTCCAAAAATATTGTGAACCAAGATCTGAAAATTTTCAACGATGTTCCTCAGGATTTCGGATTCACACTATAAAAATTTCAGCTTTTGAACCTTCTTATAAAAATATTTATAGCAAAAATTCCACGATGACCTGTTTGGTGCAGCGAAACCATAGATTCCAAAGCTCCGATACCAAATGTTGTGAAACCAACTCCAAAAGTAGAAGAAAATATATATCAATGCCTTATAAATAATCCACTTCAAGGGGGGAACCTCCAATACATTACATGAATGAACAATTCTTGGATGATACAAATGACCAAAACCTCGTTCTATATATAAGACTCCATGGGGCTACAATGTAATCCTAGCCGACCTAACAATAATAATGTAAGGGTATATAATAATAATATGGGGGTTACAGGGGTACAACAATAACAATAAGGGGGGCTACACTAACATAATAAGGGACTACACTATTAATATAGGGACTTAACAAAAGATGGTATAAACTCTGATTTACTGAAGAGAGATTTCGGTCAAATCCGTAGTTCTACTAATGAGGGTATTGTAACATGATGGGGTAGCAAGGTGAAAGTTTGTAGTATATGAGGAGAGGAAATGGTAAGATGAGAGAAGAATCAGTAGGTCTGTAAAACAGAAGTATACTAATTTAGTAGAAATTCACAAAAGTAGCAGTTTGATAATATTCCATTGAGAGAAAGCTACTTCTAGTCTCACAAGATTCTCACTAAAATATCATGAATATTAACTATCATGAGTGATGCTCTTCCACTGTTATAATATATATTTTATCAGGAACACTCATTATGTGAGACTAACAAAAACCGATAAAACATATAACAAGCTTAAGAGACTAATAAAAACACATAACAGTATGATTATTTGCAAGCTGGAACTGGAAGAAAGGAGATATGGAAACATAAGTAGACAATCCACACAAAAAATTGGTAATAAGTCCTTATTAACAGTATTCCATTTCATTCACAAAAAAGATTACAATTCATATAAGTCAAAATTCTATGACCACCAACCAACCCTTTTTACATAGCAGTTTATCACATATATACAAAAATAATAAACTGTCATCTCCACAAAAGGAGTAAACATGTTCCCAAAAGTTATTATGATCTCGTGAAAGAGATGAGGCTTATCCTAAAACTTTAATACAAAGTGCTATGACATAATGAAAATAATAGCATCAAGGCTAACAATTCGAAGTGGTTTGTATGATGTGGTAGTTTATGGGAAGACTCCTCTTCTATTATTGTGCAACCAACTCCATAAAAAGTGTAAACAACAGTGAAAATGGCGTGTGGTTGTTCCTTGAATGTTTCCTGGTGCCTTGTAGAAATATGCTGGTGCTGAGAGTAGTGGTAGAAATTTTTTTAGAGAAAATTTGTCGATGTTTCGTTGTTCATTTCCTTCTTTGGTGGAAAAACCTTTGTAATGGCGAAAAGCTCGAAAATTTCTGGATATAATGGCGAAGGTTCATTTGATGAGTAATTACAAATAAGCCCTTTGAAAAAGGTTTAATTGATAGGGGAAACGTGGAGCGGAATTATCGGGAGGGATTATTAAATGAATGATAAGCGGGAGGAGAAAACCCTTTAGACACATATTGCAATCGAAGATTGGGGTCAAAAAATTTTAAAATTAAGACACAAGTGGAAAGAAATGTGATTTGCGATGGGGTAATAACGTGGTAAGGAAGTAGCGCCGATCGTAGATCCCATTTCAGAAGTTTTATTATGAAACATATGAGTTAAATTTTGGAACTGGCAAAGTGCGATGTGCGATGAGATGGAAGGTGGGGCCTAGAAAATACTCCAAATAGCACATTGCAAGTTTTGATATGAGACATCAAAGTTAAATGTTGAAACTGGAGAAGTGCGATGAGTGATGAGAGTAGAGGGTGACATGGCATAACAAACAATGGGGTCGCCCGCAAATCGCACATCGGAATTTTTGAGGGAGCGGAAGTGATTGCGGTGAGTGAAATTTGCAAAAATGCGATGCGAAAAGGTATGTGGGGCCCTTTAAATGAATTTTCAAAGAAGAAAGTGAAAACTTTGTTAAGTTATGGTAATATGATAAAAAGACGTCGGAATGATAATAAAAGGGTTTATAACGAATTCAAGGTGTATCAAAGGGAAACATTGGTTCTAGACCATACCACAAATTTCATTTCGGGGGTTTTGTAGGAGACAAAAATTGTGCGTGAATAGAAGTTAAAATTGCCAAGAGCCGGTTGCGATGAAAGGTAAGGGGTCCACAATGTTTATTAAGTGAGGTAAGTTATATCATATGATATATGATATTACCAAGGTTTGTTGTGGTGCGGGTAAAAGCTGCGATAAAAGAAATATCTGGTAAGTTTAAAAGGAAATATGATATGGCTATTAGAGGGTGTGTGAAGCTGCTTTTTAACTATAAAAATTGGATTTTATTAGTTAAAAATGGGTTTTGGAAGAAATGAAAGGATGGAATTTGGGTTTTTGGGAAAATGAGGAAAGGATCGAAGAGAAATGGCGAAAATGATGCGAAATAATTGAGTCATAAGGAGCAAGAGGCCAAGAAAAAATGACGAAGAGGGCAGCTTTGAAAGGAATCAAAACTAGTGCTAACACTATCTTCAGTCTCTTGGAGCAGATGTTTGGGCAATAGTTGAAGGCGGATAACAATATGCAGCTGCAGTTCCAACAGATCTAGCAACAAGAAAGAACTATGAAACTCAGTCAGAATTTGTCAAAGTTATGAAGTTTAATACAAAAAAGGAGATATGGGAAAAAATCATTCTGAGCTATGAAGGTGATGCAAAGGTAAAAAGTGCTAAACTCCAAACTCTCAAAATTCAATATGAAATTATTTCTAGTTTCTTCTTACGTCTAGATGAGATCGTAAATCGTATGAGAAATCTGGGTGAATTCATAAGCGACACCACTCTAATAGAGAAAATATTAAGATCTCTAACCCCTAAATTCGAGTAAAAAATGTATGCTATTGAAGAGAAGTAGGATCTACAGACTCTTACTGTTGTTCAACTTCATGGAATCCTCACTGCCTATGAGATGAGGAAAGGAGATCCATATGAAGTCAAAGAAACTGCTTTTAGAGCTACTGCAAGAGGCAAGGACAAGGAATAAAAAAAATAATCAGGGTATGTATCAGAAGAAGATGAGGTACATTTTGTAAAGAAACTTAAACTTGGCACTAGAAGGTTTAGAGGTAAGCTTCCTTTCAATTTTTTTGCTTGTGGGAGAGTTGGTCATTACGCTCCTAAATTCCCTCATAAAGATAATCATGAAAAGGGAAAGGATTTAGAAAAAGGTAATATGAGACGATTTGTCAATAGAAAAATTTACTATACTCATAAAGATAGTGATGATTTATCAAGTAGTGAAGAAGGAGAATCTGATCAAGAAATTAGATTGCTTATGGAATTTGAAAAAGACACGAGTGCGGCTAAAGATACTTTAATGGATGATTTAGAAGAAAATGATTTTATTGAAGAAATAAATTAACTCAAAATATGCTTGGAAGAGAATAAAATAGCCATACATACTCTAAAGAATCAACTCATAGAAAAGGAGAAGCACAATAAAAAATTAGAATGTGAAATAGTAAGTCTAAGAAAGGAAATTGAGAAATAAAAAACTTTAAATCTTAGATTTGCTAAAGGATTTGAAACCTTAGATGAAATTATCAAGATTCAATGCTCTCCTCTATAAAGATGGGTCTTGGATATATTGATGAATATTCTCAGTCAGAAAAGTCTTTAGCTACAAGCTATCTAAATGCTGCAAAGGCCAACCAGAAAATATTCGTCACTCAACAAAAGAACAAAGACAATGTCCAGGTAAAACATGATCATTCAAATTCAAGGATGAACAATAACATAAATATCAACCAAAAGGTAAATAACAATAGAAGGTTCTATGATTGCAGAAATTTCTTCTTTAATGGATAATTTTTCTCATGTCATAATTTTGGTTACAAATTTGTTCAATGTGTTGCATACAAAACCATTATGAGCAGAGAAGCAAGAAAGCAAAGAAATGAGACAAGAATAAATAAGAATACTTATAACAGTTTTTCTCCTCTTGAAGGTGAAATTGAATGTTCATTTTGAAATAACTTTGGACATGAAGAGTCTAAATGCAGGAGAAAACTTCAGACAAAAGAATAGATATCCACAAGTTCCAAGGTATGGAGAAAGAAGGACTTATAGTTTGAAAGTTGCGACATAGCTTTATTTGCGGAAGGAGAAGAAAATAAATGGTACATTGATAGTGGATGTTCAAAACACTTGAAAGGTGATAAAGATAAATTTATTTCATACAATGCATTAGAGAAAGAAAAGAATGTTACTTTTGGAAATGACTCTCCTGCTATCATTAAGGGTAAAGGATTTGTTTTTATAAATGAAAAGGTTAAAGCTAACAATGTTATGTATGTTTATGAATTAAAGAATAACTTGTTGAGCGTGAGTCAAATGTGTGATCAAGGAAATGAACTTGTCTTTCGTTCAACAGAGTGTGTGGTTCGTGAACTTGACACAAGAAATACCGTAATAAAAGGAACAAGAACACCAAGCAATCTGTATATATTGAAAGGTGGCCAAGAGAAATGCTATCTAGGTAAATCTACATAAAATTGGTTATGGAACAGAAGATTGGGACATTTGAGCTTTTCTCAAATAAGAAAATCAAGCAGGCTCAAAGTTGTTCATGATCTACCCAACATCACTTTGCCCGAAAGTACCATATGAAAATCATGCCAATTCGGTAAGCAAACCAGGGTGAAATTTAATGCCAAAGAAGGATCAAGAAATAAGCCTCTTGAACTTATACACACTGATTTATGTGGTTTTGTAAGGAAAAATTCACATCATGGAGAATAATATTATATCCTATTAAATGATGAATTTTCTAGAATGTGTTGGATCGGTTTATTGAAACATAAAGATGAAGCATTTGAAAATTTTAAGATCTTCAAAGATTTGGTTGAAAATGAATTAGATCTAAAAATCAAATGTCTTAGATCTGACTGAGGAGGAGAATACATATCAGATGAATTATTTGATTTCTGTGAACTATATGGCATAAAAAGATAGTTTTTTGTAGCTGGAAATCCACAAAAAAATGGCGTGGTAGAAATAATGAATAGAACAATTCAGAAAATGGCTCGTGCTATGCTTGATGAATCTGGGACTCTTGACACCTTTTGGGGAGAAGCAGTGCATACTGTAGTAAATATTCTCAACAAGGCTCATGTTTGTGTAAACAGTGATAAAAATCATTATGAACTTTGGTATGGTAATATTCCCACTATGAAGCATTTTAGAGTTTTTGGAAGAAAATGTTTTATAAAAAATAATGATGAAAAACTTGGTAAGTTTCAGCCTAGAGCATATGAAGGAATATTTCTTGGTTACTCTTCTAGAAGTAAAGCATACAAATGCTACAATAAAAGACTTCAGAAGCTTTTTGAATGTATTGATGTTGTAATTGATGAATCTCTCATAGCTCCCAAAAGGGAAATAACAAGAAATGAGGATGATGATGTATATTTACACTCATCAAATAACAACAATATAGAAGGAGAACCCAATGAAGCACCATAAGAAGATATATCAGAAAAGGCTCCATCCAGGAATGTTCAAAATAATCACCTAGAATCTCAAATTTTGGGAGAAAAGCAATCAAGGGTTCAAACAAGAAGAACTCTTGTAGGATCTCCTAGTTATCTAGAATTCTTATCCACCATTGAACCAGATAATGTAAATGAAGCTAGTAAAGATGAATGTTGGATTCATGCCATGAATGAAGAAATTTAACAAATTGAAAAGAATAATACTTGGGAATTGGTTCCAAGACCTCATATAAAAATGTTATTGGAACAAAATGGATATTAAAAAACAAGTTAAATGAAAATGGAGATGCTATTAGAAACAAATCTAGACTTGTTTGTAAAGGGTATGCTCAACAAGAAGGTATAGACTTTGAAGAAACATTTGCACCTGTAGCCAGACTTGAAGCCATAAAATTTTTTCTTGATTTTTCAAGTTTTCAATAATTCAAGGTTTATCAAATGGATGTAAAATATTCTTTCCTCAATGGTGATCTGGAAGAAGAATTTTATATAGAACAACTAGAAGGATTCATTTTGGGAAATGATGAAAAACTTGTTTGCAAACTCAAAAAGGCTCTATATGGTCTAAAACAAGCTCCTCGGGCATGGTACTATCGACTTGACAAATATCTTCAACAACAATGTTTCACAAAAGGATCTACAGGCAGTAACTTATGCACAAAAATTAAGAATTAAGAATTGTTAACTATTGTTGTTTACGTTGATGACAACATTTTTGGGAGTAATGGAGAATCCATGAGTGAGAAATTTTCTTTTGTTATGCAACAATAATTTGAAATGTCTTTACTTGGGGAACAAACATATTTTCTTGGCTTACAAGTGCAACAAGAAAAAGATGACATATTTCTCTCACAAGAAAAATATCTCAAACAAATACTAAAGAAATATGGGATGGAAGACTGCAAACCTATGAACACTCCAATGGTGACCAGATGTAACCTCAGTTCTCATAATGATTCTCCCTTGGTAAACCAACTAGAGTATAGATCTATGATTGGAAGTCTACTTTATCTAACTGGGACTAGACCAGATATCATGCATGCATTTGGGATTGTTGGACTATTCCAATCAAATCCAAAGAAGTCACACCTTCAGGACGTAAAAATAATATTCAAATATCTACAAGTAACTCAAGATTTTGGTCTATGGTATCCCAAAAATGCTGATCTTACTTTTCATGCTTACGCAGATGCGGACTGGGCTAGAAATATTGATGATAGGAAATTAACTAGTGGTGGTGCATTTTATAAGGGGCCTTGATTAGTATCCTGGTTCAGCAAGAAACAAAGTTCCATTGCCTTATCTATGACAGAAGTAGAATAAGTGGCTATTGCATCATGTTGCACACAACTTCTTTGGATGATGTAGAAATTACAAGATATTCAAATTAAAGGTTCTCCTCCCATCTCTATCCTGTGTGATAATACAAGTGTCGTTAGTATCGAAAAATCTTGTTATGCATTCCAAAACCAAGCATATTCCTATCAAATATCACTTTTTATGAGAACAAGTGCTTAAGAAAAAGGTTAAATTAGAGTATGTTCCCTCCAAAGAACAAGTTGTTGACATATTTACTAAACCTATTCCTAGGGAAGAATTTGAATATCTTAGACAGAAGTTGGGAGTTGTCTCTACCTCACTTACCAAATATGTTTGATTTCAGAAGAATAAATTTAGTAAGCAGGTTCCATGAAGCCTAGTCACATATATATGTCAGTTTATCTCTATACAGTCACGTATGGATCTTATTGTCATATCTAGTTTGGCTATGTTTCTCAAGAGTTGATGGGTTCTATCTGTGGTTCTGGTGTTCAAATTACATTTCCTTTCCTTGATTTTTATCTGCTTGATGAAGATTCTTTGATGAATTGGTTGTTGAAAATGTTCAGGATGCACAGGTTTAGGGGGAGAATTAGCCTTGTTGATAATAATGCATTGTTGGCATTATGTTGGTTGCTGAATTATGATCTCCCTCTTGAGATCCTTTGGTCTTGGTTATAAAAAATCATATATGTAATTTGATGTAAGGGTCATGTTGAGAACCATGATGTAAATATTGTCATATTTAGTCATGTATGGACTTATTCAAATATGTAAACCCACTTATATTGGGTGATTGAGCCAAAAATGTAAACCCACTTGGTTGGGAGATTGATGTAAGTATGAGTCCTTGGTGATAGGAAAGGTCATACTTAGTTGAGTCATAAATTCATGTATTCAATTGAAAATCTCAAGACTCAGCATGTGCTCAAGGGGGGCATGGTCAGTGCAGGTCAGATCTATAGAGCTCTTCCTTCTACAAGGAAAGAGAAACCTTGTTTCAACATTATTTCGCCCTTTACCCTTGATGTCAAAGGGGGGAGAGTAACTAGGTGTTTGGTGATTGAATAATGCTTATGATTTATGTGTCTTTCAAGTATCTACAATATGTCGTGATCAAACACCATCATGGTTTCCATCAAGTCCAAAGGGGGAGATTGTTGGCATTATTATGTAATATGTTGATATGTTTTCCTTGATGGAAACCTAGTTGATGACTTGCCTTTTGATAAAAACCTATTTGTTAAAGATGTAAAAATGATGTATCTACAAGTCAGTTCATATGTGATATAAAAATGATTTCCAATCAGTGACAGAGAAATGATAAAGGTAATGTTTCTTAATGTATACACAGGTTTGATGAAGGTAACCCAAGTATACCCACAGGTTTGATGAAGACGACCCGTGTATACATCCAGAATTAGTTTATACGCAATTTTGATGAAGAGAAGTCACATATACACGTGGGTATGAAGAAGCCAAGTCACGTATGTAATTACACACTTATTTTATGATACCATGGGTCCTTACCATGGTTTTACCCCAAAATATTGAGTGTTGTGTCGTGTATTTGATTCCATCCAAGAATACCATCGACACTTGTGTGGTTTTGGCTCATGGTATTGGGAAAGGCTCAAACTATTTAAGGAGAATAAGGTCATAGTGAAAAGTAAGCAAGTGTATGGATTTTGATTGAATATTTCACTCTGAAGTATATCTGTATGGAATGGATTACATTTTATTAACAGATATGAAATAATGATGCACCTATGAATACAATGATGGATCAAGATCTCTGGACTTGAAATTAATATGTATTTTCTTGATCTGTTTGTGATATGTTTAGATCTGTGATCTAGCGCATGTTTTCTGAAGTGAAGGGTATGATCTGAGTAAGTCTGTTGATCTAAAATTTTACACAGTCCTGAATATTTACATATCTATACATTGGTTCATCACGGTGAAATCCTGTATACACGCGGGTTCATTTCAACAAAAGCACTTGTGAAGATTTCTAAAGATAATTTCTGATCATTTCTACTATCTGTAAATGAACTCTTCATATAGATATGGGTTGTTTGAATACTATAAATGTTGCTGGTTGATTATGTACAAATATGATCAATGACTAGGTGATTGAATATTATGGATGATGCTAACTGAATAAGGGTTCTATAAATCTAACAAAGTATGCCTGAATTTCTCATATCTGCTTTGAGTCTGATCAAATTCCTAAATTCAGTATATAAGGATCTATATGCAAGTTTTAGTGAGCAAAGTAGCATATACATTTGGTTTTATGAATGATCAGGGTTGAAGTTGATTCTTCATGTTAATTCAAAAGTTTGGGTTTATTGCTGTAAATTGGTTACAATAATCTCACTGTTTTGTTTCAATATTGGGTTATGGCTATTGGTGTTAATCTACAAATTTTGTTATGTTGAAGTTGTTGGATCCAGTGTGAAAATTAATGAAACGTGGTCTACAATGATTATGACAGTTGAAAATTTTAGCCACCAATAAAAATTTTCATATCAAATGGTGGCTAAAACTTTTTTGGAGCCTTCAAAGAACAATTTTTATTGCTAAAAAATGTTATCTCTTGAAGACTCTTGAAGACCTCATCTCCTTTGTCCAAATCTTCATTGTTGTTCCCATTTCAAAGCTCATAAATTTTGTTGATTTCAAAGAGAAAATATTGCTGCAAACACCATTCTCCCCTCCTTCCACTTTAAAACTAACATCCCTTCTTGCCTCCCTTTTTTCCTCATAAAAATTCCTCCAATTTCCATTTTTCCATTTTCCCTTTATGATTTCTCCCTTTACAGAGTTTAAAACTTCTTTTTGGACTCTGCCGAAACCCCCAAATCCATCAGAAAATCCTCAAAAACTCATAAAAAAAACACTTTTTGTATTATAGACTTAAGCCCCTTTGGGCTAAGTCCTAACCACTTCCCCTCCATGTGCCCTGGCCCTAGAACCAGGCGCTAACCCATTTGGGGTGCTTAATCGCATCGCAAAATTCCAAGCGCATAAGTCTATTTGCCATGTTCAAAAGTTCCGATGCGATTAAGCCTCGGTGCACAGCGCCTGATCCTATTATTGTTTTATATAACCCGAGTGCCCGCAATCGAGCACTAAAAAATTTGTATATTTCATGTCTGATCCCTTATTTCCTTTTGTAAATTAAAAAACCCAAAGTTTGGTCTAAAATGCGCCGGATTTATGTTTTTCAATAAAAAATGGGTATATTGAAAGACCCGAAACAAACTTTCCGATGCGATTGGGTCCTATTTATATAAACTCCGCCCCCTCCTCTTTTCATTCCATATAGCCTGCGCCTAGGACCAAGATTTTAAGTCTCGAGGCGCCAATCGCATCGCAAAGATTTCAAATGGTTAGATTGAAAGACCGGGACCGACCTTCCAATGCGATTGGCCCTTTATTATACACGCCCCGCGCATATTCTATTTCATAAAAACCAGCGGCCCCCGCAATCGGGCGCCAAAAATTTCATATATATATATATATATATATATATCCCGCCCCGTGCATATAAACTTTGTATATATTAAATTTTTGGGTTTTTCATATAGTTTGAAGAACTTTTCCGCTGGCGCATACCTCAAACCATCTCCTTCATTGATCATTGGGCCGATCAAATGGCCTGCGCAATATCGCATCGAAATTTTTTGTTAAGTGCGTTTCCATTTCATGCCACCTCCGATCAGCGGTCTCCAATCTATCCTCCACCGTCGATCTGATCTGTAGATCGATGGCCCCAAAATCATCGCATCGGAGTTTTTTTTGTTGGCATGTTTAAAAGGTTTTATTCAAAACCGCCGATTGCGATCTCCCGATGCATCTCCCACCATCGATCTGATCTGCAGATCGACGGTCTACATTTGATCACATCGAATATTTTTTATCGAGTGCGTTTTTAACATTTGTTTTTCCCCCTCCGATTGCGATCCTCTGATTGGATCTGAACCGTCCACGTGTCCAGATCAGACGGTCCCAGATATTTTCCCTCATGGTTTCATCGCCATTTGCCTTCCACCAAGAGGATTTTAACGCGTAATCCCCACTGTTGATCTCTGTGCGATCAATGGTTTTGACTTATTTCTCCCTTTTCTCTTCTTTTAACCTCCACGAACAGATCTACACCGTTGGTTGATGCCATCCAATGACCATGCTCCTCCCCACACTCTATGAAGCAGTAAAACCAAATAACGCAAGATTTTTTAATTAGTTTTGTATTTTGCAGGTGTTTAATGGTTTATCCATTATGTTAAAAAAATGCCGAAGGCCGGGAATGACAATTCCCGTGCCTTTGATTCATCAAAGGAAACCATTCATAGGGTTCAAACTCCACATCTCGTCGATACTTCATGGGCATTGATGCCTTGCGAGCCCTGCGCAGCACTACACATCAAAAAGACACAGTGAATAAAATCACAATCAAAGAGTATCAGTGTCGAAGATAAAACATACCAGAATAGGAGATTGATGACATATCTGTGGGGATTACGGCTAAGATTGATTATCAAAAGCCTAATCCTTCAAATTAAAATACAGTTAAAAGAAAATCACAAGTGTTCATCAGAGAGAAAGGCCTCCACTGCCACATATGAGGCAAATTGATTCCTCTCAGCTACCACAGTGCCACCTATAGCCACAAGCATTCAACAGAGGCCAAAATTATTGATCAGAAAATCAAATATTTTCCTCAACGCAGCCGAATAGTTATTTCTGCCAAGGAATTTAATGTAAAAAATATCAACAAAGTTACTATTACATGACACAAAGCCTTAAAATTCAACAAAAGCTCCCACCGAGCTTAGTCTTAAATGTAAAAAAATTAATACACACAGAACATCTGTAAACTTCTTCATCGAGCTCTTCAAAGGCTGAGAAGCCATTAAGACTATATTGATTATCTTGGGAGATCTTTTATCAGATCTCACCTCCTCATTCTTCTATAAATACTTCTGTAGAAGATGAGAAATTGTTGGTTGCAGAACTTTGAAATATACTTGAGCTTGAAACTCCTACTTGTAAATAGTGTTCATTGGCTCTTGAAGCTTTGCTTGTGATAGATAATTTATTCTGGGAAGTGTAGATGATTTCTAAACTAAAGCATTGGACTTAAAGCTGTAACTGGTTTGAAGCATCAATACAAGCTGATTTATGGGATCCTAGTCTATGTCAACGGTGATGTTATTTCTTATTGTAAATTTTTATTTCATTTCTGTTTCCATTTTTTTCATCTTCTCTTATAAAGAACAACAAACATAGAGTTAGGAACTACTGTATATCAATACCCTTCTCTGACTGATAAGCTTTATCTTAATGTTTTCTTCCAATTTGTGTTATTTGGGAATGATTTAATTCAGTTCAAGCAGTTAGGAATGCTAGTGTTCCCTCATCCTACTGTCTTAGCTAATTGTTATTCTTAAATGCTATTTTCAGTATGTGTTAAGTAGAGATGAACTAAGGAAGATATGGTGTGCCTTGGTCCTAGTTTTATCCCAAAATACTATCTGAAAGTTTCCCTTGGAATGTGTTAAAAGCTGGCTAGTTTCAAAGTACTTACCAGATCTTAGACCATTCTTTGTTATCTTTGTGTTTGTCTTGAAAGTTACCAAGTAAAGATGAGCTAGGAGAGGATTTGTGGTGAGCCCAGCCCCCTAGTTTCTTCTCCAATAGTTGCCTTCAAGTTTCCCTTTGTTTTAAAATGTTTTCTATTGAAAGTGTATCAAAGGCTGGCTAGTTTCGAAGTACTTACCAGATCCTAGTTTACTTTCATGTCTTTCTTAAGTGTATGTCAAAAGATGGCTAGTTTCAAAGTACTTACCAGATCTTGGGCTGCTCTTTGTTCTTCATTTGTTTAAATTCCCCTTCTTGTTGTATCATTTCATTCCATAAATCAAACTTTAAAGAGATCCTTAGACATAGATGACTTGCCCCATGGACCACTCTTGCTCCTTGTTGTTTCAATTAAACCCTATTATGACTCCATAGCCCAATGGACTAAAACCTGCAATTATCTATCTTTTTGGCCAAATATTACTCTGATTTCTTGCAACTTCTCACCTTTGAAACTCTTTCCATTTAGGACTTTCCCTCAAACAATAATCATGCTCAATCATCCAAAAACAAAAAAAACCCCCGGCCTTCATAACTAGCCTAATATCATTACCTGAACTTCAAAGACAAATCCAATCTTTGCACTTATTGGAGAGACCCCTCTTCGGATTTAGGAGGGCTAGATCCTAGAATCCCAAAGTGGTTGAAATAGAGTTCTCCCTGTAGTCATACTTTTTCCATTCTTGCTGATTACAGGGAGCTAATAGAAACCTTCAGTGTGGAAGTCAAAGCTTCCTACCTGTAGAAGGTGGTGATTAGTTTAGGGGGTTGTAGTTCCCTTCCAATAGTGGTCGGTAAATGAGATCAAGGGGTTGGAGCTCCCTTCGAGTAGCAGCTGGAGAACAAGAGAATGTAGCAACCTTCTGCAGGAGGGTGCCTGCATACTGATATGAGTTTGCATCAGTAAAAAATTGTAAGTAGTTTTCTATATAATAAATACTGAAGACAAAGACAAAAACAATGATGGTTTTCTCCCGACTTGGGTTTCCACCTTAAATCTTGGTGTTCATGTGTGATGCCCTTGTGTGTTGATTTATTATGTTATTACTGCACATGTTTAATTCTTAGCTATATGATGAATAACTGATGAACTGGGCTAAGTAATGTTTCTGAATATTTATCTGAACATTAATATATTTGGGTATACGCAAGTTTCATTTAGGATATCCACGTAAATACGCTATTTGTTCTAATCAGAGTCGCGTATAGAAATCAGTAAAAAAAAAAAAAAAGATTGTGATTTTTGTAAATACTGATTCACACCCCCCCCCCCCCCCCCACCCCTCCCCCACCCCTCAGTATTTTTCCCAACATATAGTATTGTGTACATATGATGTTGTATGTTTGTTGTATATATGGTGTTGTGTCTATATTGTATGTGCAGTGCTAGGAATGTATGCTGCTATTTACATGTGAGACATGTGGTGTTGTGTACATATTGTATTGTGTTCATGTTGGATGTGTGGTGTTATGTGCATATGGTGTTGTGCGCGTGTTGGATATGTGGTGTTGTGTCCATATGGTGCTATGTGCAATTTGAATATGAAATTCTATGTACATATGGTGTTGTATGTGTGATGTACATATGGTTCTATGTACATTTGGTGTGGTGTGCATGATTGTACATATGATTTTGTGTGCATGTGGTGTTGTGTACGTGTTGTACATGTGGTGTTGTGTGCATGTGGTGCCATGTACATGCCGTGCATGTGGCGCTGTGTACATGAGGTGTCGTGTACATGTTGTGCATGTGGTGTTGTGTACATATGGTATTGTGTACACATTGCATAGGTGGTACAGTGTACATTTGGCATTGTGTACATGTTGTGCAGATGATGACATGTACATGTGATGTTTAAAGTTTTTTTGTGTACAGGTGTTGTTGTATACATGTTGTGCATATGGTACTAGTATACATGTGGTGTTGTGTGCATGTCGTACATGTTGTGCTGAGGGCATATGGTACTATGTATGTGCATAGTGTAGTCGTGTTATCGTGACATGTGTATTTGTTGTGTTTTCCTCTATGTATGTATATGTATATGTATATGTATTGTGTTGTATTGTACACAGGGTGTAGGTGTATGTGTTCCATTCTAGTGTAGGCGTATGTATTGCGTTGTATAGTACACTGGGTGTAGGCGTATGTGTCGTATGTCAGTGTGGGTTTATGTATTTTATGGTGTTGTATGTCATATGCATGTGTACGTGTTGTGATGTACATTGCATGTAAGTGTACAAGATTGAAGAGAAGGCACTAGGTTCTTGTTGGGTGTGGAAATTTATCTAGTGTGTGTACAGAAAGAACAAAGGAAAATGCAAGGAACGATGAAGGATAAGCATCACTATTTTATTGTAGTTTTATTATGCATGTGATCTATGATTTTGACTTATGATGGTTTCATGTGATTTATGATTATGGTTTATGATGATTTCATGTGATTCATGATTTTGACCTATGATGGTTGTGTTTTGAGCTAACCAAATGTGATATGTTTATACATGATGATTTGATCAAACAAATGGTTTCACTTGTTGTGATAGGAAGTAAAAATTATTGAAATTGTACCTTATTTACGAGCTACCAGTGAGGTATGATTTGAAGTTATTTCAATTTATTTTGAATCTAGTGGAAATTATGTGCTTGGTACACGAAGCATCGAAATTCTTGGTTGGGTGGTTTAAACTGATTGCAACAATTAGAAGAAATAGTGAAAAGGAATTGAAACATGTAGCAATATGTTGGTAAAGCACTTCAGGAGCAGGGCCATTGTGGGACACTAGTACCCAATAATTTCCATTGATTTCCATGAGTTGGCTATGACTGGTATGATGGTTTTGAGGCAAGGATATTCCTTAGTTTTTGTATCTTCCGATGTGAGGAAGCCTTGCCAAGGGATGAACTTCCCGAGATGGGGGTGCCAACGGAACTTGGAAGGTGAGTGACCGGACAAATGGGGTGATCAAATATCCTGAGGGACTGTGTAGAATAGGAGGAAGTTCAGGGATGGATTTGTTTTGGTCATTAACATTTCCAGTTGGAATCATATGCACATTGGGAGTGTACCCTAGAACAATGATTTAGGAATTTTTCACTGAGGGTACAGTATCACAATATTTTAGCATTGGAAATTGGATGTAGATTTGACTTTGGTAGTGGATTCTAGACTTCCTGAGAAGGAAGTGAATCCTTGTACTACTTTGGAGGGTGGAGATGGGAGCCTCTGGATTCCCTTATTACTAATACATGCATCATATCCATAATTTTTTGGTTGAGAAAATGTGTATATATGTACATGTGTATATTATTGTAAATAATGTATCAAGCTGGATTTATAAATATCCATAGACAGTATGATTATTTTTCGGTTGAAGAAAATATGGTTGTTAATGTAAATATCATAATGAGATATGTTATAAAGCTCCAGTAAACGGTATGATTATCTTGTTTCAACAATGGTCATTGGAACTAATGGAACAAGTTATGTTATAAAGCTCCATAGGCAATATGTTTTATTTTCAGTGGTTTGTTGGTTTGTAGGTTTCATTTAACACCGAGGATGGTGTTCCCCCAAGGGGGAGGTTTCTATAATAGCCCTGGTAATATTTCATGTAAAATATATAAGATGACAGTGGATGGGACACGTATTCCAAGCTGAATAGTGGGAAAGACATCTTAGCAGGTGTTCACTTCGATTTGTTATGGCTAAGGAAATTTGGAAAAGGAAATGGAAAAGGATTTGGAAAGGCATGAGGCATTTATTGGCATTTATTTATGAAAATAATGGAAAATAGGATAAAAGGAAGGTGAAAGGTCACAGGTTGCAGGTGAGGAGGAAAATGAAGGAAAATAATGGAAAATGAATAAAATAGAGTCCTCATTAATAAAAGGGCTTATGAGGATCAATGGGTAAGAAATTTTCAGTTAATTTTTGGAGTTCTCTCTCATTATTATCTCTCTCTCTCTCTCTCTCTCTCTCATACTCTTGGATGCTTAGATTTTTCTTAAAGAACTCTTGGAGAGTGTGGATACTTGTTGATTTCGAGCAAGAAGGAAAATGAAGAGTAGGAAAGTGCAGGTGGATATTGGGATCAACAGTTACAATGGGATTTGATTGCAGGTACCGAGTTTAATGTATGTTTTCCTCACTATTTTTAGCATGCATGGGTATGCATGTGGATTTTCCTAGTCCATGGCGTTGTGGGTTTATTTCCATTGATTATTTTTTGGTTGGTTCTCATGATTCCTTTAGATGTGGGTTGAGTTATTAGTTCCTAGAAGCCTTGGTTGGAAAAATTCTCTGGAAGCCCGACGGAAAACTATGAGTTGAGTTACTATTCCTGGAAGCCTTGGTTGGAAAAACGCTCTATAAGCCCTAGGTTGGTTGAATTACTAGTTGTTAACACCGGAAAATCGTACAAGGAAAGACGACATTATTTAATTTTAGGCAGAAGGATTTACAGGGTTGAGAGACATTAGAGAATCTGGAAAGTATTTAAAAATATCTAAGGTTTGAGGAAAAATAAAATTTGAACAAGTCATAATTTATTTTGCGTGCAAAATCCTTCAATAAGAGAGCCTTTGTACACCTTTTCACCCAAAAAGCGCGCAATCCTGGAAGTGGTGGAAGTCACTTTCTGGGACCATAAAAGGCACACTCTAGGACATTGATTCCACACTTGAAGTTTCCTAAGGACAACCACCCAAGCCTCCTTAGGACATCAAGGTAGAACACAATGGAATAAATGTGGCACACAATGGAATCATTCCCTCTCTTGGGTCACCATCCACAACGTACCAAGAGAGGGAAGGAGGATTTGAATTCCCCTATAAAAGGTCACCAAGAGATGAACAACTTGAGAGCACATTGTTATGTTGGCTAGAATTTCTCCAAGAAATACCAACAGTGTGTGATCTGGAGTAGAGATAGAGGGGAATCAATTGCTGGCCATCCAAAAACTTCAGTCCACCATAGTAGAGAGAGGGAGAATTTGCACCAAGGCAAGCTTGGAAGTAAAGACATTCTTGCATCGAGACTTAGAACCCCAAGTTTTAAGGGCCCCTTAGCAAGTGGATTAAAGTTTCATCCTCATTTCCTACCAGCACTCAATAAGAGGGGACTTAAGCACCGATGTTTGGATTATTGAACTTGTTTGACTCTATTTAAAGCTTTTGTCTTATTTTTTTGTTTTAGTTTAATTTTTATGTTTCTATATTCTTTATCTAGTATGTTTATGTTCTAGCATGTTCCATTAACTTTCTTGACTCCATATATTTTCTACCTATGACCAATAACTTAAGAGGGTAAACCAAACCCCTTAATTTGGTGTGATTTCATACATGTGTGCACCAAACACACTAACACACTAGTCTTGGAATCCCTAGTTGTAAAAATGCTCTGGAATATCTGTAACAGTTGGGGTTTGTTAGGTAAATTTGACTCAGGGATAGAGTCAAAGCTGACCGGGTTAAACAATGTTGTTTTTATACATGTGGTATTGTGTACCCATGGATTTCTTCCCATGGTATTGCATGTAATGGAGCCTTTAAAAGACCAAGAAGACTTCATTGTAACATAGGCCAGGGAGGTGAGCGGTAAAGTCTCACTTGGCCATCTTGGTCAGGGTTTTGGCCAAGGGATCGAATGAAATTTCATTTGTTTTCCTCAGAGTTGGGGTTATCCAAGATAAAAAATTGTGTTTATATTTTATTATTGTTGTTATGTTGATTTTTTTCTCTCAGTTTAATTATCTCTCTAGTTAAATTTTCTTCAATTGGTATCAGAGCCATTTTTGGCTTCAAAGGGGTGCTTCTATTGCCAAGAGTTTGTATTGGCCTGGTTGATAGAGAGATGTGAGCACTTTAAAAAGAATATGATGCGAGATCATGTATGCATGGTGCTACTATATGTTAGAATGAAGTATGGAACACCGTGGTGTAATTAAAAAGCTATTTTCAAGTTGGAGGAGTGGGAAGTATGTGAGGCTTGGAAACCTAATATAAATTTTTGTCCATTACCTGTGAAACGATATTTTTAGGATTTTATCCTAAGAGCGGTCTCCATGGTGAGAAAAATGAGATATTTTATGGCACGACCTGCATAAGTAGCACAATGTCGGGTTTGCAGTTTCTCGTCTGTCACCTCCAGGATAATGGATCTAGTCAATTAACATGGGGTCCAAAGTATGAGTTAGAGTTACGTTCCATAGGACTGTCAATGTCAAATATTTGAACCATAGGGAGCTGTGGAATTACTAAGTGCCGTAGAGTACCTTGAATCATGGCTTGCATGAGGTTGTAATGAAACCTACTAAAATGGATAACAAATTTATCCATCAGATCTAGTTCCTGCGACATAGTTGCATGGTCGAGGTATAATTTTTGTGCAAGAATGGTGGATGCAATGGAAGAGGGTCTCTGAGATAAAATTGCTCCTAAGACCAAAAATATTAGATTTTGTGGTTTCGAGTAGAAATATCAAAATTCGCAAGGCGCAAATCTTGGGTGAGCATATTAGCGTTGAGATTTTTCTTTTTTAATATTTTGGTAAATGAAAAAATTTTCAGTAATGATAATGGAGTGGCCACAAGATCATATAAATGATGTGCCATGATTATTAATGGAGAATTTTGAAAGCAAGAACCATGATGACCAATGAATTGGAGCTCGGAGTGGTTGCATACATGATGTGTAGATCAGAGTGCTCATTGAAATGGGTCATGAAGCTAGGAAATGGTTCTCTCTAAGATAACCACGTGGCAGAGAACTACAAGTTTGAGAAGTAGAAGTGGAGATGGAAATATATAGTGAAATGGAAGTGAAGCTCAAGAGACAGGTCAGGGAGGTCCTAACTAAGTCGGTTGATGTTTCCATAAAATCTGGAATCCTACTCAAGGAAAATGCATTGGAGGTCATGAGTAGATTGGGTCACATTCTAATTTTTGTGAATCTTTGCAAGGTATGATGAAATGTTTTTAGCATCCTTGTAATAGGCAGTATGATTTGTGAAACAACAACAAGCCCTAGACATAGAAATATTGTACATGGAAGAGATGGGGTATTGACTGGGTCGTTCAATAATAGTGATAGCAGCCATAACATGGTCAAGTGGTAATGTAAGGGCAGTTAGGGCTTTGGTGGTGGGTATAGGTATGAATTGAGCGATGCCATCGTCTGCATAGTCCAAAAAAATAGTTAGCTTATCTTGCTTTGGTGCAGATCACAAGGTGTGCATTTTTTAGTGCATGTAGTGAGGGGATCATTGAATGGATAAAATATGTTTGAGTAGCATGTCAAGGAGAGAGGATGACGCTAGAATAATAATAATAATAATAATAATAATTCAGTAAAAAAGAATGCATGTAAATGGGAATACTGTTGTAAGAACTGGTAAGGCATGTGTACCCCTATGTAATAATCGATATAGTCCGGGTTAGACCTAGGTGATAGGGTGGATGTCAAATTAACACATACTCCAGGATAAATTTAAGGGGGGTAAGGGCCAAAGTGAGCAAGGTTAGGTTGAATAACTTGGAAAGGTTGGCCGGATTTAGTCAAGGAACCCCAAGTCAAGTTTAAGGGGTGAATGTTAGATAATTTTGAATTAGGGATAGAGTCAAAGTTGACTAGGTTAAACAATATGGTTTTTGGGAATATAGTATTGTGTACCCATTGATTTATGCCCATGGTATTCTATGTAATGGAACCTATAAAAGGCCAAGAATACTCCCTCACTTGGCTATCTTGGTCAGGGTTTTGGCCAAGGGATCTATTGAAATTTTAATAGTTTTCCCCATAGTTGGGGTTTTCCCAGATAAAAATTTGTGTTTATATGTTATTATTGTTGCTATGTTAATGCTTTTTTCTCTCATCTTAATTATCTCTTTGGTTAAATTTTCTTCAGGGTTGAGTTACTAGGCTTGGAAGCCTTAGTTGGAACAAACACTCTAGAGCCCTAGAACAACTTGGATAGAGATCAATCCGTTATGGTTAGTGATGTCCAACTATGAGGTGGAATCACTGGTTTTGGGTTGAGATGGTTTGGTCTCTAGAGCCCTAGTTTTGTGTTTATTGATGTGTTTGATAAAGTCCCACATTCATGCTTGGAATATGGCATAGGGGTGATTGGTGATCTGAAAATGAAATTATTTGTTTTTCTGTTCAAAGTATTCATTTCCATTAATTTAAGTGTGCAAAGTGTTTGAATAGTCTTGCAAGTGAAGAAAAGTGTTTTTGATAATTGTTTATGAATTTTGGTGTGAGGGAGTGTTGTTTAAATTTATTGTTTAACAACTTTAATCTGAATTACATAGCAGAATAACTTCACCATAAACACACATCAACATGATGAGGTAGTTCACCCCTCCTGGGCTACATCTGTCAGGTCCAAAGCTCCCAATCGGCATGTCCTTGATATATTATGGTGCTAAAATTGGTAATACAGTGAAAAGAAGGTCTAAACAGACCAAACCAGCTGTAAAAATGAATTCAGAATGAGGAAATCAGTATAAATTGACTTTTTTTTCACCTCAAATGGTTAACCATAGCCCAATACAGCTCTAACACCCTCTACGCCCTGATGGCTCTCCAAGATTCTCTGAAGTAAAAATGGCTGAAAGACACCTCTGTTGGCTCTGCAACCTATTCTAGTGGCTCCATAATGCTGAGATAGTCTAAATTGACTAAAATTTCGTCCAAAAAGGTTCAGTAATGGAGAAGTTATGACCAAAACAAGATTTGTCCAATTTGGCCTAAAAACCCTCCACCAAAATTGAGAGGACTGCAGATAACCCCACTAAAATAGCAATTCCTCCTGAAATGGTGGTCCGCCAGTCGGAACCGCTAGAACTAACTGTCGGTTAATTTAATGTTTTAATTTCAGAGTGGTAACATTGCAAGTTAATGTCGGAACCATCGGCATGACCTCCGAACGGTTAAGCACCGAGTTCTGAGCTGTTGGTTCTATGATATGGGCTTTAAACCTGGAGCCCTCGGTTCACCATTCCACGCAACGGTTATGTGACCACTATGAAGTGACCCAAATGCATTCGAGTCGGGTCGTTCTCCGCCTGACCAACCCGAACATGTTCATACCATTTTTCACCTCCACCCAGTTTTCCATGTATACACCGCCCATTCAACGTGTGACCTCCGTCCGCTTCAACGTGACCTCTGCCTATTCACGTTTAGACAAAAACATGTTCACCCATGGCCTGTTCACTACTGCGTATTGATGCGTTCACCTCTGCCCAATAGTTCGTGCAGGCACCACCTGGTGTTTCGTGCAGATACTACCCACAGGTGACCTGTGCCCATTCGGGTTGGGTCGGGTCAAGTCGGGCCTGACTGACTCGTAGCATTCAACTCGGGTCGGGGCTGACCCAAAAAAAAATTCAAACCAACATTTTTTTTTACAGCTTGAACCCTCTGATAGGCCATCCATATTTCATAAAAAATGAAATTTTTGCCATAGAAAAATAATTTCTGAATATGCCATTTTTTTAAATTCCCAAGTGTTGTTTTGAAGGTTACTGGACAAAATTAAAACTTGAATATCTTCCACATCTGACATCGGATTTGAGTTTCGTTCATGGCATTAGGATCGTAATGATGAAAATTATCTAGTCGTTCTAGTTTCAACCAATTCTGAGCAGTTCCAATTTTTGAGCATTTTTTTAACTTAAGACATGATCACCTAATCACACCTCCCCATTGGGGAGATTTTGGACCCCAAAAGCCTTCAATTACCTATTAATAAGATGAGGGTACAGGTCCCTCACCTTTTCCACCTCAATCCACTTTTCCTTACTCAGTTTGCTACCTTTAAGACCAACCCGAACATAATTAACATTTCCCCTCCTTGAAGTGTGTGTCCTTCGGTCAAGGATAACATCCACTTTCAACTCATCCAAAAATTCTGGCAAGAAATCCTCTATGGATGGAAATTTAATGTCACTTTCATAATCAACAATTAAAGGAGGTTCATACAAATGTAAATTTTCCACATTCACAATGGAATACATTTGCATATATGAAGGAAAATCTAATTGAAAAGAATTATTTCCAACTTGTTTAAGGATCTTGAATGGACCATAAATAATAGGCTTCAACTTTTACCTTCTCCTTGCATTCTTTCCTTACTAATGTGCAGCCATACCTCATCCCCTTCTTGAAACTTAATATCAACTCTGTACTTATCATGCCTCTCCTTGTACTTTCCTTGACTTTTTTCAAGATGTTCTTGAACCTGTTGATGTATGAGCTGAATTCTTTCAATGAAAATGTGAGCTTTGTCAATGTCACTATTCCCATAAATGGCCACATCCTTCTCAACAATGAAATCTAAAGGTGACTTAGGCAAATACGCAAAATAAGCTTCAAAAGGTGAAGTATTTGTAGAAGAGTGCATGGCTTGGTTGTAAGCATGATGAATGTAATGCAAGTGCTCATCCCAAAGCTTGGGATGCTTGCTGCAATAACCTCTCAAAAGATGTACAATGGTTTTGTTCACTACCTCTGTTTGGCCATCTGTTTGTGGATGGAAAGCGGTACTCTTCTTCAACTTGGTGTCCATCATCTTCCATAAATTGGACCAAAAATTCCCAACAAATCTGGAATCCCTGTCACTAATAATAGAAGTAGGCAAGCCATAATGAACCCATACATGTTGAAAATATAAATCAGCAGTTTTTTCAGCAATTATATATTTCTTACATGGCATAAGAATACACATCTTGCTGAAACAATCAACTACTACATAAAGATAATCATGTTGCTTCCTAGATAATGGCAGCCCTCCAACAAAATCCATAGAAACACTTTCCCATGGTCTAGAAGGTACCAGCAATGGCATATATAAACTAAGATTCCTATTTCTAGGCTTTCTTGTAGCACATAATGAAAAACCTCTAATGAAACGTGAAGCACTATCTACCATGTGAGGCCAATAACAATACCTCTGTAAATGTGCCACTATTTTCCTTACCCCGAAATGTCCAGCTATAAGAGAAGAATGAGATTCTCTCATGATGCTTAGTCTCTCCCCCTGTGGTATACATAACTTGCCCATATGAAACATCAAATTATTATGCAAATGATAATCATTCTCCTCAACATGATTCACTTCACTCAAGTTAGCATACACATCCTTAAAATCAACATCTGATGCATACTGTTCTATGTAGTTCTCATGTACAATAGAATCATTTTTAAGTAAATTACTGGAACTAATAATAGGCCTTGAAAGCATATCAACAACCTTATTGTAAATACCTTTCTTTTACCTTATTACCAAGTGAAATTGTTGTAGGAAGCCCATCCATCTGAAATGTCGTGATTGCTGCAATTTACTTTGCGATTGCAAGTACTATAAAGGCTGATGGTCGGTATGAACAATTTTTTCTTTGCCCATCAAATAGTGTTTCCATTTTTTGAAACTTTTTACCAACGCATACAATTCTTTATCATATGTAGGAAAATTCACAATAGCACCATTAAATGTCTCAAAATGAAATGCAACAGGCTTAACATGTTGTAAGAGAACTGCACCCATGGCGTAATCACTAGCATCTGTCTGAATCTCGAATGGCTATCTCAAGTCTAGTAATGCAAGAATTGGAGCTGAAATTATCTTCTCTTTCAAAGACTCAAAAGCTTTATGTTGCTTGCCTCCCCATTGGAAAGCACGCTTCACACTAGTCATTGCATGCATAAAAGCTGCTATGGCAGAGAAGTTAGAAATAACCTTCCTCCAATACTGAGCTGCACCCAAAAAACTTCTTACCTCTATAATGGATTTGGGAGTAGGCCAATTCACAATGGCTTCTACTTTGGAAGGATCAATTCTCAAAGCACCTCCTCCTACTATGTGTCCCAAATAAACCAAAGAAGTATTTCCAAATTCACACTTTGACATTTTAAGAAATAACTGATTTTTCTTCAAAACATCAAGTACTTTCTTAACATGCATGACATGCTCTTCTCTAGTCTTGCTGAAAATTAAGATTTCATCTAAGTAGAAAATAATGAAATCATCAAGAAAAGGACGTAAGACATCATCCATTACCCGCATGAAAGTTGCAGGTGCATTGCATAAACCAAACGGCATAACAAGCCAATCAAAGAGTCCCTGTTTGGTTTTAAATGCTGACTTCCAAATGTCACTTTCTGCAATTATAACTTGATGATAACCACTACGTAAGTCTAACTTAGTGTAATATTTAGCATCTTTCAGCTGATCCAACAAATCATCTATCCTTGGAAGTGGGTAACAATTCTTTACCGTTATTTTGTTCAATGCCCTGAAGTCCACACACATGCGCCAAGTTCCATATTTCTTTGGAATCAAAACTATTGGTGACCCACATGGTGAAGTGCTTGGTCTTATGAATCCTTTTTCCAACAAGTCTTTAATTTTCCTCTTGATTTCAAAATTCTCCATGATAGACAAGCGATACATGCCGATGTTAGGAAGAGGACAATCTTGATGTAAATGGATTTCATGACGAATCTCCCTTTTAGGAGGTAAAACTGTCGGTTCCTGAAACATCTCATGATGTGCATCAACTACATCATATAAATCTTATTTAAGCTTGGAATCAAAATTTTCAAATGACTCATGATTCATATCAACCTTTGGCTTAACCATAAGAAGTACAAAACTCTAACTAGAATTTATTTTCATGGACTCCTTGCCATATTTAAAGAGATGATATTTATTTTCATGGTGATGGAAGATTGATTTCCTATCAAATAAGTAAGGACTTCCCAAAACAATTCCTGATATATCAAGTGGCACCACATCAAGTTCAACTGTGTCAATAAAGTGTGCAATAATGGCGAATCGCAATATGCACTTTCTTGAGACTTGTAAGTTTGCATCCTTGCATATCCACCCAAGTGGATAAGGCTTTGGATGTGGAATGGTCTCAAGTTTTAGCTGTTTGACCAAGTCTTCTGATATGAGATTTTCTTGTGACCCATTGTCAAACAGTGTGTCAATTTTAGTATGTTTTGAGACTACCCTCACATGGAACAATTCAATTCTTTCTTCCTCATTTGGATCTTGTACATGACAGTTTGAAGTACTAGTGGTTGGCTTAGTTTTAGTTTCCTTTCCCTTCATATTTTTCAGACCCATGGCTGCAATTTTGGTTTCATCACCTGACTCCTCACCTAAATCTTGAGGTGTAGTTGTAGTAGCTGCAATTTCTTATTTCCCTTGTTTTTTTTAAACTGATTTCTTTTTTCAGGATGTAATTTCCAATAGTTTTTCTCTTCATGGCCCTCTCTTGAACAATGTTTACATATAAATTTTTCGCCCTCTTGTTTGATAGATGCATTCTTTTTTCCTTTTCCCTTAAAGGTTTTATCTTTGTTCTTCCCTTTGAAAGTCTTGTTTCTACCCTCATCAAAAGTGTTTTTTCCTCTAGCCTCTAAATGCGTAGCTTGTACACAAACTTTGTCTAGACTAGTAGGTGTTTCGGGGAATATCACCCTAGAGGTTCGTTGGGTTACAACCTCCACAGAGCGGGGGAATGCTACTTAACAGAGACTCACACAACCATGCACGTTCAAAAAAACTAAATAGAGTAGAATGAGAAAGTTACCCATAGGTCCTACGGTTGAAGAAGATCCCGCAGGGTTCAAAACCCCAGCAACCGTCCTTCCTTCTTAACCTGAAAAACAAGAAGAAACAAACACAAAGGACTGGTTGTACAGCATATATCTACTCTAAATGTCAGTGAGATTCATATAAAACATTAAATAAATCATAATGAATGCTTTTATAACAAATATTCTCATA
The DNA here is from genome assembly GCA_034641835.2 of Pinus albicaulis. Classification (NCBI taxonomy): domain Eukaryota; kingdom Viridiplantae; phylum Streptophyta; class Pinopsida; order Pinales; family Pinaceae; genus Pinus; species Pinus albicaulis. Next base: position 719,608,669 of record CM076571.1, on the reverse strand, counting down.
CATAAAAGCATACACTAACACTTTTATTTCGGGAACAACATGGTACTTCTGTATTATAAATAGCATGTACAAAAGTAACGAGTGGAGAGATCACCTGATCCTTCCACGGCCTTTGTAGACCGTCGTCCGGATCCGTCCAGCCCTTGCCTCGCTAAGACTCCTTCCAAACTGGTGCATACGAGATGACATATAAAGGGATGTGCATCTCAAGGAAACAAGGGTTTCCTACAATGAACTGGGAAAGTGCAGGAGGCACGGGGAATCAGACTTGGATAGGGAATACCAATAGAGTATAATATCAATAATTCTCTCTCTCCCTTAGGCCATACACATGAGGGTTTTTAATAGTCCCTCCAAGTAGTTTCAGCAGTTGGAAACAGTTGGCCACGGGCTGGGGTGGTTGAACTACCTGAGTAAATCATCGAATTCATCCCGAAAGTTGGGAATAATTATATATTTTTTAATCATTTTAATGGCATACTTGCAAAAGTATAGTTTGACTTACGTATACACGCAAAATCACTAAAATACGTATGGGGATTTTTACACTGTTTTTTAGTGAATTTGTCCAAGTCTGTAGGAATGGGTGCCCAAAACCATCAAAGCAATCATGAATCATGTCAAGGTGAGAAATGATGCTATAACAGTAGGATTAAACATAAGGATAGTATGTTTAAGGTAGCTGTCCAAACCACCTATATATTTCAACAAAGTATCTTGACTTTGTAAGTCTACCCCTAATAAGAGTACTCTTCTCCTAAACTCTTGGGTATAGTCTTGCACATTTTGTCCCTTATGCTGTCACAAGTTTTGCCAATTCATTATAGCCTTTTGTAAATGACCTAATGGATAAAATTGCTTCTTTATTGCAGTAATAAATTCAGCCCATGATAAAGTAATCTTACCATGTTTTTTAATTTCATCCTTGGTCTTGGCTTCCCACCATACCAATGCTGCTCCATCCATTATTAGCGAGGCTAACTGTATCTTGCTGTCATCATCATGAAGGTTTTGAATCCTTAAATAAACTTCCAATTGTCTGATCCAATTGTCAAGTTTTTCTGCATTGACTTCACTGTTAAACATAGGCAATTCAAATTTGACATCAAGCTTAAAAAATGGGCTTTTACCAATGGTTTTAGACTTATCAAACTGATTTACTAAAGTCGAGGAAGACGATGTAGAGGAAGAGGATGAAGATGGGGATGGTGGATCACCATTTCCTCCATGTCCTTTCTTTGATTTGTCATCACTCTTCTTTCCTCCTAAGGAACCCTCTCCTTCTTTCTGGTTTTTATACCCTTCTCTAGCAATCTTATCATTTCTTTCTTGGTAGAGGATCCTTACCATCTTAGTCATATCCACGAAAGATTCCCGGAATACCCGTTCTTCTTCCTTGGGATCCATCTCTTCAGGAGCTTCTCCTTCTCTTGAAGACATGCTTGAAGTTGCTTCTAGGGCTCTTGGAGGTGGTTCTCTGACCCTTCTTAGTTGTGGATTAGTTTGTGCACTAACCAAGTTTCCTTCACCTCTCTTGAGTTTAAGCCTAGTAAGCATGAAAAATTGCAAACAAATAACTTTATCTTTGCAAAAAACAAATGTTGAGTAAAAACTCTAGCTTCTAAGGCTATAATCCTAAGCTTTGATACCAACTGATCTGAAAATGAAAGTATTTGTTTTTATGTGCAAAGTATTCATTTCCATTAATTTAAGTGTGAAAAGTGTTTGAATAGTCTTGCAAGTGAAACAAAGTGTTTTTGATAACTGTTTATGAATTTTGGTGTGAGGGAGTGTTGTTTAAATTTACTTTTTAACAACTTTAATCTGAATTAAACAGCAGAGTAACTTCACCATAAACACGCAGCAACATGATGAGGTAGTTCACCCCTCTTGGGCTACATCTACCAGGTCCAAGGCTCCCAATGGGCATGTCCTTCATATATTATGATTCTCAAATTGGTAATACAGTGAAAATAAGGTCTAAACAGACCAAATAGCTGTAAAAATGAATTCAGAATTCAGAAATTAGTATAAATTGACTTTTTTTTCACCTCAAATGGTTAAACATATCCCAATACAACTCCAACACCCTTTAGGCCCTGATGGATCTCCAAGATTCTCTGAAGTAAAAATGGAAAAAATAAACCTTTGTTGGCTCTAAAACCTATTCCAATGGCTCTATAATGCTGAGAATAGTCTAAATTGACTAAAATTTCATCCAAAAAGGTTTAGTAATGGAGAAGTTATGACCAAAACAAGATTTTTTCAGTTTGGCCTAAAAACCCTCCACCAAAATTGGGAGGACTGCAGATAACCCCACTAAAATAGAAATTCCTCTTGAAATGGTGGTCCGCCAGTCAGAGCCACTGGAACTAACTGTCAGTTATGTTAATGTTTTAATTTTAGAGAGGTCACATTGCAAGTGAATGCTGGAACCATTGGCATGACCGCCGGATGGTTAAGCACCGGGTTCCGAGCTGTTGGTTCTATGATATGGGCTTTAAACCTGGAGCCCCCGGTTCACCATTCCATGCAAAGGTTATGTGACCGATACGAAGTGACCTGAATGCATTCGGGTCAGACCATTCTCCGCCCGACCGACCCGAACGTGTTCATACCGTCGTTCACCTCCGCCCAGTTTTCCGTGTATGCACCACCCATTCAACATGTGACCTTTGTCCGCTTCAACGTGACCTCCGCCCCTTCACGTGTAGACACAAACACGTTCACCCATGGTCCATTCACTATTGTGTATTGATTCATTCACCTCTGCCCAATAGTTCGTGCAGGCACCACCCGGTGTTTCGTGCAGACACTACCCGCGAGTGACCTGTGCCCATTCGGGTCGGGTCGGGTCGGGCCCGACTCACCTGTAGCATTCAGCTCGGGCCGGGGCTGACCCAAAAAAATTTCAAACCAACATTTTTTTTACAGCTTGAACCTTTAGGCCTGGGGCCACGTGGCAGCCTCCGGGTAGGCCACGTGTCACCCTCTAATAGGCCATCCATATTTCATAAAAAATGAAATTTTTTCCATAGAAAATAATTTTTGAATATGCCATTTTTTAAAATTCCAAAGTGTTGTTTTGAAGGTTATTGGACAAAATTAAAACTTGAATATCTTCCACGTCTGACATAGGAATTGAGTGTTGTTCATGGCGTTAGGATCGTAATGATGAACACTATCCAGTCGTTCTAGTTTCAACCAATTTTGAGCAGTTCCAATTTTTGAGCATTTTTTTAACTTAGGACATGATCACCTGATCAATTGGCTAAAGGGAGACTTGGCTCAGCCAATCTATGGTCAGGTGGAACTTGGAAGCCCCATCTTTGGTTGTTTTTTACATTCAGTAATGACAAGCTCATTCCTCTAGTATTCTATATGCAAATCTATTGGTTCATGTATGGATTTATTTGTTGTTGTATCCATTGTATTTAGGTTATTATTATGCTAGTTATCAGTATGTATTCGATCAGTGATGATGTATGGATATATCTATGTTTTTACCTATAAATGAATACACAATATATCTATGTTCAAATATCTTGTATTGTAGCTCCTGATGTAGGGTATCAATGCTTCTTAGCCATTCTGAGATTTGTAATAGACCCCCATGTTTAAATCTAATGTTTATACCTAAGGATGCAATGTTTGTGACATGTTTGTCGAAATTCCTATAATGGCTAGGAGAGTCTAGATGATTCCCTGATGATGTGATTGATTTTGTACATTTTTTTAATTTTATTTAATGTCTATTGAAGTTTCATGAAGTTCTGGTAAGTGACCTGGGCTCTAGGGCTAAAAATATGGCACGAATCCTAGAGTTGCAGGCATAAAATTGACCTTTTGGGGCCCTGGCCGCAACCTTGCCTAGGCATGCCTATGAATATAGGTTTCTAGCTGCTCCCTTGCCCTTACATGCCCATGGATAAGGCCTAAATGGGTCAAAAATCAGTCCCCCTTAAGGGTTCAGGGGTTTGGGTGTTTGGGTTACCTCCCGGAGGTGTTGTTGATGCAATGTAAGGTTTGTTTTTCATGTTTTCGTCGGTTCCACTTACTTAAGTTCATATAGGAGGTTGAATCTCATATTAGTAGCCTCTCATCACATGTTTACCCCAGTTGGTTGGTTACTTGGGTAGATGTGGGAAGAGGGAAGTACACCTTTGGAACATGTACATATTGTTAGACTCCTATACCAATAGGTGTCATTTTTCATGATTGTCTTGAATGAACTCTATAATATGTTCAAACCTTTTTCTTGAGCAAAGGTGTTCCATATTCTTGAAAAAGCAAAAAATCAAATAATTTAAAAAATGTAAAGAGGGTATACCCTAAAAGAAAAATCAAAGGGTAAGAAAAATCAAAGGGTAAGAAAAATAAAATGGTCAAAAAAGTGAAAGAAATGAACCCCAAGAAAAATAGGCCAAGAAAAGTGTGCAAATCCAAATGCCACTACTATCTCAATTTTTGTAAATAAGTAATTGTGTGCAGCTTGTCAAACTTTTGCCACAATTTATGAATAGTCAAACTATTTAAACTTGACTCATCCATGTTTCAATTTCATGTTGTAGAATAGAGAATAAATATCTAGCCAAACAGTTTAATCTTGGCAGATAAGTAGATAGGTAGAGTTAATAAAAGGTGCTCAATAGTTTAATCTGAGCCCTTGGATGTAATAAGGGTAGAATTAGATAGATTTGCCATGTAAAAAGAAAAAAGGTTGATAAGGGTTTGCAAGTCTAAATGCAACCTAATAAAGAAGAGAAAATGGTAGTGTCAAGTAGATAGGGTAGGTAGATGTTGTTGCAAAGTTTTATGTGATGAATGATGGTGCTAAATATGTTTAATCTCTTACTTTCATCACAAGTACTGAAGCAGAAAATGCACTAGAAAATTCACAGAAAACAAAATCAAAATCATTAACTTCCCACATCACTTTCTCCCTAATATTTTTACTAATTTCCCCAAAGTGCTAAGGTATTTGAAGATTAAAGGGGCTCAAGGCATTTCCTTGACTTTTGGAGGGACCGGACCCTCGGCCTAATAATTGAAAAGACCTTAGTATTTGAGATTATTCATCATTATACTTATTCACTTTAAATCTTTTCCTAAGTAAAATCTCATTTTACTTAGGAAAATCATGTCGTATTTCATAAAATCCCCTCAAAATCACTTGCTATTCTATGTTGAAGTGTTGAAATTGAGATGATGTGATTTACTTCAGAAATCTTCACTTTCTTAGTTATATTTAAGTATTTTGAGTTTACCTTGTCCTTTGTCATATTAACTTCTGATTTATTTATTAAATCCCTAGTGAAAAGACCTTTCCCTATATGTATAACTCCTTCTAAATAAATATCCCAAAAACCCATCTTATTATAAAATTTTAATCAAAGTATTTATTTTCCAGTTATTCATTAAAAACCCAAATTATGTGCCCTTTGGTTAAAATATATCATTATCTAATATCCCCGCCCCTATGATAAGTTAAACACATTGGTTGATTTATCATATAATAAAAACATATATGAAAAACTTTGAAACATATATTTTATATGTTTAAATCAAATAAATCCCAAGTTTAATTAAAACTAAACTTCATAAATAATCCCATTTTCCCCCATACCTGACGCCCTAACTTGAGTTAAAAATCCCGCTATATATTCCATTCCCCAACCCTAATTCGAGTTAAAAAACCAAAGTTCTGTTACGACCCCGACCCTTTATAACCATGGGATTAATTAATCACTCGGATTAATTAATAACCAACCTTTCCTCCAATCGAAAGCCGCCCGGGATAAATAATGAAATGTTAATTATTTTAAATATCTGTCGGGCCCGCACATTAAAACCCCGCCAACCACACATCCCTTCAACCGTTGGATCGCCCCTCCAAAAATCAACGGTCCACGATCGTTCCGCTGGCTGTCTTGCATCCGGAAGTTAACGCGCGGGGGCACGGTGGTTTTGGAATAGTCCACCGACCACGTGTTGACTTCTAAATGGAATCGCTGCCTCCCCGTTTAAAACCGCCATTGCCCATAAGCAGTGCGGAAATTACCGCTTACCGCCCGACCCCTGCCACAAGTCATCCCGTACCTCTATGACGTCATTCATCGATAAAATAAAAATCCCTTTGACTTTGTAAATAAAACAAATTTCGTGTTTTTTCTGTCATTTTCATTGCTGAAAGCGACTGCGCCTTCCACTACAAAATTCAAAATTTCACTAAAAATTACTGTTCTATCCAATTTCGCTCGAGAATTCCGTCGGACCAGTGTTCAAGCATCTTCTTTCCACCACTTGATACCTGTTAAATCCCAGTTTGCCTCCGAAAACAGGTATTTATTCTGTTGCACTCCGAACTTTAAAAGAAACTCTGTGTTCCTTGTTTTTCCACTGGATCAGTGTTAAAATTTTATCGCTAAGATCATTCCCTTATTTTTAAAACTGTGAATTGTTCCCCCAAACCTGCAACTGTGCCATTTTCCCTCATTAAAACTAAAATCACGTCATTTCTGTGAAGAAAACCCAGAAACTTCCATTTGGAACACACAAGAACCAAAATGGAAGCTTTGGCGGCCCTAAATGTAACCCCATTAAATCCCCCCCACAGAGAGTTAGAATATTTTCCCTTAGTGGATAAAGACTTTCAAATTAAAGACTTAGTGTTTGATGAAAGCCCCCTTTGAAGTTATTGCCGCTGCAGAGACGATTATTCGAAGGGATTGGATGTCATTGGATTGTGGGAATCCAATTTCCCGAGATATCTCATCCCCTCAGTCCGTATTTTCCCAGAAATTATCCACTACTGCCATTCTAACTATGATCCAAATCAAAGAGCGGTGATGTCCCCTGACCAGAGTGTTCTTTTCCCTATTACTCCTCAAGCTATCAATACAATGCTACATTTTGAACCTGATCAAGATCTTGCTCCTTTGTCCATGGAAGAACTACTTGAAAAGTCTACCCAACTGTCCCCAGAAAAACTAAAATGCATTTGCCAGACTTTTATGTTGCCTGAACATCAACCTAAGGGGTCCCCCCCATATGGTTTTGCTTGTTTTAATAAGTTGGGCAGACTCATCCTCAATATGATATCCTTTATTATGGGTTTCAATACAAGTGAATATGTTGATGAAATAACCTTGGTATTGCTGTCTATCTTTACTCCTGGGCAACCTCCTGCAGTAAAATATGATTTTGCATCCTTCATTTCCAATAAAATCCATGACTAGTTCATGAGGCTAGATAATGAGAAAGTGTTCAAATATTCCTCAGTTATTTACCATCTCCTCATCTATTATCAATTAGAGAAGTTCCCTTTCCCTGTTAAAAAGCTTGATGCCAAGGGAAACCCTAGATCAGTTATTTTTTGGTCTGCCATAACTCATTCTTCTTATGATTCTCCCTATTCTTATGCCGAGTTCATCGATCTTTTTGTATATCCTGCAACTACCTTGTTGACAGGAATTCCCCCTCCAAGGCTCAGTAATGAGATTAAGAAGACTTTGCAGCTTTCAAGGACATATAAAGTTGGGGACTGGTATTTATATCAAAATCATTCAGTCATCATAATATATGGATGTGAATCATATCCATTCAGGTTGCCAAAATATGTGCCTATGAGGCTTTTTGCCTTAGAATATTTCAGGCAAATGAATAATTCTGATATGATTCATTTTTGTAGTGTAAAAAAGAAAGCCCAACTCAGGATTAAAAGTCAATTAGGACCTTTCATCTGTAACTCTAGGGAGGCTGAGCGAAAAGCAAAAGATATACTACAAAACCATTTCAAGTTCCAAAGGAGTTTCCGTTGGATTCCTTATGATACATTTGGTTTTATCTGTGATAAAAGAATCAAGAACAAGTCTTCTCCATATATTCACCACAGGATTCCTGATATAGAACAATATGCTAACCAAGATGAATGGCTGGAAGGAACACTAGTTGAGCAAGATAATGAAGAAGACAATAGAAACAAAATTATGAGAAATCTTGAGAAAGAGTTTGACCTAGAATCTTTTGGTCAAGTGCAGGTACCTCACATTGGCACCTCTTCAGCAGGAAATCTCCAGCAGGAGTTACAGGAAGAGAATCTATCAATTGCAGTAGAGTCTAAAGGTAAAGGGAAAGAACCTGAAATACAGGTCATTGAAACTTTTTTCATGGCAGAGAAACCTCAAACCTCCAGGGCACCAGATCAGACACAGATTTCTCCTACTCAAGTAAATCATCCTGAAGTTTCAGAATTGCAAACTCCATCTAATATGGAAATAGGTAAGAAAAGACAGGCTCCAGATCCTACTCCCCCCAAAGAGTCCTCAGAGCTACATCAAGCCAAAAAGCAGAAACCCGATCCACTTCCAGATGTGGAAATCATTGATGAGATGTTTGATGATGAAAGAGAAGACAATCAACTAACTAGCACAGTTAGTGAAACACATACAGGCCACAAAGGAAAAGAATTGCAAAAATAGTTCAGTACTAAAGTATCTTCTTTTAAACCACCAAAAACAGATACAGGTGATATCAAGAGAACTTTCATTAATATAAAAGAAAAGAATGATCAGTTGAGAATGAAGGTATATGATCAGTATCTAAAAATGGCCCCACATAATCAGGAAAGATTGATGTCAGCATTTGACATTCAACAAGGAAAAATGATGATGAGCCATTTTAAATCCAAAGTACCAAAGCCCATGACATCATCTGATTATATTAGGACCAATTTTGAGGTCTTGGCAAAAGACATTCATCCCCTGGACCAGATAGAGTTGCATAGAAAAACTGGGGAAATGATATACTCCACCCTTACTGATAAGGCCATGGCAGCCCTTAGGCTGCGAGATTCTTTAAATAACACAAACACCCAATTGAAAATTGAGAAGGCTTCTTCTCAGGCAAAAGATAAAAGAATCAAGTCTTTGGAAGATATAATCATCAGCTTGGGTCACAATCCCAAAGATATCAAAAGCACTGAGGCACTAATTGAAAAGAAAGATGATGATATAGCTGCATTGAGAAAGCAGGTGAAATTGCCAGCCTCAAGTTATCCCCAGACCCAAGAAGTTTTGAAGGAAAATTCACAGGAAGAGATAATGGAGTTGCTCTTAAAAATGACTGAGCAACTGAGTGAAACAGAGAAAGAATTGGAACAAGCTTTACAAGAAAAGGAAGCTATCATGCAGGCATCCATCACAGAAGCATCTACAACAGGGATCATTACAGGTACCATTATAACAAATCAACAAACAGAGTCAGCACAGGGAGACACTTCTGGTTTAAGTTCTGATGAATTGGTAAAACAAATGGAAAGTTTAAAACTCAGAGTCACAGAACTTAAAACCACAAAATTGCAGTTAGAAAATTTGGAGCAGAAATATGATATGTCTAAAAGGACTGTTGCAGATAATACTAGGGAAATTAAAAGATTGGAAAAATTGGTTAAGGCTTTAGAAAAAGATCTTTCGTTAGAAAATCCTTTGAGAGAAATAAACGAAATTCTTTGGGATAATATAATTGATTCAATAAAAAGTATTTGGACTTTTGTTCAAACAATCTTTGAACAAAATGACTTGATCAAAGTAGCTCAGGAAGAAATAGCCAAAACAAGAGATGAATTAAAGGGCAGACCTGAGCAAGCCAATCAACTTATACAGTTTCTAAACACCCAGACTAAGCAACAACTTTCAGAGTTAGGAATTGATGACAGGACAGGCACTATCTTAGAAATAAAAATATTTTTTACCAAAAGAACTCTGATGCAGAATTTGGAAAGGAAGTGCTCAGATATACTAGAAGAAATCAATGCTTTTAAAGGGAAATTTCAGGTTTTATTAGACAATGGGTTTCCCAGTCCTATGCTCGCAGGTGACAAGATAATGGACCTGGAAACCTATGTTACTAAAATAGATATACATGCTCATAACACAACTATTCTTTCTATCAATGCGTCACAAGCAACATTGCCAACAGGGAGGAATCTCTATGACAGATTGAAGAATTTGTTTCATCTGGAGCATGAAATAAAGTATTTGTTCCCTAGTCAGCCCACTTTTTACAGATACACAGAAGCCGATGAGACATTGACAAAACTTAAAAGAATTGTAATAGCAGAAGATAAATGGTGGGAAGACTTATCGGACATTTTATGAAATTTACCTTCAGGTTGAGAATTTGATCTTTTTACCATCATGTAAAGGATAAATAATGAGCACAGGTTAAAGAGTATCAGTTGGGCAGTTGAAAGAGTATAAGTAGAAATGAAGAGTATCAGACAAGCAAAATAATTACTCAAAGGGACAACATCAAGCCCTATTATAGCACCTGCCTCCAGCACATCCACAAAGGAAGGAAACAGCACATCAGCAGTTACTTGTTATTCTGTCTACGAGACCATTTGTCTCCTTTTTTATTGTAAATTACTCATTATTCACCCTAGATTATTGGCTAGGTTAGTGTGAGATATTTTCAATCATTTTTTGTATAAATAAACCCTCAAAGAGAGTGTTGAGGGTGGATTCTAATACTGGGTTGTGACATTGATGTTTTTGGAATAAAAAGTGTTTTGGAGAAATTTATTTGTGGCTTACTGGATGACAATTTGAAACTCACGACTTTTTGCAGGATTCATGTGTCGGACTGCAATTCAATAAGTTTTTCTATCCTATGTTTTAAGTTTTATATCTGTTTATAATATCATTATGTCCATTTCTGAATAATTTACATAAAGGATTGAATCAGAATTTACTTAATTGTACTCTGATTTCAGATGTGATTATTCTTAATGTTTTCCTCTAGATTGGTTATAAGCACGAATTCTTAAATTCTCTTGCTTTGCTAATTTAAACATTCCTGATTACTATAATAAAGAATTCTTCATTGCTCTTTGTTTGTAGTCATTTCATTTCTTTCTTTTGAACATGGTGAAAGATTCTTAGCTGCCTTTCATCCCTTCAAAATCATCCCATCCACTTTAAATTTTAAGGATTGTCCTCTGTCTGGCTATCTTGCCCTGCAAAGCCATCTTGTGTGTTGAATAGAAATCCAGTAGAGCCATCCTTTGACTCCATAGCCCAATGGACTGAAAAGTTTCAACCTTGCCCCTAGTTTACGGATTCCACCATTTTCAAACAAACTCTTGGATCTATAACTAACCTAAAACCTTCTAAGAACAAAGATAAATCATAAAGAGAGAGCCCTCTCTGGATGCATATTGGCTAGATTCTACATCTGAAGGTTGGTTTGTGGTTACCTAGGGTATACTTTCCTTTTCCACAACTTCAAGGAAAACCTGAGTGATAACACATATGCATCACATCCAAATACCCCCTAATGTGAAAGAGAGTGTTTCTTATTTGTCCATACCTCATGTGGAGCCTTATCCTCCAACATTGATGAAGGTGATCTATTAAATGAGTAACATGAAGTAACTATTGCGTCTGCCCATAATTCTTGTCCTAACCCGACACCACTGAGCATGCTTCTTTCCATTTCCATCAATGTGTTTTTCATTCTTTTTGCAACTCGATTATGTGAAGGTGTGTATGGAGTAGTATTTTGTCGTGCTATACCACACTTATTACATAAATATTCAAATTCCTTTTTGTATAACTCTCCACCATTATCTATCTTTAACACTTTGATCTTCTTCTCTGTCTAATTTTCAAACAGAGCCTTAAATTCTTTAAACCTGTAAAATACTTCAAATTTATTCATGAGGAAATATATCCATGTATTTATTGAGAAATCACCGATAAATGAGACATGTTATAGAAAATTTCTGAGTGATGGAGCTAAAACTGATACAAACACATCACTATGCACAATCTCTAATATCCCTTTCGCTCTCTTAGAACCAGAGGGGAAACTCACCTGATTTTGCTTCCCATATACATAATGTTAAAAAAACATGAAATCCAAATAGAAATTCGAGATTCCTTCTACCATACCATTGCCATGAAATATTTGAAGGCCCTTATCTCCAATATGTCCAAGCCTTTGATGACATAACATGATCTTTTCTCTAGAGACCACTAGGTTTTCTGCTACACTTTCGGGAACCACAAAAATTTTGCATCCATTAATAATAATGCTACTTAGAAGCTTGCAAAAATTTCCAATCCAAACTCCCCACATCAATACCAGTGCTCCCTAAACCATATTGCAAGTATATTTCTCGAACACTGTTTTTACATTTGCATCATCCATATTGCTTACATAAATAAGATTTCTTGGCAATGTAGGAATATGCAGAACACCAATAAGTGTTCTAATCCTTCCACCTTGCAACTTTAGCATGAATTTTCTACGTTTGATGATCCTTTCCTTCCTTTCATCCCCTAAGAATAAATCCTCACAATCATATTTTTCATACTCGCAGCACCACTCCCTATGGGGAGTAAAGTGAAAGGATGCACCTCAGAAAATCAAACATGCCTCATGACCTGCATGTGTACTTGAAGAAGAAGCCAAGTACACATATCCACCTTCATCTGAGGTGGTTTTCACCTCTTCAGAAGGAGTATCATCAGATCCATTTCATTTCTCAGGAGCTTTAGATCTACAGTCCTTTTTGTAGTTCCCATCCTCTCCGCATTTCCAGCACACCTTTGGAGGTTTTCCTGGAGATTTATATCTCCCTCTAGATTTAGATCTCCAAATTGTGGACATATTTTTTTTTCTTCTATTCTGTGACCTTCCTCATACAAACAAGGCATCTCCATTATGGCTCTCCATATTTTTCCATCTCACCTCCTTCGACAACAAGGATGACACTATTTCATCGAACTTCAAGCTAGTTGTATTGCTACCTATTGCAGCAACCAGACTATCACAAGAATCTGGTAGAGAATATAGAAAAATTATGCACTTATCTTCATATGAATTATTGATATCAACAAATAAGAATTGGCTTACCACAGTATTAAAGGTGTTCAGATGCTCTGTCACTGAGTCTCCAACCTTCCTTAGGTTATATAGTTTTTTCCACAGGAACATTTTGTTCACCAGAGACTTAGATTGGTACAAAGTCCCTAACTTGACACACAAATCCTTCATCATAGTTTCCCTTAATACATTCAACATTATTGAATATGAGATACACAACTATATTTTTGTCTTTGCCTTCTGATCCAACTTTACCAGTCTTCTGCTAACATTGTCGTTGGTTTAGTAACTGGATCTATGGCAATCCACTGATATTTATCCACCAATAGATCCTCCATCTTGAGCTTCCACAACTTAAAAATTTGTCCATTGAATTTCTTGATCTCTATCTTTCCACTATTCGCCATCTTCTTTCACCGCAAGAATCGATCCTCCACATCTCCCACTGAACAGGCTCTACCACAGGTGCGATAAAAACCCCTCAACAACAAAGGATTCCCCTTGAAGTCGAACCTAGCTCTAATAAAAAAAGTAAGATTTAATCATGTACAAAAATTACTTACAAACGAATTATTAAAGAAAAAAAATAAACAATGGCAAGAACATAAAACAAATATACACAGATATTTTCCTCTAGATCCCAAATTCGGGACTACCAGACTTATTTTTCATTATATTCCTTTCAATTTTTCAATTCATATATAGACATACCAAATAATTCATAAACCCAAATCCACTAACCTTGGATTAAAACATAATCATGGTTCCATTGACTGGATCTACAAAATACCATGGGCAGAAAACCATCATACCCAAAACCATGTGCAAAACCCATGCATAAAGCCATGGGTAGGTCCTCCCACCATATTTGGTTCTTCCCTCCATACTTGGGTTTGCCCAACTATTATTGGGGCTACACAAAAAACAAAAAACAATCTGGGGCACTTCCTTGGACCCCATGCAGGGGGGCGACCCTGATGGGGGGGCTCTTGCCCCCCCTCTGACCCCCCTGCTGCACCCAACACAAAATACATTACGTGAGACTAATTATGGAAATAATTTAACACATCCCCAACATAGTATTCATAAGGTGATCAAGGAACGTTTGGTTGTGTGTGTGGTGCTTTTATGGGTAAGTTTTTTATTTGTCGCTTTTGTCTCTTTTTCTATCATTTTTTTTTCGTTTTTCTTCTATAAGTCTTATTTTTCCTGTTTCTTTCCATAGTAGCTAGAATTTTAACTTATATTATCTTGTAAAAGTGTTGGTCAACCTTTCATTCACATTTTTCAAGTGTCGCATCAACATATTTTTTTCCCACCAGTGGTCACCATTACAACGACATCCCGTGCATATTTGTTTTCCCTTTTCATGTTGATTTTCACTAATATAACTTACCCTTAGTCATATCTACACTATTTCTTGAATTATCACTTTGATTTGTCACTTTTCCATCCCCTTCCCATGAAACTCTTCTTTAATTTGGCCAACAGTTTCCTTATTTAACTTCACATTTCACAACTCTAAGGCTCAAGCCTAGTGATTGGCCTTTGAGACTACGCAATGTGTAGTCCCTGGCTTGCCCAACTTCACATTGCACAGTTCCAAGGCTCAAGCCTCACCCTTGGCCACTGATACTGAACAATGCGTAGTCTCTCACTTAGTTTTCCTAGGTTTAAATTGCACATTGCACATTGTCAAGCCTCTAGATTATCCCTTGACTAATGAGCCCACGGAATGTACAGTTCATGAGGATAGTCCCCACATTTAGCTTAATAATTGCATAATTCCTCTCCTCAACGTCTAAGTTTTTATCTTGATATTGTTGAATAGATTATTTTGTTGAAGCTAATTTATGTTTTCCATGACTGCATTTCATCATACAGGTAATGCAGCTTTTTGGTGTCACCTCTCTCCATGAGTCGATTACCATCATGACACCCAAGAGATCTACCTCAAAGGACACAACAAATACCAACAACAGTGAGATATTTGAGAGTTTTTCTGCCACTTTTCCAGTCTCTTCAGACACTCAAATACTCATTGAGTAAGACTCAGACATTACATGGATCACAATGAAAGATGCTTACAAAACAAGCACTTTCAAAGTAGATCTTGAAGATAGGAAGGGGTTACATTAATGTCTGTGGGTCAGGATTGCACAAGGTTGCATGTAAGTACCCATATTTTCCATGTGCAAACATTTTCCATTGGATTCTATCACATATATATACAAATACTGTGACTCTCAACAATGTCAGTGGATAAAGGCTTGACTCTTTCATGGCACATGATTTTCATCGTATGTATCATTTTTCGCAGCCAGAAGCCTACATGGATTAAAAATTATATGCAGTCGCCAACTACTTGAGAAAGAAGGATGTCATCAAAGGTTGGGTGAAAGAGCCTTCCAAATTTTTCCAGACACCCAACAACAATTACAAGACCAAATCTCTCAGGAAGGCATTTCAGTACTCGATAGACCTATGTTGTCGGATCTATGGTCAACAAAGTACTAAAACCTTCACTGAAGGTTGGGAGTTCTTGCTGAATTAGGTCATGAATGAAGGAAAACCATTTAATTAGTCATACTTATTGGCTCAATAGTTGAAAATCCATTTAACCAATTCCAAGAATCCTCTCAAGGGAAAGCAAGCCAGATTTTAGATCTATTGGAGGAAGGAAATTTTCATCATTTCAGCTAGAAATCCTATGAGGGACCATATCCTCACTTTGTATGCATTGTTTATATCATTATTGAGCTGATTTGACACATCTAGCAGCAGGCTTGAGCCTCTCCCTCCTTGACATTGCAGTTTTCTAAAGCTATTGAGTATTCAACAACTATCTTCAGTGGAGGAGGAAAGAGAAACTAGATCTTGAGCTTCTAGCTTGATGATCTACTGAAGGGATCAACCCTTCTTGAATAGATCTAATTGTACATCTTATTGCATCCATATTTCATAAGATTATGCTTCAGATCTGTAGACCTAGCAGTGTATATGTGAAGCCCTAAGAGGGTGATTTTCCTAAACTCATAAATCTAGAAAATCCTTTCTGGGTTATCTTGGGTATCCATCATAGAGCCCATATATCTATTTTCAGCATCATTGGAGCTCCCAAACTGCCTAGATCTAACTTTCTATTTGTCGGCAATTGCAGTCCCAGCAATTGCAGCAGGGACAACACAACTTTCCTTCCAGCAGTTACACAGTCCCTCTTGTGGGATCATTTCAAGGTCATCCTAGGCCATCTCTTTCGCTTGAGTGTCTCACATTTTGAGCATTGTTGCACTGTTTATCCACCTCCTATATAATAAAATGGCTCAGTTATTTATGTGCATTTTGATGTGTATTTATATTTATTATTTACTTTGTTGCAGTTCTTATATTGTGTTTTAGTATTACTGAATTCTCCATTTTGGGATATTACAGTGGTATCAAAGCATGATCTTTGGCTCAACTTGTGGACACTTCATCTTTTGCATCAAAAGAAGAAGCAAATAGTAGAGATCTATCATGAAGGATGATTGTAATTTTTCCAATCTTCTCTTTAGATCCCTGCAAGATCTCTCCAAGGAGGTAAATCAAATTAATATAGAAAGGAAAATGAAGGATCCAAGAAGAAAATTTGATGAGGAAGGTCCAAGCACTTCCTATCAGCATGAGAGGCAACCAAAGAACCAAAGAGCTTGACGTTATTCCACTAGATCCACTTTATTTGATAAGAAAGAGGACTAGTATGAATATGAAGGAGACTTGGGGCATGAGACCCTAAGTAAATATCTGTCCGAGTAAAAAGAAAAGCTTAGAGCTTTGAAGGAGAATCTCTCTCTCCAATAGTTCTTGAAACTCAAGAAGAAAGAATATCTCGAAGCAAAAATAGAAGAAAAAGGCATAGATTTTTTTTGTCTACATACAATGGATCTTCCACAAGCACATTGAGGGCTTGGAGGGAGGAATTAGATGCATTCTTTCTACAATATCCTATAGCAAAAAGAGAGGTTGTGGAGTTTGCAACACTGCACCTAGAAGGTGAAGCAAGAGATTGGTGGTTCAGTCACTTGTCACTTGTCACTTATGTCTGTTTATACAAAATTGATTCAAAGACTGAAGAAGAGGTATGGTGGAAATAAATTGGAGACATCTCACATAGCGACATCTCCTATCATTGAGGAGATAGTGGATGGAGAGCCCAAGGAATATGTCCTCATTATCAGTGAGGAGGAGGAGCCTCTACCAGCCCCAACTATAGATGTACTTACATCAGGAGGAGGATCACTTGCATATTTTCAAGATGGTCTTGAGTTCTTGACATTTGGAGCCCCATGCATGATTCATGAGATTCATGAGGAGGAGGCAGATACTAGTGTTGGTAGGGTTGTAGAAGAGCAACCATCATCATTATCGGCAGTTGGAGAGACCATTGCACTGGTTGGAGGAACTCTTGTGGATGTGCAAGATGTTCCCGAGATTAAGCTTATCTAAGGTTTTTATATAATTTCTTCTCATATTATTTCAATACCTCATATTGAAATTTTCCATCAAGGCAAGTGCATAACCAGGGATTAGAGCACCTTGTTGATTTGGAGCAGAAAATTATCACTGCACAAAGGAACCTTTATTTTATTAAGGAGAAGATGTATTGCTATCCTAGTTTTTCGTGGTTGAGCTACACCCAACACTTTGTGTTGAAGTGTGGAGTTGCAGAAGATGGGAGGAGCACAATCCTATTCAGTACAGTGCCAAACCATGAGTTTAGAATTGTATGTGTCCATGAGACAACACATGTATCACCATGCATATCTAAAGCGTTGTCACTTAGCAGTAGTGATGATGAGAGGGCCCCATTATTCTTGGAGCATTCTGAAGGTATCTTCACTCATGAAGCACTGGAGGGACAGATGATAGATGGTATACATCTTGTGATGGAGAGAACTTTCCATTGTCAAGATGAATATTTCCTAATGATGTCCTCACAACTCAAAGAGAGATTCTTCCTACAGCATGTATGGAGCCTTATGGGTTCCAATGGGCCTTTGATGAGAGGATCTCATAGAGAAACCTCAATGGAGGTGCACTTCAACATTTCATGGAGTGCAAAGATATTCAGTTGGAGGATGTTGGTATTATACATTGGGAGGATACCAATGTTGATCTTGGCATGATTCATCATCCACATTGGGATGAATGGATCCAAATGAGGAGAAGGAGGTTGCCTACCTTCTTGTAGATCTATGATACTGTGCAGCAAGAAGCACGGCTGCGCTGGTTGCTTTTGGGTGAGTATGGGTTTTTTCCAACATCTCACATTTGCAACATCCATGCCATATATATAGCTTATGAGATGCAACAACAAGAGGCATGGCTGCACTGGTTATTGATGAGAGAGTTTGGACTCCTCATGATGTATATTATATCCATATATTTTCTTTTTTTTTTAATATGTCTCATGTCTTTACATGTATTTCTGTTTTGGATATATCTCATGTTCGTGTATGTACTTGGGTTTGGGAGAAAGTGTAATTCTCACATGATGTGGCATAAGGGAGCTTATTTGTATTGTTCTAAAGAGACATCCCACATGTCCATTAGTATGATGTTGCTCCATTACTTGCATCATGATGATGTAAGGAGGCAACACGAATCCTTTTTGCTTTGGCTACTATTGGGAGAGTATGGGCTGATTTCTTCCCATACATTGCATGATAATGATAGAGGATGGAAACAGGAGGCCTTACAATGTTGGCTTCTATTGGGGGATTATGGTCATTGTACTTGGTATAATGATTATGTGATGGGGTAGTAAGATGCCTTACTATGGTGGCTTCTCTTGAGAGAATATGGCCACTACATTTGGTACAATGATGATGTGGTGTGGAAGCAAGAGGCATTGTTGCGGTGGCTCCTTTTGAGAGAGTATGGATCTCATATTTATGTTGATGTTGATTTGGCATGGCAGCAAGAAGCATTGTTGCGGTGGCTTCTATTGAGAGAGTATGACTCTCTTACTTGTTATCATGATGATCTAGCATGGCAGTAGAAGGCTTCGCTGCGTTGGTTGTTATTGGGAGAATATGGTTTTACATTGTTCATGTTTATCCATATGTCTCTAATTCTTGTTTTTAATTATGTTGATGTTATGTTTGGATCCTACATGGCCAATAGGGCTAATGATGAGAGTATTGATAGATGCAATCTACTCTAAGTATCATGGCTTGGAGAGATAGTTCATGAGTTGGGACTTTCCACTTTGGGGAGGAACCACTTCGTTTCATGTATCTCATGTATAGAGGAGACCTTTAGACATCATATGGTTGCAACTTGGAGATTCATTGATGAAGAATGGTATCTAACTTTTCAGTTGGAGGCTATTTTAGACATTCTAGAGGGGCAACTTTGGAGCTGGACATGCATGACACATTGTGACAAATGGGTGGCCTTTCATATGAGGATGCCATTTGGAGGGAGGATGTTTGCTGTAGCATCCACTTTTGCAGCTACTTGAGGACAAGAAAAAATTTTGTGGGGAGGACTATAATATTGCCAATTTTCCACAAGATAATTGGAATATTAGAGTTCTTAATTTTCATAATTAATTAAGTAAATAAGAAGGTGGAGGGACCCACAAACCCCATAGATGAATAAAATCCACTTTTGATATGTGTATGTGGATATTTCAGATCTATATCTACATCATGGAGTAGTGGAGCATCTTCTTAAATGAAGGAAGAGTGGAGATCATGGATCTTAAATGTAAAAACATGAGGATCTTGGAGGAGGTCAACTAAGATCATACTGCCTTCAAAGTAAGATCATAAAGCACTTATGATGAGATAGTGGAGGAAGTGGTGCATCTAATGTACACATGATGGAGAGTGGGAATTAAATGCAGACATGATGGAGATCATGGAGAGACAACGTAGTCTTCATGGAGCCTAGTGGCCAAATAGGCATCACAGTTATGAGGTGGGCATAGGCTATAGAAGGCTCAAAATCTATATAATGAAGATGAATGCACAATAGAATGCATGCTTTCTATTATTATTTATGATATATTTAGATCTAGATTTTTAATGTGACATTTCTATGCATGCTTATGATGTTTATCTAAGTCTATAGTGTTGTTTAGCACAGGGTGTTTCCGAGCATAAATCCCACCCTTACCTGTGAGGGACTTCGAGTGCCTACTCTAGGAAGGTTCCTATTGAGCTAAATTCCTAATCAGGCATTGGTGCCATCTTCAAGAGGTTGTTTCTAGCATTCCAGCTAGGAAACTGGGGGAGGATTCATCCTTTCACCTTATGCTTCATGTTCAGCTTTTCAGGAGTAGCATATATATATTTGGCATTTAGGAAATTGTATTTTACCTCCATGTAGTAGTAGTCCCCTCAAGGATTGCATAGCTCAGTCCTGTAGATCTATTGGAGGAAGGAATTTTTTAGCATTTCAGCTGGAAATACTGTGAGGGACCATCTACTCACTTTTTATGCATTTTTTCCATAATTATTGAGCTGATTTGACACATCTAGCAGTAGGCTTGAGCCTCTCCCTCCTTGACAACGTATTTTTCTGAAGCTGTTGAGTATTCAACAACTATCTTCAGTGGAGGAGGAAAGAGAAGCTATACCTTGAGCTTCTAGCTTGAGGATCTAGTGAAGGGATCAACCTTTCTTGTATAGATGTGATTGTACATCTTATTTCAGCCATATTTCATCAGATTATGCTTTAGATCTACATACCCAGCAGTGTATATGTGAATCCCTAAGAGGGTGATTTTACTAAACTCATGGATCTGGAAAATCCTTTCTGGGTTATCTTGGGTATCCATCATAGAGCCCATATCTCTATTTTCAGCATCATGGGAGCTCCCAAATTGCCTATATCTAAATTTATATTTTTCCAGCAGTTGCAGTCCCAGTAGTTACAGTAGGGACAACACATTTTTCCTTCTAATAGTCCAGCTATTACGTAGTCCCTCTTGTGGGATCATTTTAGGGTCATTCTAGGACATCTCTTTGGCTTGAGTGTCTCATATTTTGGGCATTGCTGCATTTTTTATCCACCTCCTATATAATAAAATGGCTCAACTATTTCTGTGCATTATGATGTGCATTTAGATTTATTGTTTACTTTGCTGCAGTCCTTATATTTTGTTTTAGTATTACTGCATCCTTCCCTTTGGGATATTACAAAGAACAAAACTGACTACTGGAAGAAGAGAGCAAACAATTGCAGGAGAAGGAAGTTTCTCACAAAATTGAAGATCTGATATTAATCCAGGATATGGATGTATAAATGGAGCAACAAAACAAAGATATCAATTCACGCTTTCCATGCAGCCGATCATTATTCTATCTCCATCTCCCACTACAATAGAGCAATATCCAAGCGAAGAAGAGGAAATTGTTCCTCTTGATGATGTTCTAGTCATGGATACGTACAATATAACTTACAACGAGCTTCAAAATAAGATTGTAGAATCAAGAAAGAAACATTTCTTGGACGATCTCACATCTCTTGCATTCATTAGAAAAAGGGTGATAGTGACAAATACCAGAAGGAATCCAGAAGCCATTGGCGCAGCAAACTTGGAATTCGCAGGTGCTTCCGAGTCCAATACTGAGTATTTGATGGTGGAGAAGAGGAAAATGGTGAAGAAATTATAGGGAAAAAGGAAACGAGGTGCAAATATCCAGGCAAAGGTCCAAAAAGCAAGTCTCGCACATGTATATCTAGAATAACTTAAGGTAGCCATACTTGGAGAAGCATCAACACTAGGAGAGACAATGCAAGAGCCTTTATGAGGAGCTTCTCATTATGGATAAGGCAATTGTATTCTTGCACAATGTTATCACTATTTTAGAACATATTGGGTTGTGCCAAACTCCAACCCAGCAGAACTATTTCAAACCCACTTTTAACTAGAATTTAGCCCTTCGAGTCTGCGACGACTCTCTCAAAATTACTTATAAATTTTATGTATAAAACTCAAAACATCAGATAGCTAACTCTTTACATTTCATGTGATTTTTTCAGGTTAAAGAGTGTGATGACTGCCACCATTGGGCATGGAGTTAGCTAGGGAAAATAAATTACAAATAAATTACTTTCATGGAAGTTGAGGCAATTTTGGTTGTGAAATGGTGTGAAATAAAACATTTACAGTAAAAACTTAGAAAATGAGAGAAGTTGGAGCATATAACATGAATTTAAAGTAATCAAATTTCTATGAAATTGATAATATCATGGAAATCATGGAGGTAAAACATATGTTCCAAAACAGAATCTCAGATCAAAAGACAATCTGCTGTAAATGTATATTAACTGAAGAAAAATATTACAAGGGTGGTTCTCTCACATCATCCATCAACCCCCTCACAGCGAAAAAGTTACATATATATAGAGTGAGGTTCCCATTACAAAAGTGTGCCACCTGGGCTAGACTCAATGCACAACATAAGAGACCTAATTCTAATTGAATTACAACTCATGGAGTATTTGTAGGTATATTTCTGTTTCAACATAATTTTAAAACAAAAAATAGTCTCCTATCATTTAATTCTTCGACCTTCATCAAATGCAACAAAATTTTCATGTGTTGGAGTGTTGAATTACTTGAGTGCTGGAATGTTCTTCTCTTGCCACGTATATGCTAACCTGTTGACCTGCTGAGTTGTCTCCTTGAAAAATAGGAATTCATAAGATGATGATGTGGACACCTTTGACCTAATGTCCATATAATTCCTTGTTGTATGATTGCCTAGAAACTAATCAAAACTTTAATAACATAGCAAAAAATAGAGCTGGGCATTTTTGTAGCAAACTTTGGTAGAAAAATCCAAAAAACACCTTTCTTCTACCAATCTAACCTTTCTGACAGTTCTGGGGTATTCATTGATAAAAACATGCCTTTAGCACTGCATAAACTGAGGTCTAAACTTTATTTTTCCTCCATTAAAAGCTACAAAAATTCCATAGTAAATATTCACCTTCAATATGGGGAGTTGCTACAAAATTTCTAAATCTTCTGATTCTTTATTTTTTATCATTTCTTCTGCTTTATTATCACTCCTCATAGAATAATAAACCTTGAGTATTTATGAAACTAATGGTTAAAGATAATATAGGAAAAAATGAATATTTTACCATGTTCAAGGAGATTGATTGTTTGCAAGGTGTCTTGGCATACTAAATATGTTTGAACAACAAAGGTGGCAAGGAGATGGATGAAAAGACAAGATTTCATACGCTACGAAAACTCGCTATGAAATTTCTGAAGATGTATTTTTGGTTAAAAGTCACTTATTGACTTGGTTAAGGAACTCTAAGGCCTGTATTTAAATGAAAAATAAATCCATCTTCTATTACCTTTATCATTTTAGAATAAAGTTTTCTTTTGGTTGAAGTGAAGTCAAGGGGTTCAAGTATGAGATAAGCTCATTGACTGGATTTATTGGAGGTTTCATGTTTTCTTGAAATCAAATATGAATATTGCAGCTATTAGGGTAGGTAGGAGCATGTGTGAATAAGCTCAAGTAGATTGAGCATCTTTCCAGTATGTACAGATTTGATTTTTCAACAGTAATCATCAAGCTTGAGCCCAAGGTGAAGGCCATAAGAGTTAGAAGAAGGCTTGGCAATTTTAGAATTTCATTTCCAAAAATATGGATTGCACTGGAACTACAAGATCTTTGTTGTACCACAGGGGCACACCATCCCCACTGGAGCCACTATTATCACACTCAAAATTTTCAAAATTTTCTTTGATAAGGTCACCATAGGGTTCATGTTACATCATGTTGGGTCATGCATTTTTTCACCTAGGTTAATGGAGTCTCATAAAACATTTTCATGAACTATATGACTAAATTGCATTTGTTGGTGTCTACCTTAAGGTTTAATATCCCCTTCTGATCATGTCATTTAAGTCAATTCAAACCTCATATCATCTAGTTTTCATTCCCATGCATTTAAATCATGAAAAACTCCACCTATCAGTTTTTCAAAGTTTCGTAGCGTTTTACAAAGAAAATCAGGAGATTTC
This sequence comes from Pinus albicaulis, assembly GCA_034641835.2. NCBI lineage: Eukaryota > Viridiplantae > Streptophyta > Pinopsida > Pinales > Pinaceae > Pinus > Pinus albicaulis. The sequence continues at coordinate 719,584,734 of CM076571.1, read as the reverse complement.
TCTACGAAACTGCCTAATAGTTTCATAGCGAATCTGTTAGCTGCCATACCATTTTCTCTAAGAAATTTTTTTTTTTCTGCAGAGAGGGCCAAAATGGTGTGAGGTGTCACTTTTTTATTAAATAGGTGAAGGGTGAGGTCATTTGAACTCATTATGAATGATCCTATTTGCCTTTTATGGTCATGTGTCATCATCAAACTCTGAGTTGTCAAAATCACCTTGAAAAATTTACCCTAAGATGTTATTTGTCATTCAACATTCATTCTTGCATGTGAAACATCTTGCTGTCACTGTTTGAGAGCTACCTCACCACACCAAGCAACTTTCTATCCAATTTATCTTTACAAGTCTCACCTTTTTAAGAGGGAGGCATGGTTATAAAGGGAGATGGCCATGAAGGAGAAGGCATACAAAGGAAGCTATGTGGTTAGATAGGAGCTCATGAACTTAAGCTATTCATGGAGGACCCTAACTTTGTTGAAGCATTCGCTAATTCAGGTTTCTTGAATTCCTTGGAGCTACAGGGGTATTTGCTGCGTTTTTGGACTGTGGGAGCAGTCAATTTAAAAAGAAGACTATGGATGAATAGATATGATTTCTAAAAAAATGAGAGAGTTTATTATCAAGCACAAAACAGGGAACAATAACCTCTTTCACTTTTCTCACAGGTGCTACCAATTCATAGATTCAAAGGTGTCTTTGGGACCTATTTTTAGAATTCAAAATTTTCTTTTTTTATACATGTTTTCTAATGCAGATTATGGACAGATGGAGATGGTTTTCAAAAAACCAAGACAGGTTTTTCTTCAGAACATTCTTATTGAAAAAAACCTACTCTAGTTTGAAAAATACATCATGTATTCGAAGATATAAGCTCTTTTATAAGGCCTATTTTTCAGGAAAAAAAAAGGAAAAATCTGCAAATTATGGGTTTTTACACAGTTTCGTAGTGTGCTTCAGGCTTGAAGCCAGAAAAATGCTACAAAAATTTCTATAGGTGCATTTTTTCCTTAAAATCCAGTTTTGTCAAGTATTATGGAGGGATATTGATTTTTTGCAAGGTGACTTGGAATAGTAAATATCTTTGAACAACAAAGGTGGCAAGGAAATGGATGAAAAGACAAGATTTCATATGCTACGAAATTTCTGAAGATGTCTTTTTGGTTCAAAGTCACTTATTTTGACTTGGTTAAGAAAATCTAAGGCCTATATTTAAATAATTTTCATCACCTAACCCCATCTAATGGTCAGAAGCAACATATGTACAACACAGGTTTCCTAAATGTGTTCGCTATAGAATCTCGCTACGGAAGTACCTAAAAACTCTTTTTTTTGCAGAAACGTCAATTTTTGGAAATGTCCGAAGGGTGAGAATTTTTCCAAGGTTTTTCCACATAGGAAATGTCAGAATATCAGAGCAGTTTCAAAGAGTATCAGAGCAGATGATTACTGAAAAGAAACACTTGTCATAAGGGTAGTTTGGAGATGCAAACTCATCATGATGCCACATCATCAACATAATAGCTTTTAATCAGAATCCGAAGGACAATTCCTGAATTACAGCTAAGATGTTTTATGGTTAAATCATGCCTTCTACCACCTCATAAGGCTTCTCTCTCAATAATCCTTTTTTATGTATGGGAGTTTTAATAGTTATTTAAGGTATTAATGAGTGAAAGAGCCCTATTAGGTTTCTAATTCTTGAAAATAGAATTATCTCGACTTTTCCTCCTTGCAATCAATGGTTAGTTGGATTAGGTGTCCTTGAAGATATTTCGATGGTCTAGCCCAGCTGGTATACATGATATAAAGGTGCCTAACTCTATAAATAGGGAGAGGAAAGAGTTTGAAAGGGGTTGGGAGATGGTGACTTGACACAACTACTATTGTAATTTCTCATATCAGTAATATAGATAGACTTTGTTTTTGCTTCACCTGAGATTATTTGAATGTTTCAATGAGCTTATGTTTTATGTCTTTCTTTATCTTACTTATAGTATCTTGAGGTTGAATTACTCAGAATTCATGTCACACATGCTCTGACTTCCTTTTAACATTGAGCTACTTAATATTTATTTGTGTTAGTATTGTTCTTCCATTGAAACAGTAAAAGCCTCAACTTCCACAAGTAGATTCATTTGTCACTGAATTCCTTCTTATTGACTCCATGAGCCCAATGGTAGTGAAATATATCCCATTTTTCACCTGAAATAAAATACATTAAGATACTCACAGAGTCAGCCATCTCATTTAATACCTAATTCAGGAAATCATTAGATAAATTGAGAGAGCCCTCTCAGACTGGAGAGGCTAATTTCCAGTTGCAAGTAGTCTGAAAGAGTTACTCCAAGTTGACCTTTGAAACAACCCAACAAGACTCAATTTGGTGATAAACTTTTGGCACCATTTCCAAGGAGGAAGGTATAAATTTTCTCCGGGAAGAACGACAAGGTTCAAATTTGATTTTTTATGGTGAACAGAAGCCAAACACACGAAGGTTGTACCATTCACCTGGCGACTCCATTGTTCAAGATCCAGAGCTTCAAAGTTCAGAGCGACTTCACTGGGAAGAATCCAAATTTTAGAACATTCATGGTGATCCAAGGTGACAGGGTATGTGGCAAACTATTTATATGATGAAATGTTACAAAGTGTAAGGGATGAGTTAACAGAATTTCAGATATATGAACATTTCTCCACAGTGTTATTTCGTTGTTTGAAATCCAGTTGACTCACACCTAAAAATAAAATTTGTTTTCTTGGTTTAGCTACTAAAATATTAGAGAATGAAATTGAAATATTGGATGTTAAAATTGGATCATATGATTTCCAAGATCCTAAACAGTTCTTGGAAGGTATTCCTCCTCCAAAGAAGGAGGAAATTGTTATACCATTTGACCTGCAGATAGAGGAAGAATATGGTTATGAGCTTGATATTGTAGAGTTGGAATCAAGGTTCAGCCTTGGTGAAGAAAATGAAAAGGATATCCAAGATCAATTTTTCATTGAGAGCTTAAAAGGGATATCAATAAATTGTGTCTTCTATGATCCCATAGCTGATTACATGGAAGAGTTATACAGTCCAAATTTTCAATTATTTTTTCACTATGAAAAATAGATCCATCTTCTCTTACCTTTATCATTTCAGAATACATTTTGCTTTTAGTTCAAGTGCAGTCAAGGGTTTCAAGTATCAGATCATCTCATTGACTGGCTTTATTGGAGGTTTCATGTTGCTTGAAATCAAATATGAATATTGCAGCTGTTAGGGTAGGTAGGAATGTGTGTGAATAAGCTGAAGTATACTGAGCATCTTTTCAGTATGTATAGATTTGGTTTTTCAGCAGTAATCAACAAGCTTGAGCCCGAGGTGAAGGCCATAAGAGTTTGAAGAAGGCTTGGCAATTTCAAAAGTTTATTTCCAAAAAGATGGATTGCATTGGAAATACAAGATCTTTGTTGTACCACAGGGGCACACCATCCCCAATGGAGCCACTGTTATCACACTCAAAATTTTCAAAATTTGTTTTGACAAGGTCACCATAGGGTTTATGTTACATCATGTTGGGTCATGCATTTTTTCACCTAGGTTGATGGAGTCTCATAAAACATTTTCATGAAATCTATGACTAAATTTCATTTGTTGGTGTCTACCTTAAGGTTTAATATCCCCTTCTGATCATGTCATTTAAGTCAAGTCAAGCCTCATATCATCTACTTTTCATTCCCATGAATTTAAATCATAAAACACTCCACCTATCATTTTTTCACAGTTTTGCAGTGTTTTACAAAGAAAATCAGGAGATTTCGCTACGAAACAACCTAATAGTTTCATAGCAAATTTGTCGGCTGTCAGACCATTTTCGCTATGAAAATGTGGTTTTTCTGTAGAAAGGGCCAAAATGGTGTGAGGTGTCACTTTTTTATTAAATAGGTGAAGGGCGAGGTCATTTGAATTCATTATGAATGATTCTTTTGCCTTTTATGGTCATGTGTCATCATCAAACTCTGAGTTGTCAAAATCACCTTGAAAAATTTACCCTAAGATGTTATTTTTCATTCAACATTCATTCTTGCATGTGAAGCATCTCACTGTCACTGTTTGAGAGCTGCCTCGCCACACCAAGCAGCTTACTGTCCAATTTGTCTTTACAAGTGTCACCTTTTTAAGAGGGCATCTTGGTTATAAAGGGAGATGGCCATGAAGGAGAAGGCATACAAATGAGTCTCTGTGGTTAGATAGGAGCTCATGAAATTAAGTTATTCATGGAGGACCCTAACTTTTCTGAAGCATTCACCAATTCAGGTTGCTTGAATTTATTGGAGCTACAAGGGTATTTGCTGCGTTTTTGGATTGTGAGAGCAATCAATTTCAAAAGAAGATTGTGGATGAATATAGATTATTTCTGCAAAAAAGAGAGATTTATTATCAAGCATAGAACAGGGAACAATAACCTCTTTCAATTTTCTCACAGGTGCTACCAATTCGGAGATTCGAAGGTGTCTTTGGGACCTATTTTTAGAATTCAGTGTTTTCCTGTTTTATGCATGTTTTTCTAATGCAGATTCTGGACAGCTGGAGATGGGTTTCAAAAAACAAAGAGAGTTGTTTCTTCAGAAAATTCTGATTAACAAAAATCTCCTCCAATTTTGAAAAATACATCGTGGATTCGAAGATATAAGCTATTTTCTAAGACCTATTTTTCATAAAAAAACAGGAAAAATGTGCAAATTCCAATTTTTCTAGACAATTTTGTAGCGTGCTTTAGGCTTGAAGCCATAAAAACACTACAAAGATTTCTTTAGGTGCATTTTTGCTTTGTTATCCAGTTTTTTCAAGTAAATATGTTTGAACAAAAAAGGTGGCAAGGAGATGGATGAAAATACAAGATTTCATACGCTACAAAAACTCGCTATGAAATTTCTAAAGATGTCTTTTAGTTCAAAGTCACTTATTTTGACTTGGTTAAGGAACTCTAAGGCCTATATTTAAATGTTTTTGATCACCTAACACCATCTAATGGTCAGAATCAGTAGATGTACAACATACGTTGCCTAAATGCTTTCGCTACAGAATCTCGCTACGAAAGTACCTAAAAACTCTATTTTTTGCAGCAAAGTCAATTTTTGGAAATGTCTGAAGGGTAAGAAGTTTTCCAAGGTTTTCCACACAGGAAATGTCAAAGAACATCAGAGCGGTGTTAAAGAGTATCAGCGCAGATGATTACTGAAAGGAAACACTTGTCATAAGGGTAGTTTGGAGATGCAAACTCATCATGCTGCCACATCATCAACATAACAACTTTTAATCAGAATCCGAAGAACAATTCCTAAATTATAGCGATGATGTTTTATGGTTAAATCATGCCTTTTTCCACCTCATAAGGCTGCTCTCTCGATAAGCCTTTTTTATGTATGGAAGTTTTAATAGTTAGTTAAGGTATTAATGAGTGAAAGAGTTCTATTAGGTTTCTAATTCTTGAAAACAGAATTATCTCTACTTTTCCTCCTTGTAATCAATGGTTAGTTGGATTAGGTGTCCTTGAAGATATTCGATGGTCTAGCCAAGTGGGTAAACATGATGTAAAGATGCCTAACTCTATAAATAGGGAGATGAAAGAGTTTGAAAGGGGTTAGTAGATGGTGACTTGACACGACTACTATTGTAATTTTTGATATCAGTAATATAGATAGACTTTGTTTCTGCTTCACCTGAGATTCTTGGAATGTTTCAATGAGCTTATGTTTTATGTCTCTCTTTATCTTACTTACAGTACCTTGAGGTTGAATTACTCAGAATTCATGTCACACATGCTCTGGCTTCCTTTTTGAGCTACTGAATATTTCTTTGTGTTAGTATTGTCTTTCCATTGAAACAGTAAAAGCCTCAGTTTCCACAAGTAGATTCACTTGTCACTGAATTCCTTCTTACTGACTCCATGAACCCAATGATAGTGAAATCTATCCCATTTTTCACTTGCAATCAAATACATTAAGATACTCACAACTTTAGCCATTTGATTTAAGACCTAATTGAGAAAATCATTAGATAAATTGAGAGAGCCCTCTCAAACTGGAGAGGCTAATTTCTAGTTGCAAGTGGTTTGAAAGAGTTACTCCAAGTTGACCATTGAAGCAACCCAACAGGACTCAATTTGGTGATAACACAAGGAGTGCCATCTATTTGAGCAACAATCTTGATATTTCTCTATGCAAGTTCCACTTTGATCATTTCAATTTGAGTTTCTAATGCTTTTAATTGTCCTTGCAAATTTTTTGTGTTAGCATGTAAACATTTGTTCCTGTGAAATTCATGGCAAAATCCTTGGAAATATGTCCATGAAAACCATGCAACTTCTAGCAAAAACGTATGCATCCAACACTGGTAAAATACTGGCTGAAAACATGGTATTTTCCAATATCTTCATGTCTGTGGGTTCATAGTGTACCATGTAGCCTCCTTTAGATTGTTTCTTATGTGCCATGAATTCGACACGTTGAGAGCTCCTTATTTCCACTTGAAACTTCTCCTAATGACAACAAAAACAACTCAAAATGGAATGAAAACGATGGAGAATGAGATTTTTCGGTGTGAATCATTTGGGGATAATGAATAAAAAGGTAAAATCTAACGCATAATCATTATCTATCGAGACAATAACCCATGTGTTTTTAAAAATTGGACCGTTACTAACAACCGTATAATTTCGTAGAAAAATTGGTGGCAGAAGGGACATATTTGTTGTGAAAATTTCAGGAACTTTCGTAGCAAATACTCTGTTTTGATAACTGGACTTGCTACGAATTTTTGCAAAATTTTCTAAATGAAAATCATGATTAAATAAGCCCAACACACATGGAAGTGGATTTTAACCTTTATGATTAACCCCATTTAAACTCAAATTGACCCTACATAATGACAAGATGACCAAATGAATCTTCGTACATGAAATTTTATTATGAGAAAATTTAAAACCCTAGCTAATTTGACAAATTGACTCAAAAAATATTTCTAAGTGTTATCATGGATAACCCAATGGGGATGTCGTGCCCTGTGGTGCAACAAAGAATCAACAGACCAATTTCCTTATCCACTGGGCAGTTCCCAACCACTTTTCATATTCCTCAACCCCTTTCACCACATCTTGGTGAAGGTCATAGTTCTCCATTAGTTGGCAAAGAAGAAAATGACATGGGATACCTTCATTGAGGTAGCCTTGCAAATGCACACAATGAGTACACCAACTCAGTAGCAAAGCATATCACCTACCATGTCAGGAAAGCCTATGGAGGTGGGATCATCAATCAAACTTGCTGAAGTTTCAAAGATTCCTAGGCTTGAGTTTACTCACACCTATCAGACATACAAAAGGCTTGTGTTTGCTCCTAAAATTGAGGAAGGGGAGAAGCCTACTTCATGAGAACATGGATCACCATCAGTGCAGCATGACACATCCATGCATGAGGAAGAACATGATTTTGACCTAGTATACTTGGTAGTTATTGATGAACATGAGAACCTAGAGGGGGTAATCAAAGACAGGGATTCTCATATCAAATATTTCTAAGAAAACTTGGCAAGGGCTAACTTCATCATTTCATTGTTAGAGCAGGAAAACCATGAGATCAAGGTAAATCAACTACTTTCATAGAGCAAGCAGGCTAAGGCTAGTATGCATGATATAATGGGTAAAGCAATGGTTGAACATGATGATCATGATGAGTCTAATGAGCATGAAAAAAATTTAAGGGGGAAGAGGCTAAGGAACATAGGTCTCAAAAAAGCATTGTAGAAAGAAAGAGAAGAAGACCCTACATATGAAGAGTTGACTTTTGAAGACATGATTGCAAATGAGATCAATGAGGATAGGGATTTTTGGCTAGAGAAGGTCAACATCCACTTTGAGAAGCTCTTTGACAAGGCCAACATGGACAATCAGATGTTGAGGCACATGATTGACTATTACCACACAAGAAACAACATTTGCAATGTAAAGGTCAAGCGAATGCAAGATAAGCTAAGGGAAACCCTAATCAGCCAAAATGAAAGGGTAAGTTATATATTCTTGTTGATGCCTCTATGACAGCACAAAATACCTCATTTTCCACTTTTGGACCAATTTTGGGAAGATTGTAGAAATTTCTTTTTTTTGGTGAAATTTGGTGTAAATTTGCAAATTTCAGAAATTTCATTAGGTCCAAAAGCGCACCACCTTGGCGTTGCGCTTTTTCCTCAGGGCTCCAAATGACAAATGGTTGATATTTCTAGATATCTGATGATCTCCTATCAAAACCCATTTTCTTAGATGTTTGATTCAAGGCTCAGATTTTGAGAAAAATGAGAAAAAGGGGTCCGAAATCAACATTCTGCCCCTCTTTTTAACAGGTGTTGTGCTTTTGGAGACACATTGGAAGAATAAGTTTTTGTAAGCCTTGCCATGGGTAATTTAAAAAAATTTAAGACGTTATGGAAACTAGACAGACAGGGCTAGTTTACTAGTCTTGTAGATTTCAATTTTGACTTCAGGAGGGGGCAGAAAAATGGCCTCGAAGATGGCTATACTTCTACAATTTCTGAGATTTTAATTAAAATATTCACTGTGTAATTTTGTCCAATTTCTAGATTGACTTTTTTAAAAGTCAAAAGGTGAAAGTAGGTGAATGTAAAAGTAAAATTTTAAATGTAAATGGAAAAAATGGAGTTTAATAGGTGTCTTATCCTCCATTTATTGCTTTGAGGATATGTCTTTTGATGGTTAGATAAAAGAGGAATTTGTTATATAACCTCAGTAGTGTGTAGCAGACTTTGGATAGATGCATGTATTTTTACTTTCTTGTTGGAAATTCGACCTCCATGGGAAGATTTTGACCCCAATGGCTATATGAGGTATTTTTTAATCAGTTTCAAAGGTTGGATGGTGTGGAATTTAGTTTGGAACACTAGTGTACTTTGTGAATTTGATAGGAACTAATAGACAAAATTTGCAACTATTGTGGTGGGATTCATGTGGTATGTGTTTTAGCAGTGTTTATTCTTCTATGATCATATGCTTAAATGTATTTTACCTTCCATTTTAATTTTCATGTATTATGTGATTGATTTCTAAGTTTGATAAGCAGAATTCATTGATTCAATGCTCTATTTTGGAGAAGATTTCACATTTATGTTCATTTTCTTTCTGATATAAACAAATTCATGATATTCATGCTTATTTTGAAACCCTATCAATCTACCATATTCCCCAAGATACCTCTAAAGTGCTAAAGTGTGTGCCTACCTTGCCCCATTACATCTTTGCAAATCTGATTTTCAGAGCCCTGACCTAGTTTTTCCTAGACCTAATTCACCATCCAGCACAAACCTTCAAAATAAAATCAAACCCTAATCTACATACCTATCCTAATATCTTTCATGATCCAGTCAAATTGGTTGTGATCTCATTGAGAGATCCCTCTCAACCTAGTAGGGATAGCTACTGGGTCAAAGTGGTCTGTGGTTACCTTTGCTAGTCTCATTTTCACCCTTCAAAAGACTGGTGGAGTGCTAACAGAGACTATGATGGTTTCTGGATATTATTCAGTTTTGGAAAGACAATTGGAAGAAAGTAACGATTGATGGAAATAGTATGCCATAAAATGTGGGATAGCTCTGGGAATATTTTGTTGTGAGGGGATATTTTATTTCATAATCTTCTCATGAGGACAACCAGTCATTATAGTTCTTGCCAAAGTAATTAAGGAAAAACAAGGACTGTGTTTGGAAGTGTGGGAAGGTGCAAGGTGAACTACATTGAGTAATGTGCTCTTACTCTCCTTTCACTTCTAATCTAAGCCTGCAAGATCCTCCCTCAGTCAAAATTTTTTGCAAGCACAAGTGTGTCTCAATGAAAAGTGAATAAGTACTCATGGAACATCTTTTAAGTGATGGTGTTTTAAATATTATTGCAAGGTATCAAGCACATTTAAAAAAATTGAAATCAGTGGTGTGTGAAAATTACAGATGTATTAAAGCAAGTTGTAAACTTCAGTCCAAACTTGCCAATGTTGGTACCTTTCTTTGGTATGCGGTGTAATTAGTAATAGGAAATGTTCAAGAATGTGAGGTCAAGCAGGGAGGAGCGTACACTTATGCATCTTTTTCACCTTTTTATCTAAGCCTACAAGATATTTTCTCACTTGAAAATATTTGCAAGTAACGGTGCGTTATAGTGAAAATGAACAAGTACACGTGGAGTATCCTTCAAGTCAATTGCTCATTAATGATGCCTTTTTGAATTTTATGCAAGTTAAGATACTCGAGTGGGAAGTCTGTGAGGCTTGGAAACCTAACATCAATTTCTGTCCACTGCTTGTGAAGCGATCTTTTTAGGATTTGATCCTAAGAGCGGTCTCCATGGTGAGGAAAATGCGATAATTTATCGCACGACCTACATAAGTAGCACAATGGCGGGTCTGCGGTTTCTCGTCTGTCACCTCCAGGACAATGGATCCAGTCAATTAACACGGCGTCCAAAGTTTGAGTTAGAGTTGCGTTCCCCAAGACTGCCGATGTCAAATATTTGAACCCTAGGGAGCTGTGGAATGACTAAGTGCCGCAGACTGCCTTGAATCATGGCTTGCATGAGGTTGTAATGCAACCTACTAAAATGGATAACAAATTTATCCATCAGATCTGGTTCCTGCGACATAGTTGCATGGTCGAGGTAGAGTTTTTGTGCAAGAATGGTGGATGCAATGGAAGAGGGTCTCTGAGATAAACTTGTTCCTAAGACCAAAAAATATGAAAGGTTGTGGTTACGAGTAGAAATATCAAAATTGGCATGGCGCAAATCTTGGGTGAGCAGATTAACGTTGAGATTTTTCCTTTTCAATATTTTGGTAACTGAAAAAATTGTCCGTAATGATAATGGAGTGGCCACAAGATCATATAGATGATGTGACATGAGAATTAATGGAGAATTTTGAAAGCAAGAACCGTGATGACCGATGAGTTGGAGCTCGGAGTGGTTGCATACGGGATGTGAAGATCACGGTGCTCATTGAAATGGGCCGTCAAGCTTGGAAAGGGTTCTCTCTAACAGAACCAGGTGGCAGAGAACTACAAGTTTGAGAAGTATGAGAAATATAAGTGGAGATGGAAATATATAGTGAAATGGAAGCGAAGCTCAAGAGACGGGTCGGGGAGGTCCTGACTAAGCCGGTTGATGTTTCCAGAAAATTTGGAATCCTACTCAAGGAAAATGTGCTGGAGGTCATGAGCAGATTGGGTCACATTCTAATGTTTGTGAATCTTTACAAGGTATGATGAAAATCTTTTAGCATCCCTGCAATATGCGGTATGATTGGTCAAACAACAACCAGCCCTGGACATAGAAATATTGTACATGGAAGAGATAGCAGCCATAACCTGGTCAAGCGGTAATGTAAGGGCAGTTAGGGCTTCGATGGTGGGTCTAGGTATGAATCGAGCGATGCCATCGTCTGCATAGGAAAAAAAAAAAAATTAGGCTATCTTGCTTTGGTGCAGATCACAAGGTGTGCATATTTACTGCATGTAGTGAGGGGGTCATTGAATGGATAAAATATGTTTGAGTAGCATGTTAAGGAGAGAGGATGACAATGGAAAACTAATAATAATAATAATAAGTCAGTAAAAATTTTTTTTGCATGTATGTGTACTCTTGTGTAATAATCAATGTAGTCTGGGTTAGACCTAGGTGATAGGGGACGTCAAATTAACACATACTCTAGGATAAATTTAAGGGGGGTAAGGGCCAAAGTGAGCAGGGTTGGGCTGACTGACTTGGAAAGGCTGGCCGGATTTAGTCAAGGAACCCCAAGTCAAGTTTAAGGGGGGAATGTTAGGTAATTTTGAATAGGGATAGAGTCAAAGTTGATTAAGTTAAACAATGTGGTTTTTTAGAACATGGTATTGTGCACCCATGGATTTATGCCCATGGTATTGCATGTAATGGAGCCTATAAAAAGCCAAGAAGACTTCATTGTAACATAGGCCAGAAAGGTGAGCCGTGAAGGCTCACTTGGCTATCTTGGTCAGGGTTATGGCCAAGGGATCTATTGAAATTTTATTAGTTTTCCCCAAAGTTGGGGTTTTCCGAGATAAAAATTTGTGTTTATATGTTATTATTGTTGCTATGTTAATGTTTTTTTCTCTCAGTTTAATTATCTCTTTAGTTAAATTTTCTTCAGGGTTGAGTTGCTAGGCCTAGAAGCCCTAGTTGGAACAAACACTCTAGAGCCTTGAAACAACTTATAGATCAATCTGTTATGGTTAGTGATGCTCGATCGTGAGGTGGAATCACTGGTTTGGGGTTGAGACAGTTTGGTCTCTAGAGCCCTAGTTTGGTGTTTATTTATGTGTTTGATAAAGTTCCACAGTCATGCTTGGAATATGGCATAGGGGTGATTGGCTAAAGGGAGACTTGGCTCAGCCAATATATGGTCGGGTGGAACTTGGAAGTCCCATGTTTGGTTGTTTTTTACATTTAGTAATGACGAGCTCATTTCTCTAGTATTCAGTATGCAAATCTATTGGTTCATGTATGGATTTATTTGCTATTGTATCCATTGTATTTATGTTATTATTATGATGGTTATGAATATGTATTCGATCAGTGATGATGTATGGATCTATCTATGTATCTACCCATCAATGAATACACAATGTATATATGGTCAAATATATTGTATTGTAGCTCATGATGTAGGGTATCAATGCTTCTTAGCCATTCCGAGATTTGTAATAGACCCCCATGTTTAAATCTGATGTTTATACCTAAGGATGCAATGTTTGCGACATGTTTGACGAAAATCTTATAATGGCTAGGAGTGTCTAGATGATTCCCTAATGATGTGATTGATTTTGTACCTTTTTTAAATTTTATTTAACCTCCATTGAAGTTTCATGAAGTTCTGGGAAGTGACCTGGGCTCTGGGGCTAAAAAGGTGGCACAAATCTTGGAGTTGTTGGCATAAAATTGACCTTTTGGGGCCCTGACCATGACCTTGCCTAGGCATGCCTATGGCTATAGGTTTAAAGTTGCTCCCTTGCCCTTACATGCCCACGGCTAAGGCCTAAATGGGTCAAAAATCATCCCCCCTTTAGGGTTTAGGGGTTTGGGAGTTTGGGTTACCTCCCAGAGGTGTTTTTTTATGCAGTGTAAGGCTTGTTTTTGAGGTTTCCTTCGGTTCCAAATACCCCCTTATGTGAAAGAGAGGGTTTCTTATTAGTCCATACCTCATTTGGGGCCTTCTCCTCCAACATTAATGAAGGTGATCTATCAAACAATAACATGCAGTACCTATTGCGTTTGCCCAAAATTATTGTCCTAACCCTGTACCACTGAGCCTACTTCTTTCATTTTCCATCAATGTGCTTTTTATTCTTTTTGCAATTCCATTCTGCGAAGGTGTGTACGGAGTAGTATTTTTCCATGCTATACCACACTTATTACATGACTATTCAAATTCCTTTTTGTATAACTCTCCACCATTATCTATCCTCAACACTTTGATCTTCTTCTCTATTTGATTTTCAAATAGAGCCTTAAATTCTTTAAACTGGTCAAATACTTTAGATTTCTTCATGAGGAAATATATCCATGTATTTATTGAGAAATATTCTATAAATGAGACATATCACATAAAATTACTTAGTGATGCAGCTAAAACAGATCCAAACACATCACTATGCACAATCTCTAATATCCCTTTCACCCTCTTAGAACCAGAAGGGAAATTCACCTGATTTTGCTTCCCATATACATAATGTTAAAAGAACGCGAAATCCAAATAGAAATTTGAAATACCTTCTACCATACCATTACCATGCAATGTTTGAAGGCCCTTATCTCCAATATTTCCAAGCCTTTGATTACATAACATGATATTTTCTCTAGAGACCACTAGGTTTTCTGCTCCACTTTCAGGAACCACAAAAATGTTTCATCCATTAATAATAATGCTACCTAGAAGCTTGTACAAAGTTCCAATCCAAACTCTCCACATCAATACGAGTTCTCCCTAAACCATATTGCAAGTATATTTCTTGAACATTGTTTTTACACCTGCATCATCCATATTACTTAAATAAGATTTCTGGCCAATGTAGGAATATGTAGAACACCAGGAAGTGTTCTAATCCTTCCACCTTGCAACTTCAGCTTGAATTTTATATGTTTGATGATCGTTTCCTTCCTTTCATCCCCTAAGAAGAAATCATCACCATCATATTTCTCGTACTCGCAGCACCACTCCCTATGGGAGTGAACTGAAAGGATGCACTTCAGTCAATCAAACATGCCTCATGACCTGCATGTGTACTTGAAGAAGAAGCCAAGTACACATCCCCACCTTAATCTGAGGTGGTTTTCGCCTCTGTAGAAAGAGCATCATCAGATCCATATCCTTTCTCAGGAGCTTTACATATACAGTCCTTTTTGTAGTTCCCATCCTTTCCGCATTTCCAGCACACCTTTAGAGGCTTTCCTAGAGATTTAGATCCCCAACTTGTGGACACACACACACACACACACACACACACATATATATATATATATATATTTTCTTTATTTATTTATTTTTTCATTTTTATTTATTTATTTTTATTTATTTTTATTTTTATTTTTTTTTCTGTTCTAGGACCTTCCACGTACAAACTAGGCATCTCCATTATGGCTCTCCATATTTTTCCATCTCACCTCCTTCGACATCAAGGATGAAACTATTTCATCGAACTTCAAGTTAGTTGTATTGCTACCTATTGCAACAACCAAACTATCACAAGAATCTGGTAGAGAATATAGAAAACTTATGCACTTATCTTCATATGAATTATTAATATCAAAAGATAAGAACTGGCTTACCACAATATTAAAGGTGTTTAGATGCTCTGTCACCGAGTCTCCATCCTTCATCCTTAGGTTATAAAGTTTTTTCTGCAGGAACATTTTGTTCACCAGAGACTTAGATTGGTACAAAGTCCCTAACTTGACACACAAATCCTTCATCATAGTTTCCCTTGAAAAAATCAACATTATTGATTCTGAGATATACAACTATATTTTTCTCTTTGCCTTCTGATCCAATTTTACCCAGTTTTCTGCTAACATTGTTGTTGGTTTAGTAATTGGATCTACCACAATCCACTGATATTTATGCACCAACAGGTCCTCCATATTGAGCTTCCACAACTCAAGACTTTGTCCATTGAATTTATTGATCTCTATCTTTCCACTATTTGCCATCTTCTTTCGTCGCAAGAATCGATCCTCCAGATTTCCCACTGAACAGGGTCTACCATAGGCCCGAGAAAAACCCCTCAATAACAAAGGATTCCCCTTGAAGTCGAACCTAGCTCTAATACAAAATGTAAGTTTTAACCATGTACATAAATTACTTACAAATGAATTCTTAACACAGAAAAATATACAATGGCAAGAACATAAAACAAATATACACAGACATTTTCCTTTGGATCCCAAAACTAGGACTACCAAATTTATTTTTCATTATATTCCTTTCAATTTACAATACATATATGTTGGAAATTTTGTCATTGATGGAAATAGAGGCAGAAAATATAGAGACAGACAAAGAAGGCAGCAGATGCAGAGATAGGCAAAGAACAGCAGCATAAGACAACAGGTAAAATTTACAGCGAAGGCAGAGGCATAGGTCGAGCAACAGAGGTACATAAAAGGCAGAGGTAGAGGCAGAGCCGTTATCACAGAAAGGCAGAGACAGAGGCAGAGCCGTTATTCGTAGAAAGGCAGAGGCAAAGGCAGAATTGTTATTTCGAGAATCACTACCCTAGCTGGTAGATACACTAAACAGTAAATGCAGAGAAAGTGTGTGTCCCACAAAGTCATGGAGGAAGCCTCATTGAAGAGAAACGAAGGAAAGGACCTTCAGTTATACAATGGTGATGTCCATATTAGATGAAGTAATGTGAATGTGAAGACAAAGAGAGGGCGAAGTTTATATCAACAAAGGCATTGAAACATATAGAAGAATGAAGTTAAGAAATGAAGCGAAACCTCGAGCGCAACTAAAAGGAACCACGAGGTGTGAACAGTGACGATGGTTTAGAACACCTGATGGTTTTCATCGCACTACTTTCAATAGGCAAGAAGTAATCAAGAGATTGTGAGTGATTCCACAAGACGGGCAACACGTGTCCCCGAGCGAATTTGCAAAATCGCTCTCACTGCGCGCCATCGCGCGTTATTGTTCGCGCATCTTTGCTGAGCGATATCCGTCCAATCAAATGAGGCGGTGCGACGCGATAAAAACCGTCGAATGGAGACGACCGTTAGCGTTGGGGCCATACGCATGTGTTAAGGTTTGCGGATTTAACAAAGTGTATTATTATGGTTTGAACCATTGGCAAAGTATACATATATATCAAACAAAGGGTAGCGCCTTTGTTCAATACATGGCCTAACTTTTGATCTATGCAGAGTATATATATACATATGTGTTGGTCTATAATATATTGACATATATATATAAAGATCAAATCTTATATAATGCATCTGTATGCGGGTTTATATGTTCAAAGGGCGTGGGCATTTAAATGAATTAAAGGTGTGAAGTCTATCAAATATTTGTGGGCCCGTGAATTGAATACATCATAATATCTCGTGCTAATGGTTAAAATACAAGGCTCTATATATATATATATATATATATATATATATATATATATATATACTACAATA
Source organism: Pinus albicaulis (assembly GCA_034641835.2). NCBI lineage: Eukaryota > Viridiplantae > Streptophyta > Pinopsida > Pinales > Pinaceae > Pinus > Pinus albicaulis. The sequence goes on along the minus strand of CM076571.1, from coordinate 719,567,992 downwards.
CAAAGTATATGTATCATATTATTGAGCCCGAGATCAAAAGAACCAAAGGTAACAAAGCCTTATATGGTGGGACCCTTTCCCAATCACATCGGAGAAAAACTGTGCAGCGGAACATGTAAACAAAGAGTTGCGATTACGATGAAAGTCCAGACCCGATGGATCAATGAACCATAATTGATATGTATTTGAATTCTGGCCTAATGGCATCAGAGCATCGCAGTATGGGCATATCGGAACATCCAACCAAAACTTGCAATTGCGATTGAAGCCCGAACCCGATGGGCGTATAAACGGTGGTTAATATATGTTTGAATTCCGGCAGAACAATGTTACATCGCATCGGAGTTAATACAGGGCATTGGAACATGCAAATGGAATTTGCGATTGCGATTAATCGCATCAAACCGATCGCATCAAAAAAATAAATGAACAATGGTCAATCGCATCGGAGTTAAGGCAGCACAACAGAACTGGTAAATGAATTTTGCGATTGCAATCAATCGCAATCGGAAATATCTGGAGGAAACTCATCGCATCGGAGCACAAAACAAAGTTCAGATGGTGGGCCTGAAAGGGAATTTTATATGTTAAACAAGCTTTTATTATTACGCCGAGAGTTGATTTAAGTTGTATTAAAAGGCAGTTTGTATGATTAAACTTTGTATAATTATGCTAAGAAATGAAATTGGGTTATATATATAAAAGGCACTGTTATATATATAAAAAGTGTTGTTACAGATTCACATGATATAAAAAGTGCAGTTACATAAATACAAGAGTTACGCAGTAGCTATAAACAGAAAAACATATAGAGGAGAGAAAGGGACAAACAAATTCAAAGAAAAGACAAATGCGCAACGATCTTGAAGGCTGAATGAGTTGAGCTGGAGTTTTCATTGTAATTGAATGTAAATGTTTTTAATTGATTTATATTGTTTTGATGCATTGGCAAGTCTCCGGAAGAGAGAAAATATCCCACTACAATATTAAAATAAGCACCTACAGTTACATTTTTTGAGTGAGCTGAAAAGAAATGAGAAGGTTGAAGACCAAAAGGTATGACTATCCATTTCGAATTCCTAGAGGAATACAAACAGTCATCAGGAATTCTCTATAAGTAATATCATCTTGATATGCATAGAGAGGTGAGAGAGAGTAAGGATAGAGAATGAAAAGCATAGAATATTGAGGCGGAGAATATAAGGAAGAGAGGAGCAAAAAGAGATGCTACTGAACAGAGCTGATATCTGAGGTAAATCAACAAACACTTCTTGTGATAAATTGAGGAAGTTGTTTCTCCACTAAAGCTAGCCAGTCATTTGTAGTTGATCGAGGTTGGAGCCCGTAGGTTGTGCCTACGTAAAAGGAAGGAAGTTGAGCCTCCTGCAAGTCTGCTGCACTGAGGCTAGAGCCTCCGTAGGCTGGTGCCTAGAAAAACAATGGAGGGAGTTGGAGCTTGCCTTTGGTATCACAATAAGATGTGGTTTTCTCCCTTTATGGGTTTCCACTTATATCTACTATCTCTATCTGTGTTGCCTATGTGCTGAGATGATTTATTAAATCTGCTTAATGTTTACTGCTCTCATAATAAGTTTAATGTCACACTAATTTAATACTTGCTGCAACATATTAAGACTGTTCATATACTAAGGTTGAATACAAAAGTAAGTTGTAAATGAGCTGATGAAAATTTAAAAAGCTCATGTATGTATTGAACTGATTCACCCCCCCCTCCTCTCAGTTCAACTAAGAATTCAACAATATATGGACATACCAAAGAATTCATAAACCCAAATCCACTAACCTTGGATTAGAACATAATCCCTTGACTGGACCTACAAAATACCATGGGAAGAAAACCATCATGCCCAAAACCATGTGAAAAACCCATGCATAAAGCCATGGGTACGTCCTCCGACCATATTTGGGTCTTCCCTCCATCCTTGGGTCCACCCAACTATTATTGGGGCTGCACACTGAAAACAAAAAAAATTATGGGGCACTTCCCTGGACCTCGTACAGGGAAGCGACCCTGACATGGGGGCTCTCGCCCCCCTGTGAACCCCCTGTCGCGCCCGACGCAACATACGATACGTGAGACTAATTATGGAAATTATATAACACGTCCCTAACATTTTCCTCATCAGGATAGCAAGGAACTTTTGGTTGAGTTTGTGGTGCTTTTATGGGTAATTTTTTCATTTGTCGCTTTTGTCTCTTTTTCTATCATTTTTTGTCATTTTTCTTCTATGAGTCTTATTTTTCCTGTTTCTTTCCATAGTAGCTATAATTTTAACTTATATTAGCTTGTAAAAGTGTTGGTTCAGCCTTTCATTTACATTTTTCAAGTGTCGCATCAAGATATTTTTTTTCCCACCAGCGGTCACCATTACGACGATTTCCTGTGCATATTTTTTTTCCCTTTTCATGTTGATTTTCACTAATCTAACTTACCCTTAGTCATATATACAATATTTCTTGAATTATCACTTTGATTTGTCACTTTTCCATCCCCTTCCCAAGAAACTCTTCTTTAACTTGGCCAACAGTTTCCTTCTTTAACTGCGCATTTCACAACTCTAAGGCTCAAGCCTAGTGATTGACCTTTGAGACTACATAATGTGTAGTCCCTGGCTTTCCCAACTACACATTGCATAGTTCCAAGGCTCAAGCCTCACCCTTCGCCACTGATACTGCGCAATGCGTAGTCTCTCCTTTAGTTTTCCCAGGTTGAAACTACGCATTTCACATTATCAAGCCTCTAGATTATCCCTTGAATAATGAGCCTGCAAATGCATAGTTCATGAGGATAGTCCCCACCTTCAGCCTAATAATTGCACAGTTCCTCTCCTCAACATATAATTTTTTGCCTTGATCTTTCTGAATAGATTTTTTTGTTGAAGCTAATTTATGTTTTTCATGAGTGCATTTCATCATACAGGTACTGTAGCTTTTTGGTGTCACCTCTCTCCATGAGTTGATTACCATCATGGCACCTAAGAGATCTACCTCAAAGGACACCACAAAGACCAACACCAGTGATATATTTGAGAGTTTTTCTACCACTTTTACAGTCTCTTCAGACACTCAACTACTCATTGAGTAAGATTCAAACATTACATGGATCAAAATGAAAGATGCTTACAAAACAAGCACTTTCAAAGAAAATATTGAAGATAGGAAGGGGTTACATTAATGTCCGTAGGTCAGGATTTCACAAGGTTGCATGTAGGTACCCATATTTTCCATGTGCATACATTGTCAACTGGATTCTATCGCATACAAATACACAGATCGTGATTCTCAACAATGTCAGTGGATAAAGGCTTGCCTCTTTCATGGCACATGATTTTCATCGTATCTATCATTTTTCCGTAGCTAGAAGCCTACATGGATTCAAAATTCTATGTAGTCACCAACTACTTGAGCAGGAAGAATGTCATCAAAGGTTGGGTGAAAGAGCCTTCCAAATTTTTACAGACAACCAACAACAATTACAAGACCAAATCTCTCAGGAAGGCATTTCAGTACTTTATAGACCTATGTTGTCGGATCTATGGTCAAAAAAGTGCTAAAACCTTCACTGAAGGTTGGGAATTATTTCTGAATCATGTCATGAATGAAGGAAAACCATTTAATTAGTCATACTTATTGGCTCAATAGTTTAAAATCCCTTTAGCCAATTCCAAGAATCCTCCCAAGGGAAAGAAAGCCAGATTTTACATGTATGCTTATTTGTTGGATGTGATATGTACTCATAACTCTTTTCGTGGAATGAAGTGCATTTTGACACCTAAAGAGCATGTTATGCACATCTCTTGTAGGATCCTTTCAGAGTGTAGGCACAAAGGAGCCATGAAGAATCTGACTAATCAATTCCTCATTCCATTGTACAAGTTGATCTTTGAGGAAGACCCACCTTGCATGTCCCGTGAGGTGATGGAAGAAGTGTTTGAAGTGGTAGATTGGTTTCCCAATTGGATGGAACTTACCTCAGTGTTTGGTTGAAATAAGCCTCCACATTAGTTACCTAGGTATTCCACTGACAAGTTGGTCATGCAAGAAGTAGCATATCATTTTTCCACAAGGTTTTCAGGAGAATTGTAGAGGAAGAAGAAATCACTCTCGATCACTCTTCCTTTGCAAATCTGGTTGTATGAGATCAATAATATAAAGGTGGCTTAGGCCGAAGACAATGAGATATTTATTTTTTCATTTGGTCACATGGACTTTAATCCATACAATCCCAGGATTGTTTGTAAACAACAATGTGCAAATATTTATTTCCAATGGCCAAGTGCGAATTTATCCAGACCCAAGGAGGAAAGGATAAATAATTGTTAGAAAACAACAAAGCCCCACCAACTAGTCAGTTTCACAAGAAAATATCAAGTTACACCTAAGAAATAAGTCACTCCAGAATTGGATCCAGGATGAAGGGGCAACCCACTACGCAAAAAGGGAAAGAGAAAGGTTATTCATAGTCCGACGAAAGAACAAAGCCACAAATGGAAAGCAGATCCAATCATTTTGAAAGCGACCATAGCAATAGAAAATAACAGGAAAGAGAGGAAGAAGAAAGATGAATTAATGAAAAAGGAAGAACAAGAACATAATATATTAGAGGAAGAAAGGGAGAGACAAGAAGAAGAAGAAGAAGAAGAAAGACGAAAAACACAAGAGGAAGAAGTAGCACAAAAGGAAGCAACAAAAGAAGAATGTAATATTACCACTTTTCCACAAGATAATTGGAATATTAAAGTTCTTAATTTTCATAATTAATTAAATAAATAAGAGGGTGGAGGGACCCACAAACTCCATAGATGAATACAATCCACTTTTTATATGTGTATGTGTATATTTCGGATCTAGATCTACATCATGGAGTAGTGGAGCAGCTTCTTAAATGAAGGAAGAGTTGAGATCATGGATCTTAAATGTAAAAACATGAGGCTCTTGGAGGACTTCAACTAAGATTATAGTGCATTCAAGGTAATATCATAAAGTACTTATGATTAGATAGTGGAGGAAGTGGTGCATCTAATGTACACATGATGGAGAGAGTGGGAATTAAATGCAGACATGATGGAGGTCATGGAGAGACAACACAGTGTTCATGGATGCTAGTGGCCACACAGGAAACACAGTTATGAGGTGGGCCTAGGCTATGGAAGTCTCACAATTTATATAATGAAGATGAAGGCACAATAGAAGGAAGGCTTTGGATTACTATTTCTGATCTGTTTCAATCTATATTTGTCATGTGACATTTCTATGCATGCTTATGTTGTTTAGCTAAGTCTGCAGTGTTGTTTATCACAGGGTGTTTCCAAGCGGAAATCCCACCCTTACCCACGGGGGACTTCGAGTGCCTACTCTAGGAAGGTTTCTATTGAGCTATATTCATCATCAGGGTGGTTCCATCTTCAAGAGGTTGTTTCTAGCATTCCAGCTAGGAAACTAGGTGGAGGATTCATCCTTTCACCTTGTGCTTCATGTTCAGTATTTTGGGAGCAGTAGATCTATATCCAACATTCAGGCCATTGTATTTCACCTCCATGCAGCAGCAGTCCCCTTAAGGATTGCACAGTTCAATCCTATAGATCTATTAAAGGAAGGAAATTTTCAACATTTCAGCTGGAAATCTTGTGACGGACCATCTCCTCACTTTGTATGCATTGTTTCCATCATTCTTGAGCTGATTTGACACATCTAGTAGCAGGCTTGAGCCTCTTCTTCCTTGACAGCACATTTTTTTGAAGTTTTCGAGTATTCAAAAACTATCTTCAGTGGAGGAGGAAAGAGAAGCTAGATCTTGAGCTTCTAGCTTGAGGATCTAGTGAAGGGATCAACCCTTATTGCATAGATCTAATTGTACATCTTATTGCAGCCATATTTCACCATATTATGCTTCAGATCTACAGACCCAACATTGTATATGTGAAGCCCTAAGAGGGTGATTTTATTAAACTCATAAATCTGGAAAATCCCTTCTGGGTTATTTTGGGTATCCATCATAAAGCCCATATGTCTATTTTCAGCATCATCGGAGCTCCCAAACTGCCTAGATCTAACTTTCTATTTTGACGGTAGTTGTAGTCCCAGTAGTTGCAATAGGGACAACGCAGCTTTACTTCCAGCAGTTAGGCAGTCTCTCTTGTTGGATCATTTCAGGGTCATTCTAGGCCATCTCTTTGGCTTGAGTGTCTCACATTTTGAGCATTGTTGCATTGTTTATCCACCTCCTATATAATAAAATGGCTCAGTTATTTCTGTGCATTTTGATGTGTATTTATATTTTTTGTTTACTTTGCTGCAGTTATTATATTGTGTTTTAGTATTACTGCATTCTCCCTTTTGGGATACTAAAGTGGTATCAGAGCATGATATTTGGTTCAACTTGTTGAAACTTCATCTTTTGCATCAAAATAAGAAGCAGATAGTAGAGATCTATCATGAAGGAGGATTGTAATTTTTCCACTCTTCTCTTTAGATCCCTGCAAGCTCTCTCCAAGGAGGTCAATAAAATTAATATAGAAAGGCAAAGGAAGGATCCAAGAAGAAGATTTGATGAGGAAGGTCCAAGCACTTCCTATCAACATGAGAAGCAACCGGAGAAGAAAAGAGCTTGACATTATTCCACTAGATCCACTTTATTTGATAAGAAAGAGGACTGGCCTAAATATGAAGGAGACTTGGGGCATGATATCCTAAGTAAATATCTATCTGAGTACAAAGCACAAATTACAACTTTGAAGGAGAATCTCTTTCTCCAACAATTATTGCAACTCAAAGAAGAAAGAAGATCTCGAAGCAACAATCGAAGAAAAAGGCATATATGTTTTTTTGTGTACATATGACGAATCTTCCACAAGCACATTGAGGTCTTGGAGGGAGGAATTAGTTTCATTATTTCTACAATATCCTATAGCAAAAAGAGGGGTTGTGAAGTTTGCAGCACTGCACCTAGAAGGTGAAGCAAGAGATTGGTGGTTCAGTCACGTGTCACACATGAGAGTGTCTGTTTATGCAGAATTTATTAAAAGACTGAAGAAGAGGTATGGTGGAGAGAAATTGGAGACATCTCACATAGTGACATCTCCTATCATTGAGGAGATAGTGCATGGAGAGCGGAAGGAAGATGTCCTCATTATCGTTGAGGAGGAGGAGCCTCTACTACCCCCAGCTGCAGATGTACTTACATCAGGAGGAGGATCACTTGCATCTTTGAAAGATGGTCATGAATTCTTGACATTTGGAGCCCCGTGCATGATTCATGAGATTCATGAGGAGGAGGTAGATACTAGCACTGGTACGATTGTAGAATAGCAACCATCATCATTACCAGCAGCTGGAGAGACCATTGCACCAGTTGGAGGAAATCTTGTGGATGTGCAAGATCTTCCCAAGGTTCATCTTATCCAAGGTTTGGATATACTTTCTTCTCATATATTTCAATACCTCATATTGAAATATTTGAGACCATGCTATCAGGGCAAGTGCATAACCAAGGATTAGAGCACCTTACTGATTTGGAGCAGAAAATTATCACTGCACAAAGGACCCTTGATTTGATCAAGGAGGAGATGTATTGCTATCCCAGTTTTTCATGGTTGAGCTACACCCAACACTTTGTGTTGAAGTGTGGAGTTGAAAAATATGGGAGGAGCACAATCCTATTCAGTACAGTGCCAAACCATGAGTTTAGCATTGTATGTGGCCATAAGACAACACATGTATCACCATGCAGATATACAACGTTGTCACTTAGCAACAGTGATGATGAGAGGGACCCATTATTCTTGGAGAATTCTTAAGGTAGCTTCACTCATGAAGCATTGGAGGGATAAATGATATATGGTAGACATCTTGTGATGGAGATAAATTTCCATTGTCAAGATGAAGTTTTCCTGATGATATCCTCACAGCTCAAAGAGGATATTCTGCCTACAGCATGTATGGAGCCTTATGGGTTCCAATGGGCCTTTGATGAGAGGATCTCATGGAGAGACCTCAATGGAGGTGTGCTTCAACATTTCATGGAGTGCAAAGCTATTTAGTTTGAGGATGTTGGTATTATACATTGGGAGGATACCAAGGTTTATCTTGGCATGATTCATCACCCACATTGGGATGAATGCATTCAGAAGAGGTGCAGGGGGTTGCCTACCTTCTTGCAAATCTATGATACCGTGCAACAAGAAGCATGGATGCACTGGTTGATTTTGGGTGAGTATGGGTTTTTCCAAACATCTCACATTTGCAGCATCCATGCCATACATATCACTGATGAGATGCAGCAGTAGGAGGCATGGATGTGCTGGTTATTGATGAGAGAGTTTGGACACCTCGTGATGTATCTTATGTCCATATATTTTCTTTTGTTTTGGATATGACTCATGTCTTTACATTCATTTCTATTTGGGATATATCTCATGTTCATGTATGTACTTGGGTTTGGGAGAAAGCATAACTCTCACACGATGTGGCATAAGGGAGCTTATTTTTATTGTTCTAAAGAGACATTCCACATGTCCATTAGTATGGTGTTTCTCCATGACTTTCATCATGATGATGTAAGGAGGCAGTAAGAATCCTTTTTGCTTTGGTTACTACTGGGAGAGTATGGGCTGATTTATTCCCATACATTGGATGATAATGATAGAGGATGCCAATAGGAGGCATTACAATGTTGGCTTATTTTGAGGGATTGTGGTAATTGTACTTGGTATAATGATGATGTGATGGGGCAACAAGATTCCTTACTACGGTGGCTTCTCTTGAGAGAATATGGCCACTACATTTGGTACAATGATGATGTGGTGTGGAAGCAGGAGGCATTGCTTCAGTGGCTCCTTTTGAGAAATTATGGCTCTCATATTTATATTGATGCTGATTTGGCATGGCAGCAAGAAGAATTGTTGTGGTGGCTTCTATTGAGAGAGTATGAATCTCTTACTTGTTTTCATGATGATCTAGCATGGTAGTAGAAGGCTTTTCCACGTTGGTTGTTATTGGGAGAATATGGTTTTACATTTTTCATGTTTATCCATATGTCTCTACTTATTGTTTTTCACTATGTTGATGTTATGTTTGGATCCAACATGGCCAACATGGCTAATGATGAGAGCATTGATAGATGCAATCTACTCTATGTATCATGGCTTGGAGAGATAGTTCATGAGTTGAGACTTTCCACTTTGAGGATGTAACACTTCATTTCATGTATCTCATGTATAGAGGAGACCTTTAGATATCATATGGTTGCAACTTGGAGATTCATTGATGAGGAAGGGTATCTAACTTTTTAGTTGGATGCCATTCTAGAAATTATAGAGAGGCAGCTTTGGAGATGGACATGCATGACACATTGTGAAAGATGGGAAGGCCTTCAATATGAGGATTCCATTTGGAGGGAGGATGTTTGTTGTAGCATCCAATTTTGAAGCTACTTGAGGACAAGAAACATTTTGGTGAGGAGGACAGTAATATTTCCAATTTTCCACAAGATAATTGGAATATTAGAGTTCTTAATTTTCATAATTAATTTAGTAAATAAGAGGGTGGAGGGACCCAAAAACCCCATAGATGAATAAAATCCACTTTTTATATGTGTATGTGGAAATTTCAGATCTATATCTACATCATGGACTAGTGGAGCAGCTTCTTAAATGAAGGAAGAGTGGAGATCATGGATCTTAAATGTAAAAACATGAGGATCTTGGAGGAGGTCAGCTAAGATCATACTGCATTCAAAGTAAGATCATAAAGCACTTATGATGAGATAGTGGAGGAAGTGGTGCATCTAATGCACACATGATGGAGAGAGTGGGAATTAAATGCAGACATGATGGAGATCATGGAGAGACAACGTAGTCTTCATGGAGGCTATTGGCCACATAGGTAGCGCAGTTATGAGCTGGGCTTAGGCTATGGAAGGCTCACAATATATATAATGAAGATGAAGGCACAATAGAATGTAGGATTTATATTATTATTTCTAATATGTTTAGATGTAGTTTTTTCATGTGACATTTCTATGCACGCTTATGATGTTTAGCTAAGTATGCAGTGTTGTCTAGCATAGGGTGTTTATGAGCCGAAATCCCACCCTTACCCATGAGGGACTTCGAGTGCCTACCCTGGGAAGGTCCCTATTTAGCTACATTCCTCATCAAGCATTGGTTCCATCTTCAGGAGGTTGTTTCTAGCATTCCAGCTAGGAAACTAGTGGAGGATTCATCCTTTCACCTTGTCCTTCATGTTCAACCTTTCAAGAGCAACAAATATATATCCGGAATTCAGGCCATTTTATTTTACCTCCATGCAGTAGTAGTCCCCTCAAGGATTATGCAGTTCAGTCCTGTAGATCTATTGGAGGAAGGAAGTTTTTAGCATTTCAGCTGGAAATCCTGTGAGGGGCAATCTCCTCACTTTGTATGCATTGTTTCCATAATTCTTGAGCTGATTTGACATATCTAATAGTAGGATTGAGCTACTCCCTCCTTGACAGTGCAATTTTTTGAGGTTTTTGAGTATTCAGTAGCTATCTTCTGTGGAGGAAGAAAAAGCAGCTAGATCTTGAGCTTCCAGCTTGAGGATTTAGTGAAGGGATCAAACCTTCTTGCATAGATCTGATTGTACATCTTATTGCAACCATATTTCATCATATTATTCTTTATATCGGCATACCCAGCAGTGTATATGTGAATCCCTAAGAGGGTGATTTTCCTAAACTCATAGATCTGGAAAATCCTTTATGGGTTATCTTGGGTATCCATCATAGAACCCAGATCTCTATTTTTAGCAACATTGGAGATCCCAAACAGCCTAGATCTAACTTTATATTTTTTCGATAGTTGTAGTCCCAACAGTTGCAGCAGGTACAACACAATTTTCTTTCCAGCATTCCAGTTGTTACATAGTCCCTCTTGTGGGATCATTTCAGGGTCATTCTAGGCCATCGCTTTGGCTTGATTGTTTCATATTTTGAGCATTGTTGCACTGTTGTTACACCATTTTTTGGTCATCTAAACCATTATCGTTAGATGAACCCAAGTGCACCATGTAAGACCAATTTAACCCCAAGTAAAATCACTTTCACCACATTTGTTTACACTTCTTGGTCATATTTAACCCAAAACAAGGTAATTAATTAAATAAATAATTATTTATTTAATAATTTCCTAAGAATAAGTTATTTAAATCATTATTTAAATATTATTCCTAGTTAAATTTGACTAAGTCATTTTTAAATAATTAAATAAACCATTATTTATTTAATTATATTCCCCTCATTTCCCTTAAATAATAAATAAATCATTTATTTATTTGTTATTTATAAATAAAGGAATTGACCCAAGTCAAAAATCCTTTTCCCTCCAACAAATATAATAAAATATTCCTAAAGGGTGATTCTAGAAGATGTTTAATAATATTTTATTCATGCATCAGGTTCTAGAACACCCCAATATTTTGTTATAAATAGGAGGGTTTTTCCCATTCATCAGTCACCTCATTCGTTGCCTTCTCCTGTTACAACCATGTCAAGAAGTAATAGCAAACCTTGCAGGGGGGCACCAAAGGACATGATTTCTCTGACAAACCCTACCCCTCCCCGCATTCCAAAGCATCCCATCCAGTGTGCCTTATGCGATGTTGTTGGCCATGCCACCCATACATGTCCCGAATTGCCATCCCGCAAAACCATGGTCAATGAAACGTTTTCCGAATCCGATATTCCCGTGGTATCTGTCTCCACCCCTGCTTCCCTTCCAAAACTTAAAAACTTGCGCACCAATCACCCTTGCTCTTTATGCGATTTCCATGGGCATTATACCCACCTTTGTTCTCGCCTTGATGAATATCGCACTTCCTTGGCCGCATATCGCCAATTCGAAGCAGAGCTTACCCATCCTCCTTTTTTAACCCTCAACCACACATCTACCCCTCTTACCATTTCTCCGTCTGATACCGACATGACCAAACCTTCGACCAATATTTCCTACCTTTCCTCCTCACCTCGTTTCCCAGCAACTAACCCCCTAGTCTCTTACCCTGCTGTTTCTCCTACCCACTCATCTGCTGACCCCACTATCACCCCTCATAATACCACCAATGTAACCATATCCCCTCACAATCAGGTGTTTCATACTTCTACCTCCTCAGGACATTCCTTACCATCCACTCTTCCCATCTTCTAGTTCGACGAAGACATCATGGAAGCCATGACCGAACCTGACTTTCCATGGGACGATATGCACCATCGCGCATACTTCCTACCACATCAATCGCATGACCAATATGCTATCGAAACCAAAGAATTCATCCCCAATAAAGTTGATTGGTTCAAAAACCCCATCCCCGCCCTTGACGCTTTCAAAGAAGGAAACATGGCTAATATCTCTCCTACCATCAAAATCGACATTTCTGTCACACCGGGTATTGAAGAACACATCACTCTAGGCGCCCAATGCACTCCGGATGAAATTGAAGCCTACACCAAACTCTTCAAATAATTCCGTGATGTTTTCACCTGGTCCTACTTAGAAATGCCCGGGCTCAATCCAACCATTGTTGAACACCACATTGACACATGGCCGGACGCCACTCCGATCCGTCAAAAATTGAGACCCATTCATCCATCCCGACGTGAAGCCATCAAAGCTGAAATCGATAAGCTCCGATAGGCTGGTTTCATTTACCCCATCGAATACACCACTTGGGTGTCCAATCCCATCCCCGTCCTCAAAAAACAAGGCACCATTTGTGTTTGCACTAAATTTCACGCTTTGAACAAATCTTGTCCCAAAGACAACTTCCCCACACCATTTATCGACCAAATCATTGATGAGTGTGCAGGGCATGAAGTTTTATCCTTCATGGATGACTTCTCAGGGTACAACCAATTCGTTATCCGTCCTACTAATCAAATTAAAACCGCATTCATTAGTCCTTGAGGCACTTTTGCCTACCGATTCATGTCATTTGGTCTTAAAAATGCTGGTGCCACTTTTCAACGAGCCATGTCTTATTGTTTCCATGAATTAGCTCATATTATCCTTGCCTATTTAGATGACCTTACCGCATGTTATACACATCGGGCCCAACACCTACATGATCTGCGTACCATCTTCCTCCGCTGTCGCAAGTATAACATCTGTCTTAAACCTTTAAAATGTGTCTTCTGTGTTCCCGTAGGCCGTCTCCTTGGCTTCATAGTATCTAAAGCGGGGATCACTCTTGACCCTTTGAAATTTCAAGCCATTCTCGAGCTCCCTATCCCCCGTACATTACGACAGCTACAAATTCTCCAAGGCAAAACTAATTTCCTTCGCCGCTTCGTTCCTGACTACGCTACTACTGCACATGGTTTCCTTCGCCTTCTTCGCTCTCACACCTCTTTTGTCTGGGATACCTATGCTCAACAATCTTTTGATGCCCTCAAGCATGCTCTTACCTCTACCCCTTTGATCCGTCATCCTGAATTTAACCGAGATTTCATCCTTTACATCTCCGCTTCCACCAATTCGGTCGTTGGTGTCCTTATTCAAGAAGATGATAATGGCATCGAACATGTGATTTATTATGTCAGTAAAAACCTTGCTGGTCCACCTGTATCCTACTCACATGAAAAAAAATTAGCACTGGCTATCGTGTTCTCGGTCCAAAAGCTGCGTCATTATATCCTCTTGCATTCCACCAAGGTGGTGACTGATTCCAACCCAATGGCTTTCCTATTGAGCCGACGCATACTCAGTGGAAAATACGCTCGTTGGGTCGCTATCCTCCAAGAATTTGACCTTGAATTTGTCACCCCAAAAAGTAAGAAAGGTTTAGCCCTTGATGAACTCATTTCCAACCTCCCTACTAGGATGCAAGACACTCCAATTAACGAGGCTCTCCCGGATGAAAATTTATTTGCCATCACCACCAATGACCCCTGGTACGGTGATATCCTTACTTACTTGCGAACCCAAAAGTTCACCCTTCACCTTGATCGTGATGATCGCCGACGTATCCGACACCAAGCCTCTCGCTACCTTCTAATCGGCGACGATCTTTATCATCATGGAATAGATACTCTCCTTCGTCGTTGCCTCACACACGCTGAAGCCGAACAAGTCCTCAACGCTTGTCATAGCGGCGCTTGCGGTGGCCACCTCTCTGGCCTCACCACTGCCCAGAAAATCATGCGCGCTGGGTATTTTTGGCCTTCTCGCTTTAGTGATTACATTAAAGCAGTCAAACACTGTTCCAATTTCCAACATTTTACCCCCAAGGTGCGAACTCCACGCGCTCCTCTTCATCCTGTCATCAAAGCTGGCCCTTTTTGCAAATGGGCCATTGAATTTATGGAATGTCAACCCCCATCCGCCGGTAACCAAAAATATATCATTGTGGTGGTTGAATATTTCACTAAATGGGCCGAAGCTATGCCCACATTCAACAACACGGCAGCCACAGCCGCCCTCTTTTTCTTCAACCATGTCATCGCTCGTTCTGGAGTTCCCAAACAAATAGTCTCTGATCATGGCCGACATTTTAAAGATGAGATCTGGCATGAGCTGTCTTCACTCTTGGGTTTTGAACACCAATATTCATCTTCCTATTACCCCCAAGGTAATGGCCAAGTTGAAGCCGTCAACAAATTTCTTAAGACCATGCTTCAAAGAACGATTAATAAACACAAAAAAATTGGCACCTCATGCTCTTCCCTGCGTTATGGGCCTATCGTACTTCAGTTAAAACCACCACCGGTTTCACTCCTTTCCACCTTGTCTTTGGTGAGGAGGCAGTCTTACCAATCAAGTGTGAAATCCCTTCCCTTCACCTAGCCATCGAACTTCTCCTCGATACCCAACTTCTAGAATAACGACTTATCATGCTAGAGCGTGCCTCCGAAGATCACCATGTTGCATTACAAACCCTTGAAGCAACCAAAAAGTGCACCAAAGCTCAGTATGACCGCAAAGTCCACCCTCGCACCTTTCATGAAGGTGACCTTGTTCTAGTATATGACCAGGCCCACGATACCCTCAGTCATGGGAAGTTCGACTCATTATGGCTCGGTCCTTACATCATTAGTAAAGATCTCGGGAAGGGGGCATACCTTTTAGAGGACTTTGAAGGCCACCCCCTTCCTAATCCTCGCAATGCACTCTATCTTAAGAAATATTACCCTTAGCATTTCCCACTCGAAATGCTTTTTCTTGTAGATAGTCAGCATATGTTTGTTTTCTGCATTTCAGTACTTCAACAGGACACCCATCGTCCACGGAGTCTTAATTCACCTATCATTAAAATTGGACTTCCTCACTTACACCACCTTTCAATGGGGGGCATCACTTTGCCCCCACACTCATTTCTGTTATTGAGGATTTTCGTCATGAGATACCCATTTGTACTCATGCTTTTCATGGTCCCCATTGGACCTATCCCCCATTCCAGCATCATCATTCCTGCCTCCCTGTTGGTCGCTCTACCTTTTTCTCCCATGCCTTGGTTGGGGTTCCCTTATTGCCTCACCTCTGGCGGGACTACTTCTGTCGACATCAGCTCATTTTCTCCAGAAGCTAGGTATGGGGGCAGTGTACCCTGGTTCGAGCTCTTCTCAACATGACCGTGATATATACACTTGACGGTACCATGATGCCACAATAGCTATCGATGATTCTCGGGCATGTGTGAGATGTCTCAACCCTCAGGAGGGGGTGGCCCTATAGGTAGCCCCCCATATGCCCGGATGACTTCTTCATTTCCGCCCTTGATGTAGCTCCTCTCATCGGATGATATCAACGTCAACCGTTTGTAGCCCCTCTACAATTTACATGTCCCCGTCAGATGTTGAGAGCCTGTCCCCGTGTGTAGGGGTCATTTGGGTGTATTTGTATCTCATGTAATCAAATCTTATTGTATAAGTCCTGACGATTATTCCAGGCATCGCATGTATGTGGGGCTCATTATTGTATTCCTCTGCCTCATGTTCTAACCAACCCTTGTTCCCTTAGTGCGTTCTGTGGTTTTCCGGGCTCCTTCTTCTTTGTACTCTTGTTTTGGCGGGCATAGGTATGCCTCCCCCGCCGCCTTTCACATTGGTACCACATCATACACTTGAGACTTGTTGCACCTGTAAGTCTCGTCTCCTCAGGGTCTAGTCCTCCACCTCTTTAGATTACTTTAAATTCCTCTCTTTCATTTCTATCTTGTTTCAGTTCTTACAATGTACTTTGGTCATACAATTTGCTCCTAACACTCGTACGTTGGGGGGCAATCTGTTATACCATTTTTTGGTCATCTAACCCATTATCGTTAGATGAACCCAAGTACACCATGTAAGACCAATTTTACCCCAAGTAAAATCACTTTCACCACATTTGTTTACACTTATTGGTCATATTTAACCCAAAACAAGGTAATTAATTAAATAAATCATTATTTGTTTAATAATTTCCTAAGAATAAGTTATTTAAATCATTATTTAAATATTATTCCTAGTTAAATTTGACTAAGTCATTTTTAAATAATTAAATAAACCATTATTTATTTAATTGTATTCCCCTCGTTTCCTTAAATAATAAATAAATCATTTATTTATTTGTTATTTATAAATAAAGGAATTGACCCAAGTCAAAAACCCTTTTCCCTCCAACAAATATAATAAAATATACCTAAAGGGTGATTCTAGAAGATATTTAATAATATTTTATTCATGCACCAGGTTCTAGAACACCCCAATATTTTGTTATAAATAGGAGGGTTTTTCCCATTCATTAGTCACCTTCATTGCATTGGATCACACTAGATCTGTTTTTGGTCACCACTTTGCATTTATGTTTTATGAACTCCCATTGAGTTCCATGTTTTGTTTTCCACAATAGTTAGAGAGAGAGACCATTAATCTGAAATACTGAGGACCTCCAAGAACCCAACCCACTGAGGAGAACTGGAAAACACCTTTCTTGTTTTCCTCTCAGGTGCCCCATTCTTTGATATAATAAAAAAGATTTTTTGATATATGTTCTTGTCTTGTCCATTGGTGCTTGTACTTTACTTTACCTGCTTAATATATTTCATATATAGATCTAGATGTGTGCAGCTTATTACAGATTTTAAGATATTTTGCAGCCATAACTTATGTTAGGGCTACTTGATATGCGTAGCTAAAGTGAGTTTTTACGACGAAAAATTCATGCTAACAACTGTTTATCCACCTCCTATATAATAAAATGGCTCAGCTATTTCTGTGCATTATAATGTGTATTTATATTTTTTGTTTACTTTTCTATAGTCCTTATATTGTGTTTTAGTATTACTTCATCCTCCATTTTGGGATATTACAAAGAACAAAACTGACTACTAGAAGAAGAGAGCAAACAATTGCAGGAGAAGGAATTTTCTCACAAAATTGAATATTTGATAGTAATCAAGGATATGGATGTATAAGTGGAGCAACAAAAAAAAGATATCAATTCATGCCTTCCATGCAACCGATCATTACTCAATCTCCGTCTCCCCCTACAGTAGAGAAAAATCCAAGCGAAGAAGACGAAATTGTTCCTCTTGATGATGTTCTAGTCATGGATACGTACAATATAACTTACAACGAGCTTCAAAATAATATTGTAGAATCAAGAAAGAAAAATTTCTTAAACGATTTCACATCTCTTGCATTCATTAGAAAAAGGGTGAGAGCGACAAATATGAGAAGGAATCCAGAAGACATTGGTGCAACAAAATTGGAATTAAAAAGTTATTCTGAGTCCAATACTGAGTATTTGATGAATGAGAAGAGGAAAATGGTGAAGAAATTATATGGAAAAAGGAAACGAGGGGAAAATATCCAAGAAGAGGTCTAGAAAGCAAGTCCCACATAGGTATATCTAGAATAACTTAAGGTAGCCATACTTGGAGAAGCATCAACACTAGGAGAGACCATGCAGAGCCTTTATGAGGAGCTTCTCACCATGCACAGGGAAATTTTATTCTTGCACGATGTTATCACTAGGATAGAGCATATTGGGTTGTGTCAACCTCCAACCCAGTAGAACTATTTCAAACCAACTTTTAACTAGAATTTATCCCTTCCATTCTGAGACAGATCTCTTAAAATTACTTATAAATTTTATGTATAAAACTCAACACATCAGATCGCGAACTCTGTACTTTTCATGTGATTTTTGCAGGTGAAAGAGTGTGATGACTACCACCATTGGGCATGGAGTGAGCTAAGGAAAATAAATTACAAATAAATCTCTTTCATGGAAGTTGAGGCAATTTTGGTTGTGAAATGGTGTGAAATAAAAAATTTACAGTAAAAACATAGAAAATGAGGGAAGTTGGAGCATATAACATGGATTTCAAGTAATAAAATTTCTATGAAACTGATAATATCATGGAAATCATGGAGGTAAAACATATGTGCCAAAACAGAATCTCAAGTCAAAAGACAATTTTCTGCAAATGTATATTAACTGAAGAAAAATATTACAAGGGTGATTCTCTCACATCATCCATCAACCCCCTCATAGTGGAAAGTTACATATATATAGAGTGAGGTTCCCATTACAAAATTTTGCCACCTGGGCTCGACTCGACACACAACATAAGAGACCTAATTATAATTGAATTACAACTCATGGAGTCTTTGTAGGGATATTTCTATTTCAACAGAATTTGAAAAAAAAAGGAGTCTCCTATCATTTAATTCTTCAAAAAATTATGTTGGTGACCTTCATCGAATGGAAAAAATGTTCATTTGCTGGAGTGTTGGAATGTTTAGCTCTTGCCATGCATATGCTGACCCGTTGACCTGCTGAGTTGTCTCCTTGAAAAATAGGAATTCATAAGCTAATGATGTGGACACCTTTGAAATAATGCCCATATAATTCCTTTTTGTATGATTACCCAGAAACTAATCAAAACTTTAATAACGTAGAAAAAAATAGAGTTAGGCACTTTTGTAGCAAACTTTGGTATAAAATTCCAAAAACACCTTTCTGCTACCAATCTAACCTTTCTGATAGTTCTGGGGTATTCATTGATGTTTAGTAGATAGAAATATGCCTTTAGCACTCCCTAAAATGAGGTTTAAACTTTATTTTTCCTCCATTAAAAGCTACAACACTTTTGTAGTAAATATTCACCTTCAATATGGGGAGTTGCTACAAAATTTCTAAATCTTCTGATTTTTTTTTTCATTTCTTCTACTTTATTATCACTCCTAATAGACTAATAAATCTTTTGTATTTCTAAAACTAATGGTTAAAGATAATATAGGAAAAAATGAGGATTTTACCATGTTCAAGGAGTGCCATCTATTTCAGCAACAATCTTGAGATTTCTCTTTGCAAGTTCCACTTTGATCATTTCAATTTGAGTTTCTAATTATTTTAATTGTCCTTGCAAATTTTTTGTGTTAGCCTGTAAACATTTTTTTCCTGTGAAATTCATGGCAAAATCCTTGGAAATTTGTCCATGAAAACCCTGCAACTTATGGCAAAAATGTATGCATCCAACGATAGTAAAATACTAGCTGAAAACATGGTATTTTTCAATAGCTTCATGTCTGTGGGTTCGTAGTGTACCACATAGCCTCCTTTATATTGTTTCTTAGGTGCCATGAATTCAACATGTTTAGAGCTCCTTCTTTCCACTTGAAACTTCTCCTAATGACAACAAAAAAAACTCAAAATGGAATGAAAACGATGGAGAATGAGCTTTTTTAGTGTGAATCATTTGCGGATAATTAATAAAAATGTAAATTGTAACACATACTCATGATCTATCAAGAATCTAACCCATTTTTTTTAAAATTGGACCATTAATAACAGCCACAAAGTTTCGTAGAAAAACTGGTGGTAGAAGTGACATATTTGTTGCGAAAGTTTCAGGAACTTTTGTAGCAAATACTCTGTTTTGATAACTGGACTTGCTACGAATTTCTGCAAAATTGTCTAAATAAAAATCATGACCAAATAACCCCAACACAAATGGAAGTGGATTTTAACCTTTATGATTAACCCCATTTAAACTCAAATTGACCCTACATAATGACAAGATGACCAAAGGACACTTCATACATGAAATTTTATTATGAGAAAATTTAAAACCCTAGCTAATTTGACCAAATGACTCAAAAAATATTTCTAAGTGTTATCATGGATAACAATGGCTCCAATGGGGATGTTGTGCCCTCTGGTGCAACAAAGAATCAACAGACCAATTTCCTTATCCATTGGGTAGTTCCCAACCACTTTTCATATTCCTCAGCCTCCATTCGACCCTTGACATGCCCTTGAAGCAAAACAATGTACAAACCAAAAATTGCAACTACAATATTCAAACTAAATTCTAAAATAGATGCTTGCCCATCAAATACGTTCGATTCAAGAAATATGAAACTTCCAGTATAGCCAGTCAAAGAGCTCATCCAACACCTGTGCTTTTTTACTGTACTTGAACAACATTAGATGTGAATCATCTATTGGAAACTTGGAATGAAAATTGAATTGATGCTCCATAAAAAACAAAAAAATTGTCTTGACTGATGACTGCAGAAAAATTACCATTGGATCTTAGAAACGATGAAAAATCTCATCTTTTGATGAAAGAAACAAATCAGTAAAAGGATCCTTGAAAACACTGAAACATATCATGTCTTGATGATTGTTATAGGTAAATTTTGGCATCATCCCCCATGACCTGGTAAACTAGACATCATCCCCAAGACCAATTAAATAGGGTCTATCATCCCCTTATATTTAAGCTTCTATATGCCCTAAGAGAAGAAAAATTCATTCATGGATTCTATTGTGAGATTTCCAAGGTTTGAAGTATATGTTATATCACTTATGAACTCACCAACGCTACCTCTAAAGGGATTAACTACATTTCATATGCAGTATCCTCCATTAAAGGGTACATTGCAATGCATTTCCTGACATTTAAGAGTGTGTTGGTCACCTGGGAGAAGAATTATTATTGTTCCAAGAATATCCACATGGATAGTGCCTTCTAGAAGAGTCCATATGTGTCAAAATTTGAATCCAAGTGTCCATATACCACCTATGAACTAGGGAACATGTCTTTCCTATTCTTAGAAAGTCATTCATTGAGAAATTACCATCAGTTTCCCTATAAATTGAGCACAAATCCTAGTGCTAGAAAAGGAATAATTTTGGTAAATAAATGTTGTTGGATTATCATTTGAGAGAGTGAAAGTACTGATACTCTTTTGGTCTGATGTTCGATGGGATGAGGTTGGGATGAAGCTGGAGCTGGTGGTATCAAATCGATCATTGATTGTAGCCTCCCCCTTATACTCTTTAATAAAGATTGTTGTTCATTTTCCCATATATGTATATATTTATGTTTCTATTTCTCATGCAATGGATCCTTGAATGATATATATGTTTCAAATCTAATAGATTTGAGTGATTAAGATAAGTAGATATATGTATATTGAAATTTGTTTTTTTTTCTCTGTTTATGTTTGCAGGAATCAATCTGACGATCTAAGTTGGATTTAAGGCGACAACAAAAGTGACAGAAGGAGAAGGAGAAGCGTTTGGATTACAAGTAGGTTCTTCTATCATTTTGTATATCTAGTGATTTTAGAGAAAGTGATAGCAAAGTCTTTCATCTCTTGTTCTAAGTGCCTAGCACCACAATTAGGGAATTTGATTTATTCGTAGATCACAATTCTGCATAACAATTATCCAAAGGATAATCTTCATTCATACCTACAAGTTCTCCGTATTTTATGCCTTCAACATCATTATTAAGACATGACTCTGACTGTTCATGACAATATTCAATGGGAGCAACCATATCATGTGCTACATGGATGTTTAAAAATGAATTCTCATGCATTACAATGAGAACTTCATGTATATCATCATCCAAAAACATAACTTTTTGATCATTTAAATCTGTAGGAAGACATTTTGGGACAACAACTTGTGGATCAGAAAGTTTCTCATCATTCTCTATAAGTGCTTCCTCATGACAGTCTTCAAGCATAGTAAAGGAATAAACCCCCTCCTCATGATGAAAAGAAGCATGATTCACATAAGCTTCTCCTTGCTCCTATCCATTTTCATGTTTCTCAACATTCAATCCTTTGTTCTCAATACACTCAGAATTTTTTTCATATGCTCAGGGATTATCATTAATTTCTTGGGTATAATATTGTTGAAACAAAGGTTCAGAAAATGAATAAAGTGAGGAGCTCTGTAATTGACCAAATTTATGTTTATCTTTATCACCTAAATATTGGCAAGGCTGCTGCAAATTTTCACAAATTTTATGGGATATAACTTGGCTGTCAAAGTGCTGATCCATTTTGTCTTCAAGCAAAGAAGACACATTTAGTTGTTGGAAACCTTCTTGATTATCATGACAACTAACCAGAGAAGAGAAATCATAAATTACCTCTAACATATCCTCATCTAAGTCCCCCGGATGCGGGTGACAAAAATGACATGAATTAAAATCATATCTCACACACCCTGGAGGACAAAGATCTTCTGCGTAGAGCCTCAACTACTGCAGATCCTCAAAATGTTAGCCATCTGCATGAGAGTAATAGAATCGGGTATGATGATGAGATGTTTGGAATTGCGTCACCCTGTCTAGGGTACCCTTCCACATCTATCACCATAAATGATTATCATGATTAACCCGTATAGTATCCATACCCCTTCCCTCGAGCCTACTCAGGTGATTGAACATGGAATGCAACTGCGTGAGAGTCTTACTCATTATTATCCTCCTCACATGTGTCCAAGCCCCTTTAAAAGGATGTGCTCTCAACCCCGAACAACCCACAGTATTTTCCCTCTGCCTTTCACTTTTTTATCTCTGCTCTGCCACTTCCTTGATTTCAGAAGGCCGCAAAGCCCTATTCTCAGTGTTGCACTGTGCAGTCCCCTCTAGGTTGTAGCCTCCCATTCTGCACACCTCTTCCCCAACCCTAGCACTGCTCCCCCCCCCGGTTGTGTATCCATCCCTTGAAATTTCCCCCTTGCCTTATTGCACAATGGCCCCCAGACTTCACCAGAGAACCATCTGAGGTGGATAGAGAGGGGCTCTCCTTTGCCGTTATCACTATGGTGAGGAAAATAAACTGGATTCGATTAAAGGATCCTCCTCCGAAACTTTTCCGTGTCAGAGCCTTGACCTAGAGTAGGAGGAAGCAGCCCCTGGGCATGTTGCGCAGAGAGGTAGGCGTGGCCCATGGAAGTCCACCATCATCTCCAGATGCACCCCCAGCCCCGCAAGACTAACCCAATTCCAGTTCAGGAGAAGGAAGATGATGATTCGAATGTTTGGGTGATGGAATCCGATGGAAATTGGACGTGTGTCCCTGGCGGCGTAGATCTGGAGTCCCCCATCCTATATGTATTGGTCCACAAACCCAGGCGTTTAGTAGTAGGTTCGGAGGAAGTGGCTGCACAGGCACTTTCTTGCCCCATTGATGAGTAGGTCCCCAATAGTGATGATGAAGACAAATATTGAGGTCTCCGTAGCTACACAACTCTTCCATGTGTTTTTTCAAGTTTGTTATCAATGATTTTTTTCTTCTACATATTTTTTGCTACTTAGATACATCAGCGCTACTGCACATAATGTAATTTTATATCTTAAGTGTTGTTCGAGTTTGTTTCCTCCTCTGAGGCAGCCCCGAAACTGAGTAACTAAGGTTGGGATTGGCTAAGCGCAACTTGCCAACCTCGCCTGTAGAATATGTAATTTCCCTGTTTTCGAATTAATAGAATAGCCTAACTTACAAAAAAAAAACATGTCCTCATCTAAGAACTCTCCATTATCACCAAGACTTTTAAGATATGGAATAAAAACCTCAAAAAAATCACAACAGTCTTCTAACAATGATAAAGAAGAATGGGATTTCTCATCATGTTCGGAGAACGTCCTATGGAAATCTTTAAGAGAGAACAAGCTTCCCAGCTACAACCCTTCATACCATGTTCTAGTTTCATCCTCTAGGGTGGCCATAAACATTTTCATGATACAATCCTCAGGAAAATCAACTCTAAACTTATGTACATGCATATGGAATCTAACCAAATGAAGAGCATCATGATCATTATTTCATATTTAAATATGGGAAGATAATTTAACCAATCAACTCTACGCACAGGATTTCAAAACCCAGGGATGTGAGACTGATTTATAAGGGCATACCTGAAATTCCTTCTTGCAATTAAACTCATCTTCTTCAAGTTACTGGTTTATGAAGGGTGGAGTCGCCATGAAAGCTATGAACTTTTGGATTCTTTGATATTGGAGTCGCCATGTGAAAGATATACAACCTATTGATGTCCAATTTTTATTCACCATCAGCAATCAAATCTTATAGTTGTCTTTCTTCTCCGGGGAAGATATAGCTTTTACTCTTGGCAAATGCACCAAAATGTTATCATTAGGCTAGAAAAGATTGGGCTGTATCAACCTCCAACCTAGCATAACTATTTCAAACCAACTTTTAACTGGAAGTTTGCCCTTCCAGTCTGACAGGGCTCTCTCAAAATTACTTATAAATTTTATGTATAAAACTTAAAACATCAGATAGTTAACTCTGTACTTTTTCGTGTGATTTTTGTAGGTGCAAGAGTGTGATGACTTCCACCATTGGGCATGGAGTTAGATGAGGAAAATCAATTAAAAAAAATTTCTTTCATGGAAGAAGATGCAATTTGGGCTATGAAATGGTGTGAAATAAAACACCTACAGTAAGAACATAGCAAATGAAGGAATATGGAGCATATAACATGAATTACAAGTAATCAAATTTCCATGAAACTGATAACATCATATAAAACATGGAGGTAAAACATATGTGCCAAAACAAAATCTCAGGTCAAAAGATAGTCTGTTGAAAATGTATATTAACTGAAGAAAAATATTACAAGGGTGGTTCTCTCACATCATCCATCAACCCCCTCACAGTGAAAAAGTTACATATATATAGAGTGAGGTTCCCATTAAAAAAGTGTGCCACCTAGGCTAGACTCGATGTAGAGCATAAGAGACCTAATTCTAATTGAATTACAACTCATGGAGTCTTGGCAAGGATATTTCTATTTCAACATAATTTGAAAACAAAAAGGAGTCTCCTATCATTTAATTCTTCAACAAATTTTGTTGGTGACCTTCATCAAATGCAAAAAATTGCTGATGTGATAGAGTGTTGAATTACTTGAATGTTGGAATGTTTTTCTCTTCCCACGTGTATGTTAACATGTTGACCTATTGAGTTGTCCCCCTCAAAAATATGAATTCATAGGATGATCACGTGGACACCTTTGAACTGTTGTCCATCTAATGCCTTCTTTTTTTATTTCCCATAAACTAATCAAAACTTTAATAATGCAACAAAAAATAGATTTAGGCAGTTTTGTAACAAACTTTGGTAGAAAATTCCAAAAAACACCTTTCTGCTACAAATATGACCTTTCGTACAATTATAGGCTATTTATTGATGTTTATTAGCTAAACACATGCCTTTATCACTCCCTAAAATAAGGTTTAAACTTTATTTTTCCTCCATGAAAAGCTACAGCAATTTCGTAGCAAATATTCACCTTCAATATGGGGAGTTGCTACGAAATTTCTAAATCTTATGATTTTTTTATTTTTTATTATTTCTTATACTTTCTTATCACTCATAATAGCCTTTTCAACCCTATGTATTTCTAAAACTAATGGTTAAATATAGTAGAGGAAAAAATAATGATTTTACCATGTTCAAGGAGTGCCATCTATTTCAACAATAATCTTGAGATTTCTCTTTGCAAGTTCCACTTTGATCATTTCAATTTGAGTTTCTAATGCTTTGACTTGTCCTTGAAATTTTTTTATGTTAGTTTGTAAATTTTTTTTACTGTAAAATTCATGGAAAATTCCTTGGAAATATGTCCATGAAAACCCTGCAACTTTTGGCAAAAACGTATTCATCCAATGCTGGTAAAATACTGGCATAAAACATGGTATTATTCCAACAACTTTATGTATGTGGGTTCATAGCATACCACAAAGCCTCCTTTATATTTTTATTATGTGCGATGGCTTCAACACGTTGAGAGCTCCTTCTTGCCACCTACAACTTCTCCTAATGACAGCTGGACCTTCCTATGACAACAAAAACAACTCAAAATGGAATGAAAATGATGGAGAATGAGCTTTTGCGGTGTGAATCATTTTGGGATAGTGAATAAAAAGGTAAATCTAACATATACCCATGATATTTCAAGACTCTAACCCGCGTTTTTTTTTTTAAATTGACCATTACTAACAACTGCAGAGTTTCATATCAAAACTTGTGGTAGAAGTGACAGATTTGTTGTGGATGTTTAGGAACTTTAGTAACAAATAATTTGTTTTGATAACTAGACTTGCTACAAATTTCTGCAAAGCCGTCTAAATTCAAATCATGACCAAATGAGCCCGACACACATGGAAGTGAATTTTAACCTTTATTATTGACCCCATTTAAACTCAAATTGACCCTACATAATGATAAGATGACCAAATGACACTTTGTATATGAAATTTTATTTTCAGAAAATTTTAAAACCCTAGCTAATTTGACCAATTGACTCAAAAAATATTTCTAATTGTTATCATGGATAACACATGAAATGCAGTATAAATTCAAAGATAATGCTAAAGCCCTCAAGGTTGTTCAAAAAACGATTTTTTTTTGTGCATGAGTGGTCAATGCAGTACAAAGGGGCACTTTCATAGTTTGTGAAGAAGAAAAGACAAGAAGCTGAGTTCGAGAAGTCACAGGTGTGAATGCTCATCCAAAGTAATAAATAACCTAACTCATTCATCACCAACATTCAAGCCTCACATTCACTATTACACAACAAAATTCACATATTATCCCTTTAGTTGGCTCACTCACCAAAGCAAAATGCAGGAATCAGATCAAACAAGAGGTTGAAGAATACTTGGACCAATTCGAACCAACTCAAATAGATTGCCCAAGGAAGATGTTGAGGTGAGCAGAAAAAATATGCATAGGTACATTGGTGGCATTGTCCATATCAATACCATGTTTCTTTGTTAAAGAAGGAAACTCAAATTGGTTCCAAGACAATGTATCCAGATGCAATGGAGGCTAGAGTTCACTTCCCGACTTATCCCATCGCACAGTTCGAGGAATTCATCGAAAAATTCAAATCTTGGTACCATTATGTGACTGAGAAAGTATGAGTTTAGGTGGCTTATTTGGAGTTTCCCCAAACTCAAGCTTGACTTGTTTTTCCTTATTAGGTTGTCTAGTTGACTCTACCCAATTTTGCCTTATATGTGTATGAGAAATATTGTAATATTCTTTTGCAAATAATTGTAAGTGAAATTTCAAGTGTTATTGTGGAATGTGAAGATTCATTTTGTAATGAAGTCCAAAGGTCATGGATGAGAGAAGTCAAAGAGTCACAAAGTGAGCTGAATAGTCACCCGTTTTGTTATAAATACACCCTCATTAGTCATGTAAAGGGATTTTGTCGTAGGATCATAAGCTTGGGTGTTTTGTTGAGAGCCTTGGTTTCTCCTTAGCATATAGGGAGTATCTTTCTTTGGAGGAGCGGGTGTTGGCTTCATGTTCCGCTATTGGGACTAGTAGTTCGTGAATTGAAGATGTATGCTTGGGGATTCCACTTTAATAAAAGCTCAGAGCTGACATGCTTTCATGCATATGTTGTGAATATAGTAGGAATATTCTTGTTATTTTTGTAATATATGTTGTTTCATTTACGTTAATTCTTATGAATCTTGTTGGATGCATGTTGTTATGATTTTTTATTCATGGTTACTTGGTGAAATTTTTCATAGGTAACTTATGATTTCTCTTATGATCATGTGTTTCTTTCAAGTTACGTACTATTATAGGCTTCTAAGGAGCTCACTCATTCCCCCCTTTGTCATGTTAGAACCTTTCATACCTTGCACTTGACTATTCATAGAGTTATACACTTATTTCACCAAAGTCACAAATACATCATTCTATGTGTTATCGTAACCAAGGAATAACACTAAAACCCACTACTTAGAAAATTGGGTCATATTTTTTATGGGACTTCTACACCAAAAGGTCTCAGGTCTAATTGGGACTTCATATAGGGGAGATTCCCCAAATGTTGGTTGGTCTAGCACCATAAACATTGCTAGTGATAAAAGGAGGGCCAGATGACAAGATGAGCCCATGAAGTTTGTTGAACTTTCCTTATATTTAAAGGGATTCTTCCCATATCTTAACCCCAACATGTTTTTCAAGATTTGCAAACTGGAAAGTGCCTACGAGGATAATTAACGACTTATCAAATCTGAATTTTTATGGAGAGGGTGGAAAAATACTTCCAGTTTTTAGGGGCTAATATTCACAGGTGGGCCAATTTTCTATGTTTTTTCCAAAAAAAATATTCACCAATTTCCATTTTTTCTAAAAATGATTCGCCCAAATTTTATATCCTAAAATTATTTAACCTTAAAATTTGCCAAAATTTTATAGAATCTATATAAAAGCATTAGAAAATTGAATATTTTTACAAAAATATCGCCAAAAAATTTATAATTTGAATGTTAGGGACTAGTAAGATTCACCAAGGTTTCGAAACTTTAAGATAGATTTCCATCCTTCAAATTTTCCCTAAATAATTCTAAAGCACACGAGTCACTTTCTTGAGTTCTACACCAATCAATAAATTCACTTTGATGACACTGATTTCAAGTTGTTCGTTATCACATTTGAAGCGTGTGTAAAAGAATGGTGCTACACATTGCCAACCACTTCTATTCACTCTTTCAAACATCTTGTCAAGGAGTTGTATCGCGCCTTTGATAGGTATGATTATAAATATGTTTATAAGAAAATCACGCATCTTAGAAAATCTCCTAATGAATATATTGAATATTTTCATGATCATTTTATTCATTTATGTTATGATTTTTTTAAAGATGATATCAATTGGAATTTTATGAAAGAGAAGTTTCAATTTCTTGTTCATATTTCGATGAATCCAAAAAAATATGAATCTTTCAAAATTATCCCAACATACATTAGTTATGGAGCTCTTAAATATGCGATTAAGGAATTTATTGTTCCAAGTGACTATGTGTATTCCCCCCATCAAACAACTTCGTTTATGCAGGTTTAGGTTGGAGAACTTGAGAGTCCATTTGTTGATCTACCACCATCCTCTCCCACCTTGCATATTTAGAATTCAAATGAAAATTTTGAATTCCATTTTAATAGTGATGTTATTTCTCTTCATCTGCCATTCATTGGCTCCTTTGATCCCCCTGATTGTGATTTGTTATATCCATCTATTACAATCACTTCTTCTATTGTCATGAGGATAAAATTCATGATGGAGTAAGTGTTGACTGAGAAATGTGTGATGTCATTTGTAATGATTATGTGTGGGACTCAGTTTTTGAACAAGAATCTGTGATGAAGTTTGATGATTCTTCTTTCTTGTCTCTCCTTCATTATCTTGATATCTTCCAGGATCCGATCATACCTATTGTATCTTTTGAGGAATTGGTTTCTGACAATGCTAATCCTAATCATTCTTAGGACTCGTGGAGTGTCAATTGTACAATTGAAAAGGGTGAGAAATTGTTTTCTCTTTGTGATATCTTTCATCTATCATCTAATCATTGTGAATAAATGAAGAGTGAAACTCCTTGTTTTCAATTTCCCTCTCTCTATGATTCATGAGATCATGAGGATCTCGTTCTTTCTAACAATGAAATTTATGATCATGGTTTTCGATATTTTTTCATTGCCTCATCTAATAACGACTATGAATGTTCTACTGTGAATTATCAAAGCCACTGGTTTCAATGATCCACCTTATGATGTCTTGGAACTACTACAATTTAGGCTAGGAACTTCAGCCTGCACTGATGGTTATGGTAGATTCTTGTAGTCTTGATGCTAGTCCCAAGCTTGATCATGATAGTAATTTACCTCTCAAGTATCCTCGCCACTTGATCACACACATTGAAAATCATTTGATCCCATGATTTTCACATCCTCCACCTATTTTACATGACCCTATTTCACAATAGTTGGAGGAATCATACCTGGAAATACCATTATAAAAACACAAGTTTTTCACTTTTTTTTTATGTTTTCCAAGTCTTAAATTTTAGAGAAATTCTTCAAGAGGACACCGTGTTGTGATGTGCATAAGCACCATAATGCACCATCAAAATGTTTTGCATATATTTTCTTGTTATATTTTTTTCTTGCATAGTTAGAATTCAAATATTTCAGCATTTCCTGATGTATCTTTCTTGTCATTCATTATTCTTGAATATATTTCTTAATTTGATTCCCTCTCTTGCTCAGGTGAGGTAACACTTTGATGGTTCCATTAGAATTTTCATTTCAAGTAATCTTATCCTAGCTTGGGCTAGTTTAGGAATAGGATTAGATTTTTTTAGTTTGTATTGTCATCTTTTCATTCCTTTTTTCTCTTTTTTCCCTTTCTATTTTTTTTCCTTCCTCTTGTAATACATTTCCGCATGAAACCATGTTTGTTTCCCAAAGAAATCATGGTAAAGTTAAAGAGGACATTTTGTGACTACCAATTCTTCGCTTTCTATTTATTCCTTCTCTTTGCACGAGCCTTGCACCTTTTAGTTGATCATACCCTGATGGAAAATAAGTTCTTTCTTATAGAAATCCCAGTGGAATTACGATTCTTGAATCTATAACTAGTACCACCTACTCTAATCAATCTTCTATTATTATTTGGTTTTTCCTTGTCAACTAATTCGAGTAGAATAAGGAGGGGAGAAAAATTAAACAAGTGAACTAAATTTCAGAGGTATTAAACACAAGTCGAGATCCCTCTTCCATCCCATGAAATTAATAAGTGCTAATGCACGGTTCTATGAGAAAAATGAGAAAAAATAAAGAAAGGGTGAAAGAAGAGAAATGATTCATATGCAAGGAGATCAAGCAAGAAACTTCTTTGGGGTACTATCCAAGATTGTTAGAAGTGGAGCAATGTTTGTGTTCATGAGGTGAATCGTCTGGGGTACTACCCAGGCCTGTGGATAGCGGAGCAACACCAGAGATGAAAACCAAGACTCTGATAATCCTTTTATACTTATGAACCTATATAATATTCATCCCCAATAAAAAAAATAAGTTTTACTTGTATTTTGTAGTGTGTCTCTGATGAAGAGAATGGTAAGGGATATATATTTAAATCAATCTAAGTAAAGGAGATATGGTGATCAATAACATGAAAAATAATTTATGAAGAGTTAGACCTAGTTTACATGAGATATGATCCATATAGAGAGCTGGAGTTCTACCATTGTGTCTCCAAGTTTTATAGCTGCTATAACCCTCCTCCAAAAAATTTCCCATGATTTGATTTTGAAACCTCCCTTCTTTCCAGAGGAGCCTATCAGTCACTATCATCAAGAATTCATGCTATGTTAAAGACTTTTCCTTTCATGTAGTGATTTTTATGTCTTGTTTGACTATGACTTGAACCTTTTCAAACATAAGCCATCCCCTATTTTGATATTTCACCATTGTTGATATTCCTTCTGGAAATTGCACAATATTAGAGGGCATGCCAACTTTGAGCCCAAAAATGCATAATACTGGAAAGAAGGCCAAACTTGAGCTCATAAACTGCACAATCCTAAGAGGCAATTCAACATTGAGCTCGAAAAATACGCAATAGCTGTCCCTCCCCTTAGAAACTACAAAATTCACTAAGGTAATGAGTTTCCCAGTCCCTTGTAGCTGGGAGCTTCAAAATCCCCCTTGGTGGTGTTAATGGCCAATTTATTAGAAAAGAAAAAAAATAAAAAAATAAAAAAAACAATCCCTAGAAAATAGAGATTGGACAATTCGTTTCCCAAAGAATGGCACAAGTTGTTATTTTTTACTCTTCGCCAAGTATCATTTTTTCCTAGATTTTAGGCACATGTGTCATAACCCTAATCCACCTATATATATTTAATATATGCCCCTATATCTCATTTTCATGCTCAATCTCGGAGCTCTAGACTTCCAAAGGAGATTAAGGAACTTTCGGTTGAGTTTGTGACGCTTTTCCAAGTTGTGTATCTGTCGCTTTTTCTATCACTTTTTGTCATTTTGCTTCTATGATTGTTATGTTTCCTATTTATTTTCATAGAAGCTGAAATTTTGACTTATATTATCTTGTACAATTGTTGGTTCGGTCCGTCATTCACATTTTTCAAGTGTTGCATCAACTTCCTGTTTTTTCCCACTGGTGGTCACCGCTACGATGACTTCATGTGCATATTTGTTTTCCATTTTGCATGTTGATTCTCTGCACTTTATTTTCACTAATATATCTTACCCTTAGTAATATATACACACTTGATTGCACTATCATGAAAATCCATCACTTTTCCATCCCCTTCCCGAGAAATTTTACTCTAACTTGGCCAACACTTGCTTTCTTCAATTGTGAATTTCATAATTCTAATGTTGAAGCCTTGTGCTTGGCCTTTGATACTACAAAATGCATAACACCTGGCTTTCCCAACTGCACATTGCATAGTTCCAAGGCTTAAGCCTCACCCTTGGCCTCTAAGACTGTGCAATGTGCAACCTCTCCCGTAGTCTTCCTAGGCTGAGACTGCGCATTACACAGTATGAAGCCTCTAGTTGCTCCCTTCACTAATGATATTTTGCAATGCAAAGTTCATGAGGCTTGTTCCCACCTTCATCCCAAGAATTGCACAATTTTTCTCCTCAGTGTCTAAGGTTTTTCCTTGATCTTGTTGAATATATTGTTTTTCTTAAGCTAATTAATGTTTTCCATGAGTGCATTTCATCATACAGGGACTGCATATTTTTGAGGTCATCTCTATCCATCAATCAATTACCATCATGGCACTCAAGATATCTGCCTCAAATGACAGCACATAAATCAACATCCATGAGATAGTTGAGAGTGTTTCCAACTCTTCTCCAGCCTTTTTAGACACTCAACTACTCATTGAGAAAGAATCATACATTACATGGCACACATTGAAAGATGTTTACGCAATAAGTTGTTTAAAGTAGATCTTGAAGATAGACAACTTTACATTAATGTCCAAGGTTCGAGATTTCACAAGGTTGCATGTAGGTACCTAGCTTTTCCATGTGTAGACATTTTGAATTAGATTATGTCGCATAAAGATAAAAATACCCAGAATCTCAGCAGTGTCAGGGGATGAAAGCTTTCCTCTTTCATGGCACATGATTTTCATAGTATGTATCATTTTCCACAACTATAAGCCTACATCAATTCAAATTTATATGCCTTCACCAACTATTTGAGCATGAAGGATGTCATCAAACACTCAACAACACTTACAAGACCAAATATATGCCTTCCAAATTCCTTCAAACACTCAACAACACTTACAAGACCAAATATATCAGGAAGGAATTTCAGTGCTTGATAGTCCTATGATGTTGGATCTATGATCAACAAAATGTTAAAACCTTCCCCGAAGGTTGGGAATTATTGTTGAATCAAGTTGTGAATGAAGAAAAACCATTTAACTGGTAGACTTGTTGGCTCAACAATTGAGGATTCATGTAATCAATTCCAAGAATCGTCCTAAGGGAAAGAAAGCTAGATTTTACATGTTTGCTTATTTGTTCGATTTGATATGTGCTCAAAACTATTTTATTGGAATGAAGTGGAATTGGACAACTCAAGAACCCATTGTGCACATCTATTGAAGGATATTTTTAGAGTGAAACCACAAAGGATTCATGGAGAAGATGTCTGATCACTTCCTCATTCAATTATACAAGTTGATCTTTGAGGAAGACCCACCTTGCATGTCCCATGAGGCGATATAAGTAGTTTTAGAAGTGGCATATTATTTTACCTCACATGATGTCACTTACCTTAGAGTGTTCAATAGATAGAACCCTTCACATTAGTTACTTAGGTATGCCACCGATAATTTTTTCATGAAAGAAGTATCCTATCATCTTTCCACAAGGTTATCAAGAGTATTTTAGAGGAAGAAGAAATCACCTTGGCCCACTCTTGCTTTCCAAATTAGGTTGTACGAGATCAAGAATCTAAAGGTGGTTGAGGCAAAAGGGAATTAGATAGATAAGTTTTCATTTTTTCACCTATAATTCAATTGGTCTGATCCTAGGAGTGTTTGTAAACAACAGTATGAAAATATTGATTTCGAATGGACTAGAGAAAATTTATCCATACCCGATGAGGAAAGGATACAGAATTTTTACAATGCAACAAAGGCCCACCAACCAGTCTGTTTCACACGAACATCTCAAATTAATCATCAGAAATAAGTCACTCTAGAAGCAAAGCTAGCAAGAAGGCACAACCAATTAAGATAAAATGGAAAGAGAAAGGTTGTGCATAGTCTGACGGAAGAACAAAGACACAAATGGAAATAAGATCCAATCATTTCAAAAGTGGCCATACCAACAAAGAAGAAGAGGAAACATAGGAAGAAAGAAGTGAAAATAAAGTACAAAGAAGAGAAAGAACATAAGATATTAGAGGAATAAAGGCAGATAAAAGAAGAAGAACAAATATGGAGAACAAAAGAGGAAGAAGCGGAACAAAAGCAAGATGAAGAAGAAGACGAAAAAAACCGACTACTGGAAGAAGAGAGCAAAAAATTGTAGGAGAAGGAACTTTCTCAATAAATTGAAGATTTTATAGTAATCTACGATATGGAGGTAGAAATAGAGCAGAAAAACCAACATATCGATCTCATGCCTTCCATGCAATAAATCACTACTCAGTCCCCCTCTCCTCCTAGAGCAATGAAAGCTCTAAGCGAAGAAGAGGAAATTGTTCTTCTTAATGATGGTCTGGTCATGGATATGTACAATTTAACTTATGAAAAGCTTCAAAAGAATATTTTAATTGTGAGAAAGAAACATTTCTCGGACGATCTCACATCTCCTACATTCATTAGAGAAAGGGTTATAGAGATAGATACCAGAAGGAATCCGGAAGCCATTATTGTAGCAAACCTGACCTTTGTAAGTGTTTACAAGTCCAATACCTAGTATCTAATGGCTGAGAATAGGAAAATGGCGAAGAAATTACTGGTAGAAGGGAAAAAAGTGGAAAAAATTTACGAATAGGTTTAGAAAGTAGCTCCCCATAGGTATATCTAGAAGAACTTAAGGCAACCATACTTGGATAAGTATCGGCACTAGGAAAGACTATGTGGAGCCTCTATTAGGAGCTTTTCACCATGCATAAAGTAGTTTTATGCTTGCACGACATGCAACAGAAGTAAAAAGATAATTCTAAATCCCTAAAGGTTTTTCATACACCCATCGTTGTCGTGGATGAGGGGTTAATGCTACTAAAAGTGAACCTTCAAAGTTGGTGAAGAAGAGAAGATATAAGTATGAGTTTGTTGGGCATGTGTTATATTATTTCCATGAATAGTTGCATGGGGGGGGGGGGGGGTGGTAGCCCCCCCTGTGCAGGGGTTTGCAGGGGGCAGGTAACCCCATGCACGTGATCTAGGGCAAGGCCGCAGGATTTTTTTTTGGGACCCTATAAAGGTGGGTAGACCCACCTATGGTTTTTTGCATAGGTTTGAACATGGTTTTGGGGCATGATGGTTTTTGGCCCCTGGAATTTTGTAGATCTAGTCAAGGGAACTATGTGTATGTTCTAATCTAGGGTTAATTGATTGGGGTTTATGAATGCTTTGACATGTATATATATGTGTTGTAACATTAAAAGGAATATAACAAAAAAACGAGTTGGTAGTCCCGATTTGGGATCGAGGGGAGAAATATTTGTTTACATATGTTTTATGTTTTATGCTCTCACTATTGCTTATTTTATATTCTTAGGAATTCATTTGTAGATAATTTCTGTATAGGGTTAAAACCTACATTTGGTATCAGATATGTTTCGGCTTCAGGGGGATGCCTTTGCTGCTGAGGGGTTTTTTGCTCGGGCCTGTGGTAGACCCTGTTCAGTGGGAGATATATGGTATCGATTCTTGTGGTGAAATAAGATGGCGAGTAATGGAAAGATAGAGATCGAGAAATTTAAAGGTTAAAGTTTTGAGTTGTGGAAGCTCAAGATGGAGGATCTGTTGGTGGATAAAGATCAGTGGATTGCAGTAGATTAGGGTACTAAACCAATGACAATGTCATATGAATACTGGGTGAAGTTGGATAAGAAGGCAAAGAAAAGTTGTGTATCTCATATTCAATATTGTTTAATGTGTCTGGGGAAGCTATGACAAAGACTTTGTGGGTCAAGTTAGGGACTTTCTACCAATCTAAGTCTCTGGTGAATAAATTGTTCCTTCGAAAAAAAATTTATAACCTAAGAATGAAGGATGGAGACTTGATGATAGAGAATCTAAATGCCTTCAATACTATGATAAGTCAGTTTTCGTCTATTGATATTAAAATATTAGATGAAGATAAGTGCATTAGTTTTTTGTGATCTCTACCAAATTCATGGGATGTTCTGGTTATTGCAATAGGTAGCAATACAACTACCTTGAATTTTGATGAAATTTTCCAAGCCTTGTTGTCGGAGGAAATGAGACGAAGAAATATGGAGGGCCAGAATGGAGATGCCTTATCTGTATGAGGAAGGTCCTAGAATAGAAACAAAAATAAGTTTTCGAGTGGGATATCTAAATTTAGAGGGAGATATAAATCTCTGGGAAAGCCTGTAAAGGCGCGTTGGAAATGCGGAAAGGAAGGGCACTTCAAAAAGGACTATAGATATAAAGCTACTAAGAAAGGAAAGGGATCTGATGTTGATCCTTATGTAGAGGAAAAAACCACCTCAGATGAAGGTGGGGATGTGTATTTGGCTTCTTCTTCAAATACACATGTAGATCACGAGGTCTGGTTGATTGACTCAGGTGCATCATTTCACTTCACTCCCCATAGGGAGTGGTTCTAGGAGTATGAGAAGTATGATGGTGGGGATGTATTCTTAGGGGATAATAGGAAGGCCAGACATGGAAAATTCAAGCTAAAGCTACAAGGTGGAAGGATTAGAACACTTCCCGGTGTTCTGCATATTCTTGCATTGGCCATAAATCTGATTTATGTAAGCAATATGGATGATGCAGGTGTAAAAACAGTGTTCGAGAAGGATACTTGCAAGATGGTTCAGGGAGCACTGGTATTAATGTGGGGAGTTCAGATTGGAACTCTATACAAGCTTCAGGGTTTCACTGTTTTTGATGGGTGCAACAGTTCTGTAGTTCCTGAAACTGGAGTGGAAAGCATAGCGGTCTATGGAGAAAATACCATGCTATGACATCAAAGGCTTGGACATATTGTAGAGAAGGGCCTTCAGATACTTCATGGTAATGGTATGGTAGAAGGTATGTCTAATTTATCTCTGGATTTCGATTTCTATGAACATTGTGTATATGGGAAGCATAATCGGGTGAGTTTTCCTTCTAGTGCTAAGAGGGTGAACAAGATATTGGAGCTTGTGCACTGTGATGTGTTTGGACCTATGTCGGTTCCATCACTAGGAAATTCTATGTACTATTTTTCATTCAAATATGACTTCAGAAGGAATACATGGATATATTTCTTAAGGAAGAAATGTGAATTCTTTGACAGATTTAAACAATTTAAGGCTCTAGTGGAAAACCAAACAAAGAAGAAGATAAAAGTCTTGAGGATAGATAATGGTGGTAGAAGGAATTTGAAGAGTTCTGTAAGAAGTGTGGTATAGCATGGTAGAATAATACTTTAGACACTCCTCAACAAAATGGAGTTGTAGAAAGAATGAACATAACACTAATGGAAAGGCAAGAAGCATGATCAATGGTACTAGGTTAGGACAAGAATTCTAGGTAGAGACGGTGGATACTGCATGTTTCTTGGTTAACATATCACCTTCATCAACATTGGAGGATAAGACTCCACCTAAGTTATGGACTGGTAAGAAACCCTCTCTTTCACATTTGAGGGTATTTGGAGGTGATTCATATGTACATGTTCCAAAGGAGAAAATGACCAAGTTGGATAACAAATATGAAAGGTTTATCTTTATTGGGTATAAGGATGGTTTAAAAGGTTACAATCTTTGGAACCCAGAAACAAGGAAGGTTGTGTATAGTCGAGAAGTGGTGTTTAGAGAGGTGAAATATGTTTTTAAACATGAATTTATACCAAAGGAGCCTGAGAATATAGAGTTTGAGCTAAAGGAGGATGAGTCAGACTCTAAAACATAACAAGATCTAGAAGAGGAAGAGCCACAAACTCTAGATGTGAGAAGATCAGTTCAGGAAAGAAGGTAGCCAGGAAGGTATAGTCCATATGATTTCTGTTCAAATTTTTCTTTAACTATCACTGATGATGATCCTAGAACTGTCAAGGAGGTAGTGGATTCAGAGGATGGAAAACTATGGAAGGAGGCCATGCTTGATGAAATGTTATCCTTTCACAAAAATGGGGCATGGGATTTGGTGAAGTTGTCGGCTAGAAGGAAGCCTATTGGGAGAAAATAGGTGTTTAAGAAGAAGATGAAGGTATAACACAAGGTGGAGAAATACAAAGTTTAGTTGTTGTAAAAGGTTATTCCCAGGTGTCGGGAATTGATTTTGGTGATATTTTTTCTCCTGTTGCCAAGGTTACTTCTATTAGATTACTTTTATCTGTTGCTACTGTATTTGATTTTAAGGTAGAACAGATGGATATGAAGACAAAACTTCTTCAGGGGGATTTGGAAGAGGAGATCTACATGAAGAAATCTAAAGTTTTTGCGGTGAAGGGTAAGAAAGAACTCGTATGCAGGTTAAAAAAATCTTTGTATGGGTTAAAATAGTCACCCAATATTTGGTATCAAAAATTTCATACCTATATACGGGGACTTGACTTCACCAGAAGCAAACATGATCACTGTGTGTATTTTAAATTAATTGGTGACCATGTTATTTATTTTGTCTTGTATGTGGATGATATGTTGTTGGTTGGAAATGAAAAAGAAATTATCCAAGATTTGAAGGCCCAATTGTTCTCCAAATTCGACATGAAGGATCTTGGTGTTGCAAATTATATTTTGGGCATGGAAATAAAGAGATATCGAGAAAAAAGGAAGCTCTGGTTAAACCAGAGGAAGTATGTCGAGACAATATTACATAGGTTCAATGTGTAGGAAAGTAAACCAGTGAAGGTTCCTATTCCTGTAGGTGTAAAGCTATCTGTTGAACATTATCCCAAGACACAAGAAGAAGAGGAGGATATGTCCCATGTTCCATATGCAAGTGCAGTCGATAGCCTGATGTATGCAATGGTTTGTACTAAACCAAAAATTTCACACGCGATGGGAGTATTGAGCAAGTTTATGTCAAAACCAAGGAAGGATAATTGGACAACAATGAAGCAGGTTTTCAGATATTTGAGTGGCACTAGTGATTATGGTTTTTGCTACCAGGGAATACTAGGATTGGACAGAGTTTTTGACACTAGTGGTTTTGTTGATGCAGACTGGGCTAGAGATCTGGACCAGAGAAGATCTACAAGTGGGTATGTGTTTAGCCTATTTGGAGGTGCAGACATTTGGATGAATAAAAGACAATCTGTAGTGGTTCTTTCAACTACAGAGATAGAATACATGGCAGTAACTCATGCAAGCAAGGAAGCAGTTTGGTTGCAAATATTGTGTTCATGTATGGGGTTGGTGCAATGAGCTATAAGGATATACTGTGATATACAAAGTGCAATTTTCTTGGCTAGAACTCTGCTTATCATTCAAATAAAAATAACATTGATGTTCAATATCACTTTGTGATAGATATGGTTGAGGATAAAAATGTGTTTCTGGTAAAGGTGGACACTTCGAATAATGTTGTAGATGCATTGACAAATTCTGTGAGCACTCAGAAGTTATCTTGGTGTAAATAAAAAACCAGTTTTGCAGGGCTGGAATAATGACTAAGCTCTCCTCTGGCCCCCTTTGGAAAAAAAACAACAGTTGGGAGATGTTGGGTATGTGTTATATTCTTGCCATGAATATTCGCACATGCCGAACACAGCGGGGGGTGGGTCACAGGGGGGCTGATAGCCCCCCCTTTTCGTTGCGTCGGGCACAACGGGGGGTCACATGGGGGGTGACAATCCCTCTTGTTCATTGCACCAGGAATAGTGTGAAGGTCACAGGGGGGGGCGCCCCCCTTGTCCTGGGGTTAACAGGGGACAAGTAGCTGCCTCCATGGGGTTTGAGGCAGCACCCCAGGAAAAAAATTATGGAACCTATTATAGGTGGGAAGGCCCGCCTATGGTTTTTTGCATGGGTTTTCACATGGTTTTGGGGCATTATGGTTTTTAGCCACTGGTATTTTGTAGATCTGGTCAAGGGAACTACGGGTATGTTCTAATCCAGGATTATTAGATTGGGGTTTATGAATTATTCGACATGTATATATATGTGTTGTAACACTAAAAGGAATACAATGAAGAATGAAGTTGGGATTCCCGATTTGGGATCTAGGGGAAAAATCTCTGTGTATATCCATTTTATTTTTTATGCTCTCGCTATTTTTTATTATCTATTTTTAAGAATTTGTTTGCAGATAATTTCTATACAAGGTTAAAACCTATAGAGTTGGAGAAGGCATGGGAGTAGATGCTCATCCAAAATAATAAACAACTTGGCTCATTCATTGCCGGCATTCAAGTCTCATATGCACGATTATACAACAATGTGGATTTCATAGTGAAGTCACGTAAGATCCCTTTAGTTGTCTCACTCATAGAATCCAAATGTAGGAATCAAATGAGAGAGTAGGTTGAAGAAGACTTGGAAAAACTCCGAAAGATCGCTACTAAAGAAGATCTTGAGGTGAACAGTAATAATATGTAGAGGTATATTGGTGGCCCTATCCAGATCAATACCATGTTGCTCCTGCTGAACAAGGAAACTCAAACTAGTTCCAAGGCAGTGTACCCAGA
Organism: Pinus albicaulis; assembly: GCA_034641835.2. Taxonomy (NCBI): domain Eukaryota; kingdom Viridiplantae; phylum Streptophyta; class Pinopsida; order Pinales; family Pinaceae; genus Pinus; species Pinus albicaulis. Next base: position 719,526,996 of record CM076571.1, on the reverse strand, counting down.
TGCAATGAAGACTAGAGTTTGCTTATGGCCTGATCCCATCACACAGTTTGGGGAATTCATCACAAAATACAAATATTGGTACCATTATGTGACCGAGAAACTACAAGTTGAGGTGGCTGAGTTGGAGTTTCCCCAAACTCAATCTTGACTTGTTTTGTATTAATAGGATTTCTAGTTGATTCTACCCAATTTTGTCTTATATGGGTATGAGAAATATTGTAATATTATTTTGTAATTAATTGTAAATTAAATTCCAAGTGTTAGTTTTCGAATGTGAAGACTTATTTTGTAATTAATTCCAAATGTCATGGATGAGGGAATTCAAAGAGTGACAAAGGAAGATGAAAATTCACCTCTTTTGTTATAAATAAACCCTCATTATTCATGTAAAGGGATTTTGGCCGAGCTTTTGGCTTAGGTTGAGAAGCTTGGGAGTGTTTTTGAGAGCCTTGGATTCTCATTATCATAGAAGGTGTATATTTCTTTCGAGGAGCAGGTGTTGGCTTCATGTTCCACTATCGAGACTATTGGTTAGGCGAATATATATGTATGCTTAGCACTTTCAATTTAATAAAATCTCAGAGCTGACGCATTTTCATGTATATGCTACGAATATACTAGGACTATTGTTGTTATGTTTTTAATATATGTTTTTTTATTTACACTACCTCTTATGAAATATTTCGTTTGCATTAGTATGAATCTTGTTGGATGCATGATGTTATGTTTTTCTAATCATGGTTAGTTGGTTAACTATTTCGTAGGTAACTTGTGATTTCTCTTATGCTCATGTGTTCCTTTCAAGATGCGTACTATTACAAGCTTCTAAGGGGCTCACTCATTTTCCCCTTTGTCATGTTAAATAATTTCATACCTTGCACCTAACTCTCCATAAAGTTATACAATTGTTTCATCAAAGACACGAATACATAATTCGATGCGCTATCACAACCAAGGAATAACACTAAAACCCACTACTTTGGCAACTAGGTCATATTATGGATGGGTCTCCTACAAAAAATGGTGTGAGCTATGATTCAAACTTCATATTGGGGAGATCCTCTAAATTTTTGCGAGTCCAGCACCTTCAACACTACCATTCCTTGTATCTCCCTTCATTCTAATATTCTAATATTCTATGTATCAATGCTTATAATATTTATCATTATAACATGTTCTCATATAATACATCCAAGTGTTATTATATTGAGATATCAGAGAAATCCAAAAATCCCTTAAAACTAAAAATTATTTCAAAACCAATAATTTTTAGATATGGACGATGGCAACAAATCTGTCAAATGAGGGAAATTTCTCTGTCAATTGATGGGTTGAGGCACTAGGATATAAATATATTAGAGGATTCGAAATCTTTTGCACTACTAAAACTTCTAATTTACCGATATACAAAGGACTCTAAGCCCTAGGTCCTATTCTTTAGGGCCTTCATGACCAAGGCAATGATTGGGGTAAATATAATGCAATACTAGTGAATCTAGGCAACTTCACCATTTTTTAATACGTTTATATTGAAATATATTCAAGGTTCTTATACCACCAATTCTAAACCTTAAGCACCATGTGACAAGAGGAATGAACAAAAGATGTCTACACTAGAATATTTCAAAATATTTAATGTTTTCAATGTATTGATATGGTGATATATTGATATTGCAAGGGGGGATTAGACCTCAAGAATAAAGCCTTAAGAACACTATGGTCCACAATTTTTTGATAAAATGGGGATATTCTAATATTTCGAGGGACCTTAGCCAGTAGGTGCTACACCTTGGCACCTCTATGACCAATGGTTGTGACTTTGAGCCTCTCTATACTGGGATATTGGTAGTACTACATAACAAGCCTTTGATAAAAACTCCAAGATGCAAAGGGGCGAATAGACTAACCATCTAATATTCACATTTTTTCTATCCATTAATTGATGGAAGGTGGTTTAAAATAAAGTTCCTTGTGATCCAAATTATGTTATAAAGAAATTTGAGGTTCTCTTCAAAATTTTGACTTACAGTTCATTTTGTGTCTTGAACCACCTTATCGACCCTCATCTTCTCGACTTCTCTTTTCTGATCTTTTCCTCTATGTCATTAGCTCACTTCAAATCACATTGCCACATTTTCCTCTCTCACGCAAACTTTATATATTCTCCTCATATTTCATATTTTTTTTTACTTTGCTCCTTTTCTCCTTGGATCACCTCTTCATGTTCAATTTCAATCACTATCCTTCCATAAATACACTATACCATTCAAGACTTCTCTTATTTATAAAAAAATGGACTTCTTCAATAATTGGGGATCCTAGAATTAGTGCTTTATTTAAGGATCTGAATTGTATGTTGGTCCTCTTGATTTGGCTAATCCTAAATTTGGGCCTTTATTTCTTTAATTCGAGCCCATTATGGCTAAGAACCCCTTTGCTTTTGGTTTCCCCCTAAATTTAACATATATCAAATCTTGGCTCATGTTCCCATCTTGGCTCCCCCTAACTTTAACATCAATTGCAACACATTATTAATCAACAAGGAGAATTATCAATGATGTTTGATTAGGATGGGAATTCTGCGAATAAGTAATGAAAATTGTATGTTAGATGGTAACATATCATCCTCGTTAGAGTTATATGACAAGAATCCACATGAGATAGTTAGAAAACATCTCTTAAACATCTTAGGGTATTTGGTTGTGATTCTTTTTTACATGTTCGAAAGGATAATAGGAGCAAGGTAGATAATAAAGGTAAAAAATATATCTTTAATGGTTATAAATATGCCCTGAAAGGTTTTAAGATTTGGAACCTAGAAGATAAGGTTGTTTGTAGTTAAGTTTCCATATTTATAGAAAACAAATATATTTTCAAACAGGAAGTCCTAACAAGGGATAAAGAACCAAATACTATAGATTTTGGATTAAAGGATGATGAATCAGAATTTATAGAAGAATGGTATTTAGAAGAACAAAAATTGAGGGGATTAGTATGAGAAAGATGGAAGCCAAATAGTTATAGTCCACCTAGTTTCCATTCAAATTTTGATTTGATTATTACTAATCATGATCCTATAATTGTTAGGGAGGTAGTGGATTAAGAGTATAGAAAACTATAGAAGATGACCATGGTTGAAGAAATTGGGAGCCTTAGTTAAGAATGAGGCTTATGATCCGGTGGAGTTTCCAGCTAGAAGAAATTCCATTGGTAGAAAATAGGTGTTTAAGAAGAAGTTGAATAGAAAAGGTAGCATTAAGATATACAAATCTCAACTAATTGTAAAAGGTTATTCCTAGGTAGAAGGAATTTTCTTTGGTGAGAAATTTTCTCTTGTCACCAATTTAACTTCTATTATATTTGTTTTATTTGTTCTAATACTTTTTATTTTGAAGTATAATAGATGGGAATGAGTGACAACATCCCTGATGGGCCTTTCAATTGCCTCCTAATTACTTAGCATACAATTAAAGAATTGTACATTTAATAATCAATCTGAGGTTCATGTGGAACTTTTGAATTTTCGTACATCATATATGCTATTATAATATATTTTGTGCCATCATAATTGTCGTATTCTAAATGAATTTCATATGGAGAGACATGAATATTCTTTCAAAATTAACCATGGAAAAACATTGCCACACTTACGATCATAGCTACTCTTGTAGGAAAGTAAAGAACACACTTGCATGCAATTAACAAACTTGCAGGAAAGTAAACACACTAGAATTAAAGGGTGACATGTTTAAGTCTATAGATGATGTTTAATTCTATAACAAGAATGCATATGAAATTCAATGGATAACAAATATGTAATAAACCACAGTTTGTAATATATTAAAACCATGTTGCGCTACAAAGAATTACACATTGAAATAATTTCAATTTATAGAAGACAAGTTAAAGTAAAAGGTAAATATGAAAATATAGTAATTAAATAAATATGAAAAACAAACCACTGTAATATTAAATGTAGATTTGAATCGATGTGAGTTAGAGAAGTAACTTAAACTACAAGATACAACTATGATTACATGTGAATCAAAGCAATATTCAAGTCATGAGTTAGAAAAATATGAGTTGCAAATACTATACAATAAATAATTTCAACACTATGTAAATATCAAAGTTGCAACACTGTATAAATAACATAATTAATTATTGGATTTTTAGCAAGATAATAAACAAAAGAATTGTTGAAAGTAAAAGAATGTTAATGAAGCTTAAAATAAGCTATAAATTTACATATAGTACCACGCTAAGGATGGGGTTGTACCTAATTAGATGATTCATTGGTTAATGGAACACCAAGGTGCTAATAAATAAAAACACTGTCAACTCAAATTGGAAAAAAAAAAAAAACTTGTATTGCTGAAGTTCAAATTACAATTATAAAATAGTTGGTTCTCTGGTTCTCTCTAGATATTTTTGTTGGAAATAATGGGGGGGGGGGGGGGGTGAATCAATATTTCTTATCAATTAACACTTTTTAAATCTTTTGAAAGCATTAGTTATTCTTCAATTATTATTGATGTTTATCGAGTAACAACAGTAAATAATAGAACACAATAGGCACACAAATTTTAGGTGGAAAACCCCCTTCGAGTAAAAAACCACCGAACACTTTTCTAATAAATTATTTAATCTTTAGAACCAACTGAAATGAAAGGTACAACTTCCTAGAATTCTAGAAAATAATTCTTCTCCAGCTCCCACTGGAAGGACGCCCCAATGCACTGGTTTCTTCAGTAGTCAATTGAATGGATGCCCTAACATATTAGACCAACCTACCACCCTGAGGTTTTCATAGGTTCCAACCTATAGGAGACTTCATGCGCCAACCTAGCACCTCCCTACCACCCTATAATGATCAGAAATAAGACAAGAGTGTGGACTCCCATACTAGGGATAATGATCCACGATGCAATATGATTCACAATGATTTTCTTGAACTGGACCAATCACCCAATCAAACTAAGAACTGCAACCCAACCATAACATTATCCAACAATGAAAATTATACCTCCCAACAATTCCTCTCCAAATCTAGGTAGATTAACTCTTTTACAATTTTACAATGATTATTTTTACAATACTTACTTTTGACATGACCTGATGTTTGACTTGACACTGCTTCTTTGAACACTAGCAACTGATGAGGTATTTTTGTGGTTGATTCAAGTAATGGTACTTTGGTGTTGCATTGTCCTTATAGTATGTGTCTTAGTTATTCGATTGGGTCCTCTTTCCTGCACATACAATACCCAAACCAATATACAAACAAAATACTTACAATGTCCTACAAACCATATGTCTAAGAAATATTCAAAATTCAAATGTAAATACGTTCAACATTTATGAACAAAAACCAATTAAACATACATACAAAATACTTACAATGTCCTACAAAAACACATGTCAGAGATGATACTCAAATTAAAATTATAACACTAATCATACATACCTTGTTGTAGCAAACTTACCCTTGACTATTGATGTGTTGTCCTTATTGCAGTGATCCTTGAATGCATATTTTTTATTGCCTTCTAGAAGATCAATATTGAATCTAATGTATCTATGTAATTTCAAATCTCCAAGGTCTGAAATTTCATCTTGTGGTAGCCCTATGAGTCCTCTTTCCCGCCTAGTAGGTCTGATCAACATTGGATTCTTCAAGAAATAGTTATGCCCAATATCCTACGATGACCAGATTATAGACTAGTTCAGGGGATTGAACTTGTACGAAGTGCCACGTGTCACTGTTTCAACCTTTGGTCCTGAAAATGATAATAAAAAAAACATCACATGCTATTTTTGTAACTTTTTAATAAATCGTCATCCAATGCTCAAAGAGAAATTTATGACGATTTTCCCAAGGTAACCTGTTTGACATGACATTCGGGATCTTGCCAAAACCCTAAATTCCTCAGATCATATCTCCGAAAATATAGCGAACCAATATATGAAATTTAGATACGAGCTTCATATGTATTTTTCCCAAATGGGTTTTTAGTTTAAGCATCTGAAGCATCACAGAAAAAAAGTTATAGAGAAAATTCAACGATTTCCTGTTATAAGTAGCGAAATCCTTACATGATGAGGATATGAGGGTCACAATTTATATAAATGCTTAGGTTGAGAGGGTATTCAACAAGTGAACGTTGGAGGGATTTTAGGAGATTAAAAATTTATTAATTATTGACAATTCAATAACCACAACCAATGATTAGTGTTATGCCACAACCCCATGGGGTTTTAGCCCACTAACTAGGGTTACTAACTTCAAACACGAATATCTCTCAAACCATGAAGAATTACGTGGCATGCCATATATCAACATAAACATCTCAACAAGTAGAAACCATTCAAAATGTCCTTGACTCGGAATAGTGTTATGTCCCCATATTACTACTGTAGTCCCTTATTTTTATTAGTGTAGCCCCCTTATTGTTATTGTTGTACCCCTGTAACCCCCATATTGTTATTGTTGTTCCCTTACATTATTATTGTTAGGTCGGCTAGGATTATATTGTGACCCCATGGAACACTATGTATAGAAGGAGGTTTTGTCATTTGTATCATCCAAGAATTGTTCATTTATGTAATGTATTGGAGGTTTCCCCATTGAAGTGGCTGATTTGTAAGGCATTGATCTCTCTTTTCTTCTATTTTTGGAGCTGGTTTGATCACATTTGGTATCAGAGCTTTGGATTCTAGGGTTTCACTACTCCAAATAGGTCATCGTAGAATTTTCTCTATACGTTTTTTTCTATGAAGGTTCAGAAGCTAAAATTGGTACAGAAAGAAGTCAATATCCTGAGGAATGTTGTATACGAATTTCAAATCTTGGTTCACAATATTTTAGGAGATATGATCTGTGGAAGTTAGGCTTTGTTTAGGCTCCTAAATTTCACCTAAATAGGTCATCGTGACATTTTCGATATGACATTTTTTCTATGAAGGATCAAAATCTGAAATTTTTACAAAGCGAAGCTGAAATCCGGAGGAACTTTGTGTAAAAATTTCAGATCTTGGTTCACAATATTTGTGGTGATATGATTTGTGGAAGTTAGGGTTTTTTCAGGCTCCCGAATTTCATCTCAAAGAGGTGACCTTGGGAAAATCATCATAACTCTCTCTCTGAGCATCAGATTGGAATTCTGTAAAAAGTGGACGCAATTACACAAATTGTAGTTTCTCGTTTTTCAATTTCAGAGCCTAAGGAGGAAACAGTGAGACGTGGCACACCGTACGAGTGCCCTCTACTGAACCATTTCATAATTAGGTCATTGTGGGAGATTCGACATAACTTTTCCTTGAAGTATTCAAATCAAGTCAAACCTGTGGAACTAGAAAGAAGATTCAAAGGGCTATTATAGGACCAAATTTTAGATATTGAATATCTGCAATTATAGAGATAATTCAATTTCAATATCGAGCTCCTCAAAAGCAAGAAAAAGGTGTGTATTTGTTTTCAAATTGCATAAGTCTTGTTTGAAAAATCAATTTTAAGTGATTCCAAGGGCCTATTGAGCATAGTATTGGGTTCTAAAATATCCCCTAAAAAGAATTCAACACCCATTAAGCCCTCATAATTCTCTACTATGACTCATGAAGATGAATAATTGCAACATGATCTATCAAAATTACAAGAGTAAGTGCACCAAATTTCGCTCTCGTAAAAAGCAAAAAAAAAATGAATGGAAGTTTTGAAGAAAGGCGTGGAAGTGAAGATGTATGGTTTGAAGAATAATATGAATGGTCTGAAGAAAGGTGTGGAAAATAAGATGGATGGCATGGAATTTGTTATCACAAAATTTTACTTGATTGACTGTTGATCAGACAACTCAGTGTAACTGTTTCAAACCAGCTTTTGACTAAAGTTTAGCCTCTTCAGCCTAAGAGGGCTCTCTCAAAGGGATTTTATGATATTGTTTAATGATAATGCTATATGTCTAACTCTATAGAATTTTTATCTTGTTTTTTTATGATTGTAGGTTGAAAGAATGCAGGTTTGCTACCATTGGGCTTATGGAGTCAACAATCAGTATTTTCAGTGGAAAGGTTTCTTGACATGGAAGATGAGACAAATAGGGGTCATTAACAAAGACAATTCACTCATAAAACATAGGAAAAACATAGTCATTTCATTACTAAAGGAAGTCAGAGCATAGAGTTATGAATTGTTAATAATATAAATGAAAGATATTGCAAGTGGTAAAACATAAATATGTAGATCAATAAGACATTAAAAACCCCATGAGAATCTCAGGTCTGTCAAGAAGAAATTCACTCTATATTACAGATATAAGTCAAAATACATAAAGTAGCAGTTTAGTGCAAAAAATCTCCAACCCTTCACTACTTCGATGCTTTGTCTTTAAATAGTACTTATTTACATCAAGGGTGATATTCTTGGTGGCTAGACCATCGAATTATCCTATGACACATCACATAACTGAAATACATAACTCCTAATAGATATCTAACAGTTATACCTTAAAGAAACCATCTCCTAATAGGACTCTAAATCCCATTTATTACATAACTCTACCTTATCTTGTGAAACAATTACATGAAAGTTAAAAAAATAAGCATCACATGCTTGAAAGATACATGATAGGGTCATTACCACTTTACATATTTATGACTCTCCTAAACATGTGGAACAAAACCCTATTTTTTAGGAATTCATAACCCTTATCTTCAATGAGAGCTTTGGTTGATGACTTGCCTCCACAACACTTCCTTCGAGTCATAAATATTTGATGTTAAGGTCCCTTGACATGTTGGAGGAGTCCAGCTGCCCAAAAATGCCTTTAATATGCTCCAAAACCTTCAAAAATAGCTCGCTACAAAAACATGATAGTTTCTTAGCGAGCTTTGGTAGCATTGAAAAAGTAGTTTATGCACCCAATAACTTTGCTCCTTTCATTTTCCATGGTTTCAACCAAGTCTTGACACATCACCACCATCATTATCCCTCCTTGAAAAATACAAAAAGTGACTTTAGAGGCAAAAAGGCTACTACAGGTTTTTTCATAGCATTTTCCTGGCTTTAAGCCTAGGAAACGCTACAAAACTGTGTAAAAGTGCAGAAATTCCAAATTTCAAAACTGTCTCCAGAAAGTGACCTCCAGCTGTAAAAACTTGATATTATGCATGTAATGAACATCTCTAAATCATATTTAACCTCAAATTACGGTCCTTGTGGTTTTTTCTCCTCATTTATGATCAGTTGAGCAATGGGCTCCTCAACCACAGTCATCTTCAAACCTTTCTTCTCCAACTCTTCATGAATCTTTGACTTGGTCTTTCAATGTCATATTCTTAGAATGTAAGTGCAGGTTTACCTTTTTGATATTCTTAACCTCTTTTATTAGTGGTTGAGCCCACTTTATCAGTTTTTATGTGTTGTCCAAGGTCTTAGAGACACTTGTGACTTGATCCTCCCAAATATTTCTCATCTGTTCAAACTACACTCTTTCAACTTTATGTTTCTTTGCATCTTTCCTCAAGACTGGTATCTCTTCACTTGCATCTTTCAACTGTTCCTTAAGGACTTCAACTTCTGACTTCTCATTAATTTTCTCTTTGCCCTTCTTTTGTTTGATGACTAATTCTTCTTTTGCAGGTGAGGAGAGGTCTATGATGCTTGGCGGTGGCTGAGTATTTTTACTGACCCTATGAGCCTCTTTTCTGCTTTATAAGACCTTTCTTGTATGTATTTTCATTGGTTTTATAGCTTGAAACATAATCCAGCATCATCACCTGCAGATTCTAACTTCTTAGCTATTTTTCCTTTCTTAAGCTTCCTTCCTCACTCATCTATGTCTTCAACTTGGACTATGGGAGTTTCTTCAATATCAATGGCATGCAAGATGTCCTCTAAGTTACCTTTAGCCACTGTTTGGATCCTTGTAACCCTTTTGTTTCCATGTTTGTTAACTGTTGGCTTTTGTTTTTTAGGTGTAAATTTGGGTGTGTCAGCCTTCTGCAAAGGCTCTGTCTCTATGCTCACTGGTTCTAACTGCTCTGCCACTGAAGGTGATGGGATATCTCTAGGTTTGGGAGTTCTTTTAAGAGTGATGTAATATACTTCAAAACCACTTATGAACAGAAAATATGACCAATCTCTGCCTAATCTTTTTAACTCCTCTAATACCATTAGCTTGATCAAACCATGACGAAAAATAGAGGTTTCATTTCCTTCTGTTTAACTTGAACCTTGTATGACATTTTAGCTAAGCTTCTGTATAAGTAAAAAGGAAAATCAAGAGACCTCTTACCCACAAAATTTAGTAGAAGCCTAAGGTGGTAGGAATAAACCATGTGATACCTCCCTTCATAAGTGAAATACTTATAAATGATCAACGACAGATTTGAGTAGTTTTCTTTCATATAGCTCCTTGGGATAGCATTTGTGAGATAAATTTCATATGCTCTGTCTTGATGAATTATTTACAGTCCTACATGGTGAACTTGATGCCTTTGAAGCATTTCTCTCCTCCTCTAGGGATTCATGTTGTTGCTGCAATGGTTAGCAAACCCCTTTGAAACCTGCAAATGACACCCTTGCAGCCTTTGGAAGAATTGCAAACACTCTGTTCATCTAAACACTTCCAATGCATTGGGGTCTTCATTTAACGAATTCATGTCCATTGGCTCATATCTGAGGCAGTGAACACATTTTTTGGTCTTCTTCTTTGCAGCCATGGTGATTTTGTACCTTCTCTACCTCGCTTGATTAGTGACACCTGCAACTTTTGAAAATGCCAGCAACCAGCTTGGCTTGGTGAAACAACACTCCAGAACTCAATAGCATGCAGAGATGAAGCAGAGAATGACAAAGACTCAATTGGGTAATGTTTTAAATTTTTGATGACAATTCATGCCTCAATCATGACTTATACATGCTAAAAACAGTAATGATGACCTCAAACATGACCTTTGTACCTTGATTTAACCCTAAATAACTTGAATGACATCCACCCTAACTCTTCTAATCATGGAATGACACCTTGCACCTGATTTGATAAGATAGAAAGAAAAACCATTTTTCGTAGCGTGGCTAGTTCATTTTCTGACATTTTCGCTGTGAAACTATTAGGCAATTTCGTAGCGAAAACTGCCCTTTTACAGTGTAAAACGCTACGAAAAGAGGAAAAACTGGCTAAAGTGACCTTTTTGAATTCAAAATCTTGGGAAATGAAATATGTTAGCAAATGATGACTGATGGGACACGATATGACTTGAATGGAGGTGGGTTTGAACCTTAGGATAGGTTAACATGAAAAAATTTAATTTTTCCTTTACCAACTTGTGAAAAATGAACTCTATGACCATACCTTTGACAATTGAACTCTAAGACCATGTCAAATAATGTTTCACTTTTTCTGAGTGATAACATTGGCTCCACTTGGGATGGTGTGCCCCTGTGGTACACCAAAGAGACTATAGTTCTAGTGCTATCCATCTTCTTGGAAATAAAAACTCTGAAATTTTCCAAGCTTTCCTTCAAACTCTAATGGCCTTCACCTCGGGCTCAAGCTTGATGATCAGCTTGTCTTTATTAGCAAAAAAAATATGACAAAATGGAATATTTATGATGGAATGAAAGATCAGTAGAAATTAAGAGGAATAGTGCTTCAAAAACCTGCCATTGATAGGCCCTCCATCACAAGGTTGTCCATCCATATCGTGCAGTATGTAAGTGTTGTTTCCATGAAATGCAACCACTATGAATGGACCTTTCCTGATATTCTAAAAATTACCATGTTTCCCCTTTTCTTCAATCTTGGCCTCCCACTTCAAAACCATATCTTGAATCTGAAATTTTTCCTCTTTGACCTTCCTGTCAAATGTCTTCTTAATTCTGTTTTGAGATTGCTAATTTTTTTTATAGACTTCCTCCCTTTTTCCTACAAGGCTATCAACTGATTTATTCTCCTCTAAATTTCATTTGGCTCCTCCTCTAATCCTTGCAGCAGCTTCATAACAGACACTCCCAAGGATGTAGGAAAGATGGCTTCAGCTCTATATACCAACTCATAAGGTGAAGTACCAATTGACATTTTAGTGCACACTCTATCAAACCATAGAGCATACTTCAGCTTTAGATGCCATGACTTTTTATTTTCCTGCAACACCTTCTTAATAATCCTCACAATGCTCTTGTTAGAAGATTCAAAAATACCATTAACTTGTGGATAATATGCAGTAGAATTTCCAAGTGTAATGTGATATTGATGAAAAAAATTGATCAACCTCTTGGATTTGAATGCCTGTGCATTGTCAGTGATGATCTTCATAGGGAAGCCAAACCTAGACAATATATTATTTTCCAAAAATGAAATGATAACTGAATCATTTGCTTGCCTAGTTGGGATTGTCTCAATCCATTTGGTGAAATAATCAGTTGCTGTCAGTATCCAGCAATGCTGACTTGAAGATGATGGATGAATCTCACCAATAAAATCTATCCCCCACTACTGGAATGGCGCTTCAACATAAATATGCATCTAGGGTAAAGGAACAAGCTTTTTCTTACCATCAAAAATCTGGCATTCATGGCAGGCAACTATATTTTTGTAGACATCTTTGAACATTGTAGGTCATTAGTACCCTACTCTGAGGATCTTGTTTGTTGTTGCCTTCCAATAATGATGACCTCCACAATCTCCTTTGTGAAACTCCTGAATCACTTTTTCAGCTTCCTCTTCCAGCAAACAATTCAAAAGAATACCACCAATATCTTTCCAATATAGATTTTTATCAATGATGGAGTACCTCAGGGATTTTAGCTTTACAAACCTTGCTTTAGATTTTGTCAAATCAACAGGATCTCTATGATGATGTAAGACAAAAATAATGTCCATGTACCAATCAGATAGGATATACTTTTCTTCAATGGGAATCAACTCTTTATCTTCATCTGATAACTCTGAAATTTCTGCAATTAAATTTATATCAGGACAGTCAAAATTGGACTATGCCATCATCTTTTCTAGCCCGTGACCCTTCACCAATTTTGTAGGTCTGATGTCTATACCATATTCCAGTAATTTAGCTATCCACTTCCCTCTCTTACCATCAGGATCAACTTGAGTCAAGATGTCCTTCACAATAGCATTAGGAACAAATGCTATGACATGAGAATGCATAATGTAAATTCTAAAATATTTGATGGCTTTCACCAAAGCATAAGCATGTTTCTCTAGGATGTTGTACTTCAGTTTTGAATTAGCCAAGGTCTTGCTAAAAAATGAAATAGGCTGCTCAGTACCTTGCTGTCCTTTTTGCAGCAAAACTCTGGCAATTGTATTTTCTAATGCAATTGTAAAAACCAAAAATTATTTTGAAAAGTTCGGGCTAATCAACACTGGTGCTTGAGTGTGTGCCTTTTTTATTTCCTCAAATGAGTTCTTTGCTTCCACTATCCATTTAATATCAGCCCCTTTCTTCAGCATCTTGGTTATGTCTTTGAAAATCTCAGCAAAATTGGGAATAAACCTCCTCACAAAATTTACTCTTCCAAGGAAAGACTGAATTTCTTTCCTACTTCTAGGCAGATCTACTTTCTAAATGGAATGGACCCTGTTTGGATCAGTATTAATCCCATCTTTAGATATAATATGGCCAAGTAACTTCCCTGAAGTCAGAGAAAAAATGCTTTTAGTGGGATTGAGAGAAATTCCAAACCTTCTACACTTCAGCAGAATCTTTTCTAGATGCTTCAAATGGTCTTCCTCTCTCCTGAAGAAAAATGTTATGTCATCCAGATAGACAACCACCAACTTATCCTTCTCCTCAGCAAAGGCAATGTCCATTTCTCTTTGAAAAGTCGCTCCTGCATTCATCAGACCAAAAGGCATTTTGTCATAAATGAATGTGCTCAATGGTGTGGTAAAGGTAGTTTTCTCCTAATATTCTGTATGCACTAGTATCTGATTGTATCCTGAAAAACCATCCAGCATAAACATCCTTTGGGAACCAAAAATGTTCTACAAAATTTGGTCCATCTTTGGGAGAGGGTAGTTTTCCTTCAGAGAAGCTTTGTTCAAGTTTCTGAAGTCAATGCAGATTCTGATTTCTCCACTCTTTTTTCTGATTGGAACCAAGTTTGCAAGCCATTTTGAGAATCTAATTAGAAAAATAATTTTGGCATCAAAGAGCTTCTTGATTTCCTTCTCAATCAGAGGCATGAGAAGTCGATTAATCCTCCTCAGTTTCTGTTTGAAAGGCTTTTCATTTTATTTAATGGGAATGGTATTCTGAATAATAGTATGATTGTATATCTTCAAATCGACATAACTCCATGAAAAAAAATCTATGAACCTTTTCATCATCTCAATATATTTATGTTTCATCCCTGTAGAAAGAAACTTAGAAAGCTTGATCATTTTTGGCATTGTTACTGTACCAAGGTTATAACTCTCTACCTCTTCATCATCATCTTGTATCCTAGGAGACTTGAACACATCATTTTCGTCAAAATTATTTTCAAGTGGGATTAGACCTTTAGGTACAGAATTATTCTTTAGCTATAACACTTCAGAATTACCCTTAGTTTCAACAAGCATGTTTTGCTGATCTACTTGTGTGCTTTCAAACTCCTCTTTCAATTCTATGAAGTTTTTGACTTGCTGGTCATCCTCAAAAACTTGCCTATGGATGATGTTGTCAGGGATTGTAGGCCTATGGAAAACTGCAACCTCATATATTTCAGTGGAATGTGCAGGGATAATAAATAGACTTGCAGAGATAGCTAGGGAGTCAGCTACTGGGTTTTGGTCCCTAGTATTCACAATAAATGAATATTATTAAAAATTCTCTAACATCTCCATGATTAAATTCCTGTATTCTCTCATTCTCACATCCTTGGTTTGACATACACCCTCAACTTGTTTAAGAACTAATTCAAAATCTCCACAAACAGAAATCATTTGGGCACTCAATCTCTTCAAATTTTCTAAACCCAAAAAGAAAGATTCATACTCAACCATGTTATTTGTGCAATCAAAGTTCAGTTTGAAAGAAAAGAAATTAATTTCATCCTTAAGAGTTGTGATCCAAATTCCTGCTCCAGCTCCCTCTCTTCCTACCGATACATCAAAGTGTAACAACCACCAACCTTCTTCCTTCTCTTCATCGATTTACTGAATTTTTTCTTGCAGATTTTCTACTTCCTGAATTTCTGCTTTCTTCACATCTTCTGCTTCATCAATCAATTCATTATATAACAAATCCTAATTCAGTATCAACAACATAGATTGGGAAATTCTAAGGTTTTTCCTTACTACTTACCATATAAGCCATCCTTGTTTCTCTGTACAACCTTCTTTGCTCACCAAAAACAGGAATGGTGGCATAAGTTAGGTCCATTTTCATGGTGCCTTTGATCTTTGCTACCCAAGATCTGGATAGCAGCATGCCAAAATTTGGTGGAATGTCTGCTACCACAATGTCCATTACCACTTTCTTGGTAGGGACTTGTGTAAGACCAACAACAACATCTTTTATCAAACCAATGCACTGAACTCTGTTTGAATCAAAAGAAAACAAATCCTTATATGGCATAGTAATTATCAATCCTATAATTTCCATAATTACTTTAGGCCTGAGGTTATGAGAGGCCCCTAAATCCAACATGGCATTGTGTAATGTCATGTGATGGATACTAAGGCTGACATAGAAAGGAGGCACCTCTTCATTCTTCTCACATTCCAATCTTGGTCCCAAGTAAATGGTTGGATGGTCGTCTTGAACATTAAGGATGTCAGTAGCCCCTCATTGGGAATTCAACATTTTTACAATTTTACTTCTATATTCATTCACCTTAAGAATTTCCCCAAAATGGATTGGGATCTTGATTTTGGAAATCTCATTCTCCAAACTGAAAACAGAAGTAATTTTCTCAATATTTTTGACAGGAGGAGGAGGTGGTGGATATTTTCTAACCTTAGCTGGTTTGGAGGCATCTTTCTTGGGTTGTGTTTTGTTTACAGTAATAGGAATAATTCTATTTATGAGGTTGTATTGTTTCTGCATCTCAAATATTGCATGTTAGTAACATTTAAGGTAATGAGATGGTTCCTCACCCGTGTTTACATCATGATCTGACTCATCGTGTTCTTCCTTAGTCAAAAACATTCCAGACATGTTTTCATCCAAGCAATGAAAATAATCTTTTGGTATTTCAGGTTGATCTTCTTCATAAACTAAATTTTGCTAAAAAGGAGGCCTAACTTGAGGGTCAGTCTTATTTCTGTTTTCCCTTGGTCTCTATTGATTTTGAGGTATTATGAACTAAGGATTTCTAAACTGAGGTTCATGTTGTGCAGGAGGAGCAGAGGCATTCCCAAGGGCAAGCCTATCCATCAATTTTTCCATTGTCTTCATCATGTAGTCAAATTTATCATCTGAGGTGGAAGGATTATCTTCTTCTTTCAATTTTTTCTTTCCCATCTTGGAATTTTTAGCTTCTATCATATTGACCTCCACCTTCACAGCTTCATTTTTCATTTCAACTAATGAAGGGGATTCTCTTTCTCTTAGCAGGATAGAAAATTCATAGTCAAAGGCCTCAACATATCTCAGTTGAGCTGCTCTTGGTGGAGGCTTTAGATGGGCATGGATGGAGTCATAAACTTTATTGAATCTCTGGGAGAAATTTTGGACAGTTCCATCAACAGCTCTTTTCTAACTATTATACTTAGTGATGGCTTGCACATGGTTGGTTCTATTTCCCCACTTTCTCAAGAAGCTATCTTCAAATTCATTCCAATTATGCAGGCTTCCTGCAGCAAGGGCTTTGAACCAATTTTTGACCTCACCAGTAAGCTTTGAGAAAATAATCTCATCTTGACATCCTCATGGTCAACCTCCTCCCTATCTATGAAGTCATTAAACTGGTCTACATGCTCTTCAGCTGTAATCTCTTCATCACTTCCCCAAGTTTTGATTCTAACAGAATATTTTCTAGGAAGGGCATTAAGGATAGCTGGGAGAACAAGAGGGACATACCTAGCAAGTGCAGCAGTAGGTGGAGGTGGCACATTTACTACCATGATGACTGGAACTGTGGTAGTTTTAGGGACAACAGTAGTAGAGGAAGAGGAACTGTTAGGAGGGGGGTTGGTTGGTCATTGTTTTCCAGTTACAATTAAACTCCAGCCAGGTAGAGGGACACTAGATTTTATTCTAAGAAAGATTTCAAAGGGGTATAGTTCCTTCAACCTATCCAAATATTCCCTCTCTAATAACAACTCTAATGTGATTGCTTCCCAAAACTCTTCATTATCCTTTTGGGTCACTAAGGCTAAGGTATCAATACCTATTCTATGTAGGCCTAAGACAATTTCAGTCAATTCATTTTCATTTTCAGACCTAAACAAGACTTCCTAAATTTTATCATCAAAATTTTTATCTTCAGTACTTCTTAAAACTTTAGAGGACAAGGATTTTGTGTGTAATGGAGTACCTGATTGTGCAAAAATGTCTTGAGTGCCTCTGGAAATTGTGTTTGGATTATCCACAATTGTAGGTGGATCTGGGTCAGGATTACTCTTCTTATATCTCCTTTTCGAAGCCACCTTGAACATGAGAATTTTGAATGGAGTCACCAAGGTAGTTGTAGCCTCGAACGGATTCTGAGATCCTACTACCTTCAAGAGATCACCTTAAAATTTTTGGGAAAAGTATATCTTTAGGCTCCCAGGAGACACACCAAAATGTTATCACAAAATTATACTTAATTGGCTGCTGATTAGAAAACTCAATGTAACTGTTTCATACCAGCTTTTGAATGAAGCTTAGCCTCTTCAGTCTGAGAGGGCTCTCTCAAAGAGATTTTATGATATTGGTTAATGATAGTGCTAGATGGCTAACACTATAGAATTTGTATCTTGTTTTTTTATAATTGCAAGTTGAAAGAATGGAGGTTTGCTACCATTGGGCTTATGGAGTCAACAATCAGTATTTCCAGTGGCAAGGTTTCTTGACATGGAAGCTGAGGCAGATATGGGTCTTTAACAAAGGAAATTCACTCATAAAACATAGGAAAAACACAATCATTTCATTACTAAAGGAAGTCATAGCATAGAGTTATGAATTATGAGTAATAGAAATGAAATATACTGCAAGTGGTAAAACATGAATATGTAGATCAATAAGACATTAAAAACCCCATGAGAATCTCAGGTCTATCAAGACAAAAGTCACTCTATATTACTGATATAAGTCAAAATACATAAAGTAGCAGTTTGGTGCAAAAAATATCCAACCCTTCACTACTTCGATGCTTTGTATTTAAATAGACCTTCTTTACATCAAGGATGATCTGCCTGGTGGGTAGACCATAGAATTCTCATATGACACATCACATAACTAAAAGACATAACTCCTAACAGAAATCTGACAGCTATAACTTAAGGAAATCATCTCATAATAGGACTCTAACTCCTATTTATTACATAAATCTACCTTATCTTGTGAAACAGTTACATGAAAATTAAAAAAATAAGCATCACATGCTTGAAATATACATGATAGGTTCATTACCACTTTACATATTTATGACTCTCCTAAACATGTGGAATAAAACCCTATTTTTCAGGAATGCATAACCCTTATCTTCAATGAGAGCTTTGGCTGAGGACCTGTCTCGACAAAACTTCCTTTGAGTCATATATATCTAATTTTAAGGTCCCTTGACATGTTGGAGGAGTCCAAGTGTCCAAAAATGCCATCAAGATGCTCCAAAACCTTCAAAATAAGCTTGCTACGAAAACAAGACAATTTCATAGCGAGCTTTGGTAGCGTTGAAAAAATAATTTTTGCACCCAATAACTTTGCTCCTTTGCTATTCCATGGTGTCAACCAAGTCCTGGAACATCACCACCATCATTATCCCTCCCTGAAAAATGGAAAAAGTGACTTTAGAGGCAAAAAGGCTGCTACAGGTTTTTTCATAGATTTTTCCTGGCTTTAAGCCTAGGAAATGCTACGAAACTGTGTAAAAGTGCAGAAATTCCAAATTTCAAAACTGTCTCCAGAAAGTGACCTCCAGCTGTAAAAATTGATCTTCTGCATGTAATCTACCTCTCTAAAGCATATTTAACCTCAACTTATGGTCCCTATGGTGATTCTTCCTCAATTATGATCAGTTGAGCAATGGGCTCCTCAACCACAGTCATCTTCAAACCTTTCTTCTCCTGCTCTTCATGAATCAGTTCTAATTGCTCTTGAAGGTCTTTGACTTGGTCTTTCAATGTCTTATTCTTAGACTGTAAGTGAGGGTTTACATTTTTTATATGCTTAACCTCTTTTCTTAGTGGCTGAGTCCACTTTATCATTTTTTATGTGTTGTCCAAGGTCTTAGAGATACTTGTGACTTGATCTTCCCAATTCTTTCTCATTTGTTAAAACTGCACTCTTTCAGCTTTATGTTTCTTTGCCTCTTTCCTCAAGACTAATATCTCTTCACTTGCATATTTCAACTGTTCCTTAGGGACTTCAACTTCTGACTTCTCATTAATTTTCTCTTTGCCCTTCTTTTGTTTGATGACTAATTATTCTTTTGCAAGTGAGGAGAGGTCTATGATGCTTGGTGGTGGATGAGTAGTTTCACTAACCCTCTGAGCCTCTTTTCTTCTTTATAATACCTTTCTTGCATGTCTTGTCATTGGTTTTCTAGCTTGAAACATAAATCCGACATCATCACCTGTAAATTGTATCTTCTGAGCTATTTTTCCATTCTTAATCTTCCTTCCTCCCTCTTCCATGTATTCATATTGGAATATGTGTTGGGTATGTGTTAATTTCCGGTGGGCGGTCTGTGCCCATGGTTTTTTGCATGGTTTTGCACATGGTTTTAGGGTATGATGGTTTTCGTCCCCTGGTATTTTTGTAGATCCGGTCAAGGGAACTACGATTATGTTCTAATCCAGGGTTAATAGATTAGGGTTTATGTATGCTTCGGCATGCATATATATGTGTTGTAACACTAAAAGGAATATAATGAAATGTCAAGTTGGTCATCTCGATTTGGGATCCAGGGGAAAATCTCTGTGTTTATCTATTTTATGTTTTATGCTCTCACTATTGTTTATTTTCTATTATAAGATTCGTGTGTAGATAATTTCTTTTCAGGGTTAAAACCTACATTTGGTATCAGAGTAGTTTCAGCTTCAAGGGGATGCCTTTGCTACTGAGGGGTTTTTTTCTCGAGCTTGAGGTAGACCCTATTCAGTGGGATATCTGCCAGATCGATTCTTGCGGTGAAAAATGGTGAGCGGCGGAAATATAGAGATCGAAAAATTTAATGGTCAGAGTTTTGAGTTGTGGAAGCTCAAGATGGAGGATCTGTTGGTGGATAAAGATCACTGGATCGCGGTATATCCAAGTACTAAACCAACGTAAATGTCAGGTTAAGACTGGAAGAAACTGGATCAGAATGCTAAGAGCACAATATGGTTGTGTGTCTCAGATTCAGTATTATTGAATGTATCTGGGGAAGCTACGGCGAAGAATTTGTGGGAAAAACTTGGGAATTTGTACCAATATAAGTCTCTGGTGAATAATTTGTTCCTGCGGAAAAATTTGTATAACCTGAGGATGAAGGATGGAGACTCAGTGACAAAGCATCTGAACGCCTTCAATACTGTGGTAAGTCAGCTGTCATTTGTTGATATTAAAATCTTAGATGAAGATAAGTGCATCAGTTTGTTATGTTCTCTACCAGACTCATGGGACAGTCTGGTTATTGCAATAGGTAGCAATACAACTACCTTGATTTGATGACATTATCTCAGCCTTGTTGTCAGAGGAAATGAGGCAGAGAAATATGGAGGGCCAGAATGGAGATGCCTTATCTGTATGAGGAAGGTCCCAAAACATAAACAAGAATAAGGTTTCGAGTGAGAGATCCAAATATAGAGGGAGATCTAAATCTCCTGGAAAGTTTGTAAAGGTATGTTGGAAATGCAGAAAGGAAGGGCACTACAAAAGGGACTATAGATCTAAAGCTCCTGAGAAAGGAAAGGGATCTGATGATGCTCCTTCTGTAGAGGAAAAAATCACCTCGGATGAAGGTGGGGATGTGTATTTGGATTCTTCTTCAAATACACATGTATATCATGAGTCATGGTTGATTGACTCAGGTGCATCCTTTCACTTCACTCCCCATAGGGAGTGGTTTTGCGAGTATGAGAAATATGATGGTGGTGATGTCTTCCTAGGGGATGATATGAAGGCTAGAATCATCAGACGAGGAAAGTTCAAGCTGAAGCTGCAAGGTGGAAGGATTAGAACACTTCTTGGTGTTCTACATATTCCTGCATTGTCCATAAATCTAATTTCTGTAAGCAAGATGGATGATTAAGGTGTAAAAACAATGTTCGAGAAAGATGCATGCAAGATGGATGATTAAGGTGTAAAAACAATGTTCGAGAAAGATGCATGCAAGATGGTCCGAGGAGCACTGGTATTAATGTGGGGAGTTTGGACTAGAACTCTATACAAGCTACAAGTTAGCACTATTATTGATGGGTGTAATAGTTCTGTGGTTCCTAAAAGTGGAGCAGAAAGCCTAGCTATCTCTGGAGAAAAGACCATGCTATGGCATCAAAGGCTTGGACATATTGGAGAGAAGGGCCTTTGAATACTGCATAGAAATGGTATGGTAGAAGGTATGTCTAATTGCTCTCTGGATTTCGATTTCTATGAAAATTGTGTATATGGGAAGCAAAATCGGGTGATTTTTCCTTTTGGTGCTAAGAGGGCGAAAAAGATATTAAAACTTGTGCACAGTGATGTGTTTGGACATGTGTCAGTTCCATCATTGGGAAATTATTTGTACTATGTTTCATTCATAGATGACTTCTCAAGGAATACATGGATATATTTCTTGAGGAAGAAATCTGAAGTCTTTGACAAATTTAAAGAATTTAAGGCTCTGGTGGAAAACTAGATAGAGAAGAAGATAAAAGCACTGAGGACAGATAATGGTGGGGAGTTCTGCAAGAAATAATTTTAAGAGTTCTGTAAGAAGTGTGGTATAGCATGGCAGAAGACTAATCCATACACACCTCAACAAAATGGAGTTGCATAAAGAATGAACAGAACACTGATGGAAAAGGCAAGAAGCATGCTCAGTGGTACCAGGTTAGGACAAGAATTCTGGGCGGAGGCATTGGAGACTGCATGCTATCTGGTTAACAGATCACCTTCATCAATGTTGGAGGATAAGACTCCACATGAGGTATGGACTGGTAATAAACCATATCCTTCACATCTAAGGGTATTTGGATGTGATGCATATGTACATGTTCCAAAGCAGAAAAGGACCAAGTTGGATAATAAATTTGAAAGGTGCATCTTTATTGGGTATAAGGACGATTTAAAAGGTTACAAGCTTTGGAACCTAGAAACAAGGAAGGTTGTGTAAAACTGAGATGTGGTGTTTAGAGAGGTGAAATATGTTGTTAAACATGAATTCATACCAAAGGAACCTGAGAAGATGGAGTTTGAGCTAAAGGAGTATGAATTGGACTCTACAGCAGAAGAATATTTAGAAGAGGAAGAGCCACAAACTCCAGTTATGAAAAGATCAGTTCGGGAAAGAAGGTAACCAGAAAGGTATAGTCCATCTACTTTTTGTTCAGGTTTTTCCTTAACTACAAATGATGATGATCCCATAACTTTCAGGGAGGTAGTAGATTCAGAGGATGGAAAACTCTAGAAGGAGGCCATGGTTGATGAAATCGCATCCTTGCATAAAAATGAGGCATGGTATCTGGTGGAGTTTCCGGCTGGAAGGAAGCCCATTGGGAGCAAATGGGTGTTTAAGAAGAAGATGAATGTAGAAGGCAAGGTGGAGAAATACAAATCTTGGTTGGTAGCAAAAGGTTATTCCCAAGTGCCAGGAATTGATTTTGGTGACATTTTCTCTCCTGTTGCCAAAGTTACTTCTATTAGATTATTTTTATCTGTTGTTGCTGCATTTGATTTTGAGATAGAACAGATGGATGTGAAGACAACATTTCTTCACGGGGATCTAGAAGAGGAGATCTACATGAAGCAACCTGAAGGCTTTATGGTGAAGGGAAAGAAAGAACTGGTATGCAGGTTGAAGAAGTCTCTGTATGGGTTAAAACAGTCACCAAGGATGTGGTATCAGAAATTTGATACCTATATACGGGGACTTGGCTTCACCAGAAGCAAGGAGGATCACTGTGTTTATTTTAAATTAATTGGTGACCGTGTTATTAATTTGGTCTTGTATGTGGATGATATGTTGTTGATTGGAAATGACAAAGAAATTATCCAAGATTTGAAGACCCAACTGTTCTCCAAATTCGACATGAAGGATCTTGGTGCCGCAAACTATATTTTGGGCATGGAAATTAAGAGAGATCGGGCAAAGAGGAAGCTCTGGTTAAACCAGAGGAAGTATGTCGAGACTATATTGCAGAGGTTCAATATGCAGGATAGTAAACCGGTGAAAGTTCCTATTCCTGTAGGTGTAAAGCTATCTACTAAACAGTGTCCCAAGACACAAGAAGAAGAGGAGGATATGTCTCATGTTCCATGCAAGCATGTATTCGACAAGGCAATGGCTTAGAATACTAGAACAGATATCAGAGATGCAAAGTGGGGATATTGAGTTATGTTTATGTCAAAACCCTAGAAGGAGCAGATTAGACAATAGGCACAAAGCTTTCGTACATTTACATGGAATTAGCTGAGATTATATCAGCACGGGAAGACTAGTTAGGGAAGAATGTTGAGACGTGG
The DNA here is from genome assembly GCA_034641835.2 of Pinus albicaulis. Lineage (NCBI taxonomy): Eukaryota > Viridiplantae > Streptophyta > Pinopsida > Pinales > Pinaceae > Pinus > Pinus albicaulis. Next base: position 719,503,197 of record CM076571.1, on the reverse strand, counting down.
AGCCAAGACAGACTAGGTCGAGATCCGACCAAAGAAGAGTCCATATGGGTATGTGTTTAGCCTATTTGGAGGCGCAAAAACAATAGATGAGAAACATGTTTTTAGTAAAAGATAACTATAATTCTTTAATTATAAAGGAAATAATACATGGTCACACTCATGCAAGCAAGGAAGCAGTTTGGTTGCAGAGATTGTGTTCAAGTATGGGGTTGGTACAACAAGCTATAAGGATAGACTGTGATAGCCAAAGTGCAATTTTCTTGGCTAAGAACCCTGCTTATAATTCAAAGACAAAGCACATTGATGTTCAATATCACTTTGTTAGAGATATGGTTGAGGCTAAAAGGGTGTTGCTGGTAAAGGTGGACACTTTGAAGAATGTTGCAGATGCATTGATGAAGTCTATGAGCACTCAGAAGTTCTCTTGGTGTAGAGAAACAATGGGTGTTGAAGGATTGGGCCAATGACTAAGCTCTCCTGTGCCCCCCTGTGGAAAGAAAACAACAAGTGGGAGAATGTTGGGTATGTGTTATGTTTTTTTGGTCCTTAATTTCTGGTGGGCGGTCCACGCCCATGGTTTTGTGCATGGTTTTGCACATGGTTTTAGGGTATGATGGTTTTCGGCCCTTGGTATTTTTGTAGATCCAGTCAAGGGAACTGCGGTTATGTTCTAATCCAAGGTTAATGGATTAGGGTTTATGCATGCTTCGACATGTATATATATGTGTTGTAACACTAAAAGGAATATAATGAAATATCAAGCTGGTCGTCCTGATTTGGGATCCAGGGGAAAATCTCTGTGTTTATCTATTTTATGTTTTATGCTCTTGCTACTGTTTATTTTTTGTTATAAGATTCGTGTGTAGATCATTTTTGTTGAAGGTTAAAACCTACACTATGGGAGTTTCTTCAATATAAATGGCATGCAATATGTCCTCTCAGTTACCTTTAGCCACCGTTTGGCTCCTTGTAACCCTCTTGCTGCCATGTTTGCTAATTGTTGGCTTTTGTTTTGGAGGTGTAACTTTGGGTGTGTGAGCCTTCTGCAAAGGCTCTGTCTCTATGCTCACTAGTTCTAACTGCTCTGCCACTGAAGGTGATGGGATATCTCTAGGTTTGGGAGTTCTTTTAGGAGTGATAGCATCCACTTAAAAACCACTTATGAACAGAAAATATGACAATATTTTCCTAATATTTTTAACTCCTCTAATACCAACAACTTGATCAACCATGATGAAAAAGAGAGGTTTCATTTCCTTTTGTTTTAACTTGAACCTTGTCTAACATTTTAGCTAAGCTTTTATATAAGTAAAAAGGCAAATCAAGAGACCTCTTACCCACAAAATGCAACAAAAGCCTAAGGTGGTAGGAATAAACCATGTGATACCTCCGTTCACAAGTGAAGTACTTTTGAATGATCAGCAGTAGCTTTGAGTGGTTTTCCTTCATATAGCTCCTTGGGATAGCATTTGTGAGATCAATTTCGCTATGCTCTTTCTTGATGAATTATTTATAGTCCTGCATGGTTAACTTGATGCCTTTGAACCATTGCACTCCTCTTCTAGGGATTCTTGTTGTTGCTGCAATGGTTTTTTATGCTACTATGAGATTCAACATTCCCACCTTTGAAGCTGATCCAATAAAACTCTTAGCAAAATCCTTTGAAACCTGCAAATGACACCCTTGCAGCCTTTGGAAGAATTTCATACACCCTGTTCTTCTAAACACTTCCAATGCACTAGGGTCTTCATTTAACAAATTCATGTCCATTGGCTCATATCTGAGGCAGTGACCACCTTTGTTGGTATTCTTCTTTGTAGCCTTCTCTGCCTCCCTTGATTAGTGACACCTGCAACTTTTTAAAATGCCAAAAACTAGCTTGGTTTGGTGAAACACCTCTCTAGAACTCAATAAAATGAAAATATGAAGTGGAGAATGACAAATAATCAATTGGTAATGTTTTAAAGTTTCAATGACAATTCATTCCTTAATCATGATTCATACATGCTAAAAACAGTAATGATGACCTCAGACATGACCTTTGTACCTTGATTTAACCCTAAGTAACTTGAATGACATCCAACCTAACTCTTCTAATCATGGACTGACACCTTGCACCATATTTGACAAGATAGATAGAAAAACCATTTTTCATAGCGTCGCTAGTTCATTTTCTAACATTTTCGCTACAAAACTATTAGGCAGTTTCGTAGCGAAAACTACCTTTTTATAGTGTAAAACACTACGAAAAGAGGAAAAACTGGCTAAAGTGACCTTTTTGAATTCAAAAGCCTAGGAAATGAAATATGTTAGCAAATGATGACTGATGGAACATGAAATGACTTGAATGGAGGTGGGTGGGTTTGAACCTTAGGATAGGTTAATATGAAAAAATTTTAATTTTCCTTTACCAACTTGTGACAAATGAATTCTATGACCATACCTTTGACAAATGAACTCAAAGACCATGTCAAATAATGTTTCACTTTTTCTGAGTGATAACAGTGGCTCCATTTGGGATGGTGTGCCCCTGTGGTACACCAAAGAACCTGTAGTTTTAGTGCTATCCATCTTCTTGGAAATAAAAACTCTGAAATTTGCCAAGCTTTCCTTCAAACTCTAATGGCCTTCACCTCGGGCTCAAGCTTAATGATCAAATTGTCTTTATTAGCAGAAAAAACATGAAAAAATGGAATATGTACAATGGAATGAAATATCAGTAGAACTTAAGGGGAATAGTGCTTCAAAAACCTACCATTGACAGGCCCTCCAGCACAAGGTTTTCCATCTATCTCCTATAGTATGTAAGTATTGTTTCCATGAAATGCAGCCACTATGAATGGACCTTTCTGGACATTCTCAAACTTACCATGTTTCCCCTTTTCTTCAATCCCGAGCTCCCACTTCAAAACCAAATCTTGAATCTGAAATTTTTCCTATTTGACCTTCCTGTCAAATGTCTTCTTAATTCTATTTTGAGATTGTTGATTGTTGTTATAGACTTCATCCCTTTTTTCCTACAAGGCTATCGACTAATTTATTCTCCTCTGAATTGCATTTGGCTCCTCCTCTAATCCTTGCAGCAATTTCATAACAGGAACTCCCAAGGATGTAGGAAATATGGCTTTAGCTCCATATACCAACTCATAAGGTGAAGTACCAATTGACCTTTTAGTGCACACTCTATCAGCCCACAAATCATACTTCAGCTTCAGATGCCATGACTTTTTATTTTCCTGCAACACCTTCTTAATAATGCTCATAATGCTCTTGTTAAAAGATTCAACAAGACCATTACCTTGTGGATAATATGCAGTAGAATTTCCAAGTGTAATGTGATATTGATGACAAAAACTCATCAAACTCTTGGATTTGAATGCCTGTGCATTGTCAGTGATGATCTTCATAGGGCAGCCAAACCTATACAATATATTATTTTCCAAAAATGAAATGATAACTGAATCATTTGCTTGCCTAGTTGGGATTGCCTCAATCCACTTGATGAGTTATTCAGTTGCTGTCAGTATCCAATGATGCGGACCTGAATATGATGGATGAATCTCACCAATAAAATCTAGCCCCCACTACTGGAATGATGCTTCAACATAAATAGGCATCAAGGGTAAAGGAACATGCTTTTTCTTACCGTAAAAAATTTGGCATTCATGGTAGGAAGCTATATTTTTGTAGACATCTTTGAACATTGTAGGCCAGTAGTACCCTACTCTGAGAATCGTGTTTTTTGTGGCCTTCCAATAACGATGACCTCCACAATATCCTTTGTGAAACTCCTCAATCACTTTTTCAGCTTCCTCTTCCAGCAAACAATTCAAAATAATACCACCAGTATCTTTCCAATACAAATTTTTATCAATGATGGAGTACCTTAGGGATTTTAGCTTTACAAACCTTGATTTAGATTTTTTCAAATTAGTAGGAGCTCCGTGATGATGTAAGACAAAAACAATGTCCCTGTACTAGTAAGATATGATGTACTTTTATTCAATGGGAATTAGCTCTTCATCTTCATCTGATAACTCTAAAATTTCTACAATTAAATTTATATCAAGACAGTCAAAATTGGACAGTTCCATCATCTTTGCTAGCCCCTGACCCTTCACCAATTTTGTAGGTCTGATGTCTATGTCATATTCCATCAAGTTAGATATCCACTTCCCTCTCTTACCATCAAGATCATCTTGAGTCAAGATGACCTTCATAACAACATCAGTAACAAATGTTATGACATGAGCATTTTGAAATCTTTGATGCTTTTGACCAAAGCATAGGCATGTTTCTCTAGGATGATGTACTTCAGTTCTGAATTAGCTAAGGTCCCGCTAAAAAATTTAATAGGCTGCTTAGTACCTTGTTGTCCTTTCTACAGCAAAGCTCTAGCAATTGTATTTTCTGATGCAAATGTAAAAACCAAAAATTATTTTAAAAAATCTAGGCTAATAAACACTGGTGCTTGAGTGAGTGCCTTCTTTATTTTCTCAAATGAGTTCTTTGCTTCCACTATCCATTTAATATCATCTCCTTTCTTCAGCATCTTGGTTATGTCTTTCACAATCTCAACAAAATTGGGAATAAACCTCCTCACAAAATTTACTCTTCCAAGGAAAGACTGAATTTCTTTCCTGCTTATAGGAAGATCTACTTTTTGAATGGCATTGACCCTATTTGGATCAATAATTGTCCCATATTTAGATATAATATGCCCAAGTAACTTCCCTGAAGTCAGAGAAAAAATGCTTTTACTGGGATTGAGAAAAATTCCAAACCTTCTACACTTCAGCAGAATCTTTTCTAGATGCTTCAAATGGTCTTCCTCTCTCCTTGAGAAAAATGTTATGTCATCGAGATAGAAAACCACCAACTTATCCTTCTCCTCAGCAAAGGAAATGTCCATTACTCTTTGAAAAGTCGCTCATGCATTCATTATACCAAAGGGAATTTTGGCATACATGAATGTGCCCCATGGTGTGGTAAAGGTAGTTTTCTCCTGATCTTCTGGATGCACTAGTATCTGATTTTATCCTGAAAAACCATCCAGCATAGACATCCTTCGGGAACCAAAAATGTTCTACAAAATTTGGTCCACCTTTGGGAGAGGGTAGTTTTCCTTTAGAGAAGCTTTATTCAAGTTTCTGAAGTCAATTCAGATTCTGATTTCTCCACTCTTTTTTCTAACTGGAACCAAGTTTGCAAGCCATTTTGAGAATCTGATTGGAACAATAATTTTGGCATCAAAGAGCTTCTTGATTTCCTTCTCAATCAGAGGCATGAGAAGTGGATTAATCCTCTTCAGTTTCTGTTTGAAAGGCTTTTCATTTTCTTTAATGGGAATGGTATGCTAAATAATAGTAGGATCATATTTCTTCAAATCAACATAACTCCATGAAAAAACATCTATGAACCTTTTCATCATTTCAATATATTTATGTTTCATATTTGTAGAAAGAAACTTAGAAATTTTGATCATTTTTGGCATTGTTAATGTACCAAGGTTACAACTCTCAACCTCTTCATCATCAGCTTGTATCCTAGGAGACTTGAACACATCATTTTGGTAAAAAATATTTTCAAGTGGGATTAGACCTTTAGATAAAGAATTATTCTTCAGTTGCAACACTTTAGAATTACCCTTAGTTTCAGCAAGCATGTTTTGTTGATCTAGTTGTGTGCTTTCAAACTCCTCTTTCAATTACATGAAGTTTTTGACTTACTGGTCATCCTCAAAAACTTGCCAATGGATGATGTTGTTAGGGATAGCATGCCTATGGCGAATTTCAACCTCATATATTTCAGTGGAATGTACAGGGATAAAAAATAGCCTTACAGATACAGCTAGGGAGTCAGCTACTGAGTTTTGGTCCCTAGTCTTCACAATAAATGAATATTCTTGAAAAATTTTCTAACATCTCCATGATCAAATTTCTGTATGCTGTCATTCTCACATCCTTAGTTTGATATACACCCTAAAATTATTTAATAACTAATTTAGAATCTCCACAAACAGAAATATTTTGGACACCCAATATTTTCAAAATTTCTAAACCCAAAAATAGAGATTCATACTCAGCCATGTTATTTGTGCAATCAAATTTTAGTTCGAAAGAAAATAACTTACTTTCATCCTCTATAATTGTGATCCAAATTCCTACTCCAACTCCCTCTCTTCCTGCTAATCCTTCAAAGTGTAACAACCACCAACCTTCTACCTTCTCTTCACTGATTTGCTGATTTTTTGATTGCTGATTTTCTGCTTCCTGAATTTCTTCTTTCTTCTCATCTTTTGCTTCATCAGTCAATTCATTGAAAAGTATAACAGATCCTAATTCAGTATCAACAACATAGCTTGAGAAATTTTAAGGTTTGTCCTTACTAATTACCATTTTAATCCATCCTTTTTTCTCTATACAACCTTCTTTTCTCACCAAAAACAGGAATGGTGGCATAAGTTAGGTCTATTTGCATGGTGCCTTTGATATTTGTTGCCCAAGATCTGGATATCAGCATGCCAAACTTAGGTGGAATGTCTGCTACCACAATTTCCATTACCACTGTGTTGGGAGGGACTTGTGTAAGACCAACAACAACATCTTTTATCAAACCAATGCACTGAACTCTTTTTGAATAAAAAGAAAACAAATCCTTATATGGCCTAGTAATTTCCAATCCCATCCTTTCCATAATTACTTTAGGCACGAGGTTATGAGAGGCCCCTGAATCCAACATGGCATTGTGTAATGTCATGTCATGGATACTAAGGCTGACATAGAAAGGTTGCACCTCTTCATTCTACTCATCTTCCAATCTTGGTCCCAAGTAAATGGTTGGATGGTCCTCTTGAACATTAAGGATGTTAGCAGCCCCTGGTTGGGAATTCAACATTTTTACAATTTTACTTCTATATTCATTCATCTTAAGAATTTCTCCAAAAGGAAATGGGATCTTGATTTTGGAATTCTCATTCTCCAAACTGAAAACAGAAGTAATTTTCTTAATATTTTTTATAGGAGGAGGAGGTGGTGGATCTTTTCTAACCTCAACTTCTTTTGGGGCATCTTTCTTGGGCTATGTTTTGTTTGCATTAATAGGAACATTTATGTTTCTAAGGTTGCATTGTTTCTGCATATCAAAGATTGCATGTTGGTAACCTTTAAGGTAATCAGATGGCTCACCCTTGTTTACATCATGATCTGACTCATCATGTTTTCCTTAGTCAAAAAAATTCCAGACATGTTTTCATCCAAGAAATTAATATAATCTTCTGGTATTTCAGGCTAATCTTCTTCATCAACTAAATTTTGCTGAAAAGGAGGCCTAACTTGAGGGTCGGGCTGATTTTTGTTTTCCCCTCATCTCTACTGGTTTTGAGGTCTTCTGAACTGAGGATTTCTAAACTGAGGTTCATGTTATGCAAGAGGAGCAGAGGCATTCCCAAGGGCTAGCCTATCCATCAATTTTTCCATTGTCTTCAACATGGAGTCAAATTTATCATCTGAGGTGGAAGACTTATCTTCTTCTTTCAGCTTTGTATTTCCCATCTTGGACTTTTTAGCTGCTATCATATTGACCTCCACCTTCACAGCATCATTTTTCATTTCAGCTAATGAAGGGGATTCTCTTTATCTTAGCATGGTAGAAAAGTCATAGTTAAAGGCCTCAACATATCTTAGTTGAGCTGCTCCTGGTGGAGGCTTTAGATGGGCAAGGATGGAGTCATAAAATTTATTAAATCTCTTGGAGAAATCTTGGACAGTTTTATCAACAACTCTTTTCAAACTATTATACTCAGTGAGGGCTTGCACAAGGTTTGTTCTATTTCCCCACTTTCTCAATAAGCTATCTTCAAATTCATTCCAATTATGCAGGCTTCCTATAGCAAGGTCTTTGAACCACTTTGTGACCTCACCAGTAAAGCTCTAAGAAAATAATCTCATCTTGACATCCTCATGGTCAACCTCCTCCTTGTATATGAAATCATTAAACTGGTATACATGATCTTCAGTTGTAATCTCTTCATCACTTCCCCAAGTTTTGATTCTAGTAGAATATTTTCTAGGAAGGGCATTAAGGACAGCTGGGAGAACAAGAGGGGCATACCTAGTAGGTGCAGCAGTAGGTGGAGGTGGCACATTTCCTACCATGATGACTGAAACTGTGGTAGTTTTAGGGAAAACAGTAGTAGAGGAAGAGGAACTGTTAGGAGGGGGGTTGGTTGGTCTTTGTTGTCTAGTTACAATTGAACTCCAACCAGGTAGAGGGACACTAGATTTTATTCTAAGCAAGATTTAAAATGGGTCTAGTTCCTTCAACCTATCCAAATATTCCCTCTCTACTAACAACTCTGATGTGACTGCTTCCCAAAACTCTTCTTTATCCTTTTGGGTCACTAAGGCTGAGGTATCAATACCTCTTATATGTAGGTCTAAGACAATTTCAGTTAATTCTTTTTCATTTTCAGACCTAAACAAGACTTCTTGAATTTTATCATCAAAATTTTTATCTTCAGGACTTCTTAAAACTTCAGAGGACAAGGCTTTTGTGTGTAATGGAGTACCTTCTTGTGCAAAAATGTCTTGAGTGCCTCTAGAAATTGTGTTTGTATTATCCACAGTTGTACGTGGATCTGGGTCAGGATTACTCCTCATATATCTCCTTTTCGAAGCGACCTTTGAACATGATAATTTTGAATGGATTCACCAAGGTAGTTGCAGCCTTGAACAGATTCTGAGCTCCTACTACCTTCAAGAGTTCAGCTTCAAAATTTCGGGAAAATTATATCTTCAGGCTCCTGACAGACGCACCAAAATGTTATAACAAAGTTTTACTTGATTTTATACTGATTAGACAACTCAGTGTAACCATTTCAAACCAGCTCTTGACCGAAGCTTAGCCTCTTCAGTCTGAGAGGGCTCTCTCAAAGAGATTTTATGATATTGGTTAATGATAGTGCTAGATGGCTAACTCTATAGAATTTGTATCTTGTTTTTTTATGATTACAGGTTTACTACCATTGGGATTATGGATTCAACAATTAGTATTTCCAGTGGAAAGGTTTCTTGACATGGACGCTGAGGTAGATAGGGGTCTCTAACAAAGGCAATTCACTCATAAAACATAGGAAAACATAGTCATTTCACTACTAAAGTAAGTCAAAGCATAGAGTTATGAATTCTAAGTAATAGAAATGAAATCTACTGCAAGTGGTAAAACATAAAGATGTAGATCAATAAGACATTAAAAACCCTATTAGAATCTCAAGATTGTCAAGAAGAAAGTCACTATGTATTACTGATATAAGTCAAAATACATAAAGTAGAATTTTGGTGCAAAAAATCTCCAACCCTTCACTACTTCGATGATTTGTCTTTAAATAGACCTTCTTTACATCAAGGATGATCTGCCTAGTGGCTAGACCATCAAATTATCCTATGACACATCACATCTCTGAAAGACATAACTCCTAACATAAATCTGACAATTATACCTTAAATAAATCATCTCCTAGTAGGACTATAACTCCTATTTATTACATAACTCTACCTTATCTTGTGAAACAGTTACATGAAAGTTACAAAAATAAGCATCACATGCTCAAAAGATACATGATAGGTTCATTACCACTTTACATATTTATGACTCTCCTAAACATGTGGAATAAAACCCTATTTTTCAGGAATGCATAACCCTTATCTTCAACAAGAGCTTTAGCTGATGATCTGTCTCCACAACACTTCCTTTGAGTCATAAATATTTTATGTTAAGGTCCCTTGACATGTTGGAGGAGTCCATCTGTCCAAAACTACCATTAATAAGCTCAAAAATCTTCAAAAATAGCTTGGTACAAAAACATAACAGTTTCGTAGAGATCTTTGGTAGTGTTGAAAAAGTTGTTTCTACACCCAATAACTTTGCTCCTTTGTTGTTCCATGGTGTCAACCAAGTCATGACACATCACAACCATCATTCTCCCTCCTTGAAAACTGTAAAAAGTGACTTTAGAGGCAAAAAATCTTCTACAGGTTTTTTCGTAGAGTTTTCATGGCTTTAAGCATAGGAAGCACTACAAAACTGTGTAAAAGTGCAGAAATTATAGATTTCAAAATTGTCTCAAAAAGTGACCTCCAAATGTAAAAAATTGATCTTCTGCATGTAATGAACCTCTATAAAGTGTATTTAACCTCAACTTATGGTCCCTGTGGTGTTTACTCCTCATTTATGATTAGCTGAGCAATGGGCTCCTCAACCACAGTCATCTTCAAACCTTTCTTCTCCAGCTCTTCATGAATCAGTTCTAATTGCTCTTGAAGGTATTTCACTTGGTCTTTCAATGTCCTATTCTTAGAATTTAAGTGTAGGTTTACATTTTGATATGATTAACCTCTTTTCTTAGTGGTTGATTCCACTTTATCAGTTTTTCTGTGTTGTCCAAGGTCTTAGAGACACTTGTGACTTGATCCTCCCAAATCTTTCTCATCTGTTCAAACTGCACTCTTTCAGCTTTATGTTTCTTCACCTCTTTCCTCAATACTTATATCTCTTCACTTGCATCTTTCAAATGTTCCTTAAGGACTTCAACTTCTAACTTCTCATTAAAAATCTCTTTTCCCTTCTTTTGTTTGATGACTAATTGTTCTTTTGTAGGTGAGGAGAGGTCTATGATGCTTGGTGGTGGCTGAGTAGTTTCACTGACCCTCTGGGCCTCTTTGCTACTTTCTAAGACCTTTCTTGCATGTCTTTTCATTTGTTTTCTAGCTTGAAACATAAATCCAACATCATCACCTGCAAATTCCAACTTCTTAGCTATTTTTCCTTTCTTAAGCTTCCTTCCTCCCTCATCTATGTCTTCATCTTGGACTATGGGAGTTTATTCAATATCAATGGCATGCAAGATGTCATCTCAGTTACCTTTAGCCAATGTTTGGCTCCTTTTAACCCTCTTGCTGCCATGTTTGCTAATTGTTAGATTTTTTTTTTGGAGGTGTAACTTTGGGTGTGTGAGCCTTCTTCAAAGGCTCTATCTCTATGCTCACTGGTTCTAACTGCTCTGCCACTGAAGGTGATGGGATATCTCTAGGTTTTGGAGTTCTTTTAGGAGTGATAGAATCCACTTCAAAACCACTTATGAATATAAAATATGACCAATATCTTCCTAACCATTTTAACAACTCTAATACCAACAATTTGATCAAACCATGATGAAAAAGAGAGGTTTCAATTCCTTATGTTTTAACTTGAACCTTGTCTGAAATTTTAGCTAAGATTTTGTATAAGTAAAAAGGCAAATCAAGAGACCTCTTACCCACAAAATGTAGCAAAAGCCTAAGGTGGCAGGAATAAACCATATGATACCTCCCTTCATAGGTGAAGTAGTTCTGAATGATCAGCAGTAGCTTTGAGTAGTTTTCCTTCAGATAGCTCCTTGGGATAGCATTTGTGAGATCAATTTCACTATGCTCTGTCTTGATGAATTCTTTATATTCCTGCATGGTGAATGTGATGCCTTTGAAACATTTTTGTCCTCCTCTAGGGATTCCTGTTGCTGCTGCAATGGTTTCTAGTGTTACTATGATATTTAACATTCCCACCTTTGAAGCTGATCTAGTAAAACTCTTAGAAAACTCCTTTGAAACTTGCAAATGACACCCTTGCAGCCTTTGGAAGAATTGCAAACACCCTGTTCTTATAAACACTTCCAATGCAGTGGGGTATTCATTTAACAAATTCATGTTCATTGGCTCATATCTGATGAAGTGACCACCTTTTTTGGTCTTCTTCTTTTCATCCATAGTGATTTTATACCTTCTCTGCCTTGCTTTATTAGTGACACTTGAAACTTTCGAAAATGCCAGCAACCAGCTTGGCTTGGTGAAACATCTCTCCAAAACTTAATAGCATGAAAAGATGAAGTGGATAATGACAAAGACTCAATTGGGTAATGTTTTAAAGTTTCAATGACAATTCAGGCCTTAATCATGACTCATACATGCTAAAAACAGTAATGATGACCTCAGACATGACCTTTGTACCTTGATTTAACCCTGACTGACTTGAATGACATCCACCAAACTCTTCTAATCATGGACTAACACCTTGCACCATATTTTACAAGACAGACAAAAAAACCATTTTTCGTAGCATGGCTAGTTCATTTTTTGACATTTTCGATACGAAACTATTAGGAATTTTCGTAGCGAAAAATGCCTTTTTACAGTGTAAAACGCTACATAAAGAGGAAAAACTGGTTAAAGTGACCTTTTTGAATTCAAAATCTTGGGAAATGAAATATGTCAGCAAATGATGACTGATGGGACATGATATGAATTGAATGGAGGTGGGTTTGAACCTTAGGATAGATTAATATGAAAAAATTTAAATTTTCCTTTACCAACTTGTGACAAATGAACTCTATGACCATACCTTTGAAAAATGAACTCTAAGACCATGTTAAATAATTTTTCACTTTTTCTAAGTGATAACAGAAGCTAATATGGATGACACGGAAGTTGGCATGCAAGCTAAGATGGATGATATGGAAGAAAAAATGAAAGACAACATGGAAAATATGAAGAATGATATAAAAGAAGACATGGAAGGTTTGACAAAGCTGATACAATAAATGTTTCCTAATGTCGAAAACATATTAGACAAAACTCATGATGAGAAAAAAATAAATGTTAATCGTGATTTCATGAACTCTAATGTTGGATGGAAGAACCACCATATTCCAAAAATGGATATGAGGAAGTTTTATGGCAAGGATCCTGTAACATGGATACTACAGATGGAGCAATATTTTGATCTCAATAATATGTAAAACACACAAAAGGTATGCATTGCAACTTTACATTTATAACAAAATACATTTGTATGGTATCGATGGCTTTGCTCCCATAAAAAAATGTCACTTGGTCAATTTTTACGGAGGAAATGATAGCACATTATGAGGATACAAAGAGCAACACCTTCTTTAATCAATTGATAAATCTCAAACAAAAAGGTTCAATGGTGGAGCACATTGAGGACTTCCAAAAATTGAATATAAGGGTAACTGATATTCCAGAGGAACACAGGATTGATGTCTTCATAGGGACTTTAAAGGATAACATCCAACACGAAGTTCGCGTTTGGGAACCTGATTCATTGGAGAAGACATTCAGGTTGGAAAAAAAAAATTGAATGTAAAATTATGGTGACAAGGAAGCCTACCACTCACATCTACAAAGATGGAAGTGTTTCTACTCCTAGACTTCCACAACCTACAAGGTTGACACCACAAAAATTGGAAGAAAAAAGAGAAAAAGAGATTTGCTACAGTTATGATAGCAAATACTGTAAAGGTCATAAGTGTGATGAGAATAAATTATTTTACATAGGTTGTGAAGAGGAAGAAAATGAACAAGAAAATTAAAAAGAATAAGATATACACCAGGAACCAACCCTAGAAGAAGAAGAATTGAGTCCAACCATATCATGTAATGCCTTGGAAGGAATTATCACTCATCAAACTCTCAAGATATAAGGACATATCAAGAAGAAAAAGGTAATAGTGTTGATTGATTCATGTAGTACCCACAATTTTATTCATTGTAAGGTAGCCAAGGAATTGAATTGTTTCCTGTACCCAACACCAGAATGTCAAGTGATGGTTGAAAATACAGGAAATATAAATTTCTCTGGAAAATGCCATAATATCAAGCTAACCATGGGAGAATATGTATTGAATAGTCCAATGCTTTCCATTCCAATGGGAGGTGTTAATGTTGTACTAGGAGTACACTGGTTACAATCTTTGGGGACGGTAGCTTTTAATTTTCAAGAAATTTTCTTGAAATTTTTTTCCGAAGGAAAGGAAATCGAATTATGGGGTATTGCAGGAAATCCAGGAAAGATAATAAGCTCTAATATCATTACAAAGCTTCTGAAGAAAGAACAATGAGGTTTAATTGCACAATTATGCTCACTAGAAGTTCCAACATCAAAATAATTTATTTCTCCAGATCTCCAAAAAGTCTTGGACAATCATTCCAAGGTGTTTGAAACTCCCAAAGGACTCCCACCTATTCGTGATCATGATCATGATATTCATTTTATTCCAAGACGTGTTCCTCCAAACATCAGGCTTTACAGATATCCTTATGTCCAAAAGAGTGAAATTGAACATATGATTGCAGAAATGTTAGAGGTTGGTATAATTCAATCTAGTCAAAGTTCTTTCTCTTCTCTAGTAGTATTGGTGCACAAGAAGGATGGATCATGGCACATGTGTCTAGATTATAGGGAGCTCAATAAGATCACTATTAAAGAAAAATTTCCCATTCCTGTGATTGATGAATTATTGTATGAATTACATGGCACAATTTATTTTACCAAGTTGGATCTTCATTCAGGATATCATCAAATTAGAATGAAGACTGAAGATTTTTTGAAAACAACATTTCGAACTCATGAGGGTCATTATGAATTTTTGGTCATGCCTTTTGGCCTTACCAATGCACCTTCTACATTTCAAGGGTTAATGAATTCCATTTTCAAACCCTTAGAAAATTTGTGCTAGTATTTTTTGATGCAATTCTAATCTACAACAGGTCTTGGAAGGATCATGTTCAACATGTTGACAAGGTGCTCAAACTATTGGAGGAGAAACAATTATATGAAAAAACATCCAAATGTTTCATTAGAGCACAAGAGGTGGAATATCTGGGTCATATTGTATCTCACGAGGGTGTTAAGGTAGACCCTAAAAAAATTAAAGCCATTAAGGAATGGAAAGTCACCACAACCACAAAGTAGTTGCGAGGATTCTCGGGTTAATAGGGTATTATCGTAAGTTTGTTAAGAATTATGGGAGAATAGAAGCGCCTCTAGCAATATTATTTAAGAAAGATGCATTTTCATGGACTCCTGAAGCAACTAAGGCCTTTGAACATCTTAAAGAGGCAATGTGCCTACCACTGGTCTTATTGACGTTAGACTTCACAAAAACCTTTATTGTGGAATGTGATGCCTCAGGAAATGGAATTGGTGTTTTTTAATGCAAGAAGGAAGACCCATTACTTTTGAAAGTTGTTCAATCAAAGGAGAGTATTTACAGAAAGCTATTTATGAGAAGGAAATGTTGGCAATACTACATGCACTAAGGAAATGGTGACCTTACCTAATGGGAAGGCACTTCAAGGTAAAAACTGATCATGATAGTCTTAAACACTTTTTGGAACAAAGACTATCTTCATAAAAGTAGCAAAAATGGGTCACAAAGATGTTGGGCTATGATGTTGAAATCATCTACAAAAAAGTGAAGCTAAATGTTGTTGCAGATGCACTCTCAAGAAATGATGAAGAGGTGGAAGCATTTCTTTGTGCAATTTCTATTATCCAACCATATTGGATAACCAAAGCAAGGGATGAATGGAATAAAGACAAAGAAATGTGGACACTCATTCAAAATTTGAAGCAAGATCCTAGTACATATGATACATTTAGTTGGAAAAATGATTCCTTATGGTACAAAGAACACTTATATTTTTGTAAGAATTCCCAACAAAAACAAAAGATTCTTTTGGAATTGCACACTTCTCCTTTAGGAGGACACTCAGGATTTTTAAAAACTTACCACAGGGTGAAGAAAGAATTATTTTAGGATGGCCTTAAATCTGATATTCAAATTTTTGTGGCAGAATTTTTGGTTTGCCAGCAAAATAAAGTTGAGACAATTAAGACCCCAGGTCTTCTACAACCTTTATCCATTCCAATTCAACGTTGGGAGGAGATTTCAATGGATTTTATCACAAGTTTACCTAAGTCCGAAGGAAAGAGTGTCATCATGGTGGTATTTGATAGACTTACCAAGTATGCACACTTTTGTGCATTATCTTATCCATTTAAAGCAAGTACAGTTGCTATTGCATTATGGAAACAATTCAAAAGCTACATGGAAACCCAAATATTATGGTAAGCGATAGAGATCCCATTTTTACTAGAAATATTTGGAAAAAAATATTTTCCTGTTTGGATACTCAACTAGCTCATAGCTCATCTTATCATCCTCAATCTGATGGTCAAACAAATATACTGAAAAAAATTCTTGGAAGGATATCTTCATTGTTTTGGATATGATAAACGAACACAATGGGTCAAGTGGTTACCTCTGGCTGAATGGTGGTATAACACTTTCTTCCATACTGTAGCAAAAATGACCCCATTTATGGAAATTTATGGATATCATCCACTGTCCATCACACCATCTTTAAGAGAAAATTCTAAGGTGCAAGAAGTGGAAGATCACATCGAGCATCGACAACAAGTTCTCCAACTCTTAGAGGATAACCTCAATTCGGCACAAAATCGAATGAAACAACATGAAGATCAACGTCGTAGTAAGAGAAATTTTGATGTAGGAGACTGGGTATTTTTATGGCTACAACCATACAAACAAATGTTCCTCAAGCAAGCTAAAAAGGATAATAAATTATCGCCAAAATACTATCGTCCTTACAAGTTTTGCAAAATATTGGTACTATGGCATACAAATTGGAGCTTCCTACTTCTTCACAAGTGTATCTAGTTTTCCATGTTTCATGCTTAAAGAAGGTTATAGGTGACAAAATTCCAGTTCAAAAAATATTTCCAGAATTTGATAGGGAAAAATCATATTAGAACCTGAAACAGTCATGGAAACAAGAAATTGACAGCTATGAAATCGATCGATTTCAGAGTATCTCATCAAGTGGAAGAACCTACCCACTAAATATTCTACATGGGATGATGAGAATTTTATACAGAAGCATCTAGAGCTACTCAAACGTTGAGGACAACACTTTTTTGAATAAGAGGAGCATGTTAGGTTCCCATATTACAAGTGTAGTCCCTTATTGTTATTAGTGTAGCCCCCTTATTGTTATTTTTTTACCCCTATAACCTGCATATTGTTAATATTGTTCTCTTACATTATTATTGTTAGGTTTACTAGGATTATATTGTGAGCCCATGGACCCCTATATATAGAAGGAGGTTTTTTCATTTGTATCATCCACGAATTTTTCATTTATGTAATGTATTGGAGGTTTCCCCCGCGAAGAGGCTGATTTATAAGGCGTTGATCTCTCTTTTCTTATATTTTTGGAGCTAGTTTCATAAAAAATAGAGTAATTTTTCAAGTCAAAATTCCTATGCAATATCAAGGTAGCCCTTGGTGTTGATTGGGTTGACATCAATGAAAACCATTGATCAAAAATTTCCCCCTATGGTATTGATGGAAACATAAGTACTCCCCCTGCGATCATGACACCTCTTCCTACATCATTCTCTCCCCCTTTTTCATCAATAGCAAAGGGTAAATCACCCTCGCAAACATCATCCTGTGGACCTGTACACACCTCAAATCCCCCACCCCCATTTTTTTTTACTTAGTTAGATAAGAGAAAGATTCTAATGAGAACTTGGGAGAATCCCAAGACCTAGGCGAAGATACTCAAATGCTTCACAAGGTAATGGTTTGGTAAATATGTCATCAATTTGTTCCTTTGTGCCAACATATTCAAGCTTGATATTGTTTTTGGTGATGTTCTCTCTAACTAAATGATATTTGATTATAATGTGCTTTGTTTTGGAATTCATCATATGATTCTTGGAGATACTGATGGCACTGGTGTTATCAAAAAATATGGGAATAGGCTCATCAAAATTGACTTGAAGATATTGCAAAATTTTCTTCATATAGTGAAATTGAGTACAATAGGTTGTTTCCACAATATATTCTGCTTCTGTTGTGGATAACAAGATTGAAGATTTCTTTCTACTTAACCATGAAACAAAGCAACCACCTAGATAGAATATTTCTCCACTGGTACTCTTTCGATCATCAACACTTCCTGCCCAATCTGCATTTGTATAAGCTTGGATAACTATATTATTTCCTTTGGGATGCCATAAACCATATTCTATTGTGCCCTTAAGATATCAGAGAATTATTTTGAAGACAATAATATGAGATTATTTTGCTGCTACTTGGAATCTTGGTACTTGTCCAAATTCCTGCATTACATCTGGATGAGAAGCTGTCACATATAGAATATTTTCAGTCATAGATATATACAACCTATGGTCCACATACTTTGAAAAATCATCTAAACTTAACTTGCAACATGTTACCATTGGGGTAAGGACAGGCCTGCAATCTTCCATCTTGAATTTCTTGAGCATTTCCTTGATGTACTTGGTTTGATATATAAATATTCCTTTATCTCGCTGATATATCTGAAGTCCTAAAAAGTATGTTAGCTTGCCAAGTAGAGACATTTCAAACTCACTTTGCATCTTTGTGGCAATTTCTTTACTTAATATGTCATAATTTCTTCCAAAAATTATATCGTCTACATATACCTTGATAATTGTTAGGTTATCTTGATCCACTTTCACATATATATTGTTGTCGGTGATTCCTTTCTTGAATCCTTTTTGATGTGGATATCCATCAAGACGAGCATAACAAGCTCTAGGAGCTTTCTTGAGACCATATAGTGCCTTCTTTAATCTACATACATAGTCCTCCCTTTTAGAGAGAAAAAAACCTTCAGGTTGTTCAATGTAAACTTCTTCTTCCAATTCACCATTTAGAAAGTCCGACTTAACATCCATTTGGTAGACGTTGATTTTTCTCGAGCATGCATAAGCAAGAAGGATTCTGATAGCTTCCATTCTAGCAATGGGAGAAAATGTTTCTTCAAAATCAATTCCTTGAACTTGTGCATATCCTTTGCAGACTAATCTTGCCTTATTCTTGGTAACCTGTCCATCCTCATTCAATTTGTTTCTAAAGACCCATTTATTTCCAATAAAAATTTTCTCCTTTGGTCGTGGAACCAATTTCCAAGTATCATTCTTCTCAATTTGATCTAGTTCTTCATTCATAGCTGCTACCCAGTGTTCATCTTGACTAGCTTCCTCAAAATTCCTAGGCTCAAAAGTTGCTAAAAAAACAAGGTGGGCTTGTTGTGATGAAAGAAGTTGTCGACTTCTTCTGGTTCCAATTCCTTCATTTATGTTTCCGATGATTTGATTTTACGGATGATTATTTTGACACCATTATTTTAATGCTATTGGAGAATTTTATCATACATCCTGCTGATCATTTCTTATTTCCTCTTGGTTGATTGTTGTTTCCTTATCTGATTGGTCTTGTTATGGAGCTTCTTCTTCATCCTTCACATATTCTCCCTCAGATCCCTCATATTTTCTTGAAGGGACAATCTCATCGTCATCCTTTGTAACACAATATTCATCAAAAGTAACATTTATGCTTTCCACTATTTGTTTTCACCTCAGATTGTAGCATCTATAAGCCTTACTTTTGTGTGAATAACCAACAAAAATACCTTCATCGACACAGGAATTGAACTTGCCCAAATTTTTATCTTCTATTTTGATGTATCATTTGCTTCCAAATATTTTGAATTATTTGACGTTATTGAGTCTTCCTTTCCATAATTCATATGGATTCATGTTACAATTGTTCTATTGAAAACCTCTTTTTATAATGAATACAGTTGTATCGATTGCTTGAACCCAAAATTTATCATCTAATTTTGAGTCATTTAACATTGTTCTAGCCATTTCCTGCATGGTTCTATTTTTTATTTCAACAACTCCATTTTGCTGCGATGTTCTAGTTGTTGAGAATTGCCTTTTTATTCCATTTTCATCATAGTATTGCTGAAATACCTTGGAAGTGAATTCTCCACCATTATTTGATCTCAGAAATTTGATATTCAAATCAGTTTCATTTTTGACCATTTCTTGTAGATTTTAAAAAATTCAAATGCCTCAGTATTTTTCTTTAAGAAACCGACGGATGTCATTATGGTGTAATCATCTATCATTAGCATAAAAAAATATTCTCCATCTAAACCTTTTGTTCTCATAGGACCACATAGATCAGTATGTACTAATTCCAATGGACGTGATGCAAAGTGTTCTTTTGTCTTGAACTCAACTTTTATCTTCTTATTGTGCTGACAAGATTCACATATCGTATTGCTGGGTTTTGAAATTTTAGGC
Organism: Pinus albicaulis; assembly: GCA_034641835.2. Classification (NCBI taxonomy): domain Eukaryota; kingdom Viridiplantae; phylum Streptophyta; class Pinopsida; order Pinales; family Pinaceae; genus Pinus; species Pinus albicaulis. The sequence continues at coordinate 719,483,130 of CM076571.1, read as the reverse complement.
ATATCTCTTACTGCTTCCTTCTTGCTGATCCTGACCAAATTTTTGAAATTTATTTGTCCCATTCGTTTGTGCCATAACCAAATTTCTTCTTCTTTCTCCAAAAAGAACCCTTTAGGTGTCTCATCCAAAATATACATGTCATTTGGAGCTCTGCTTATTGTAGCTACAATTTTACCAATCTTTCCTTTCCTGATTTCACATTTCTTAGAGTTAAATAACATCGTGTGTCCTTGATCGCACATTTTTCCAACACTGAGCAGATTGTGATTCATATTTTCAACCAAAAACACATCTTTCGCCAATGCATTCTTTCTTCCAAGTGTGACTGTACCTACTCCCATGACGTTTGAAGACCTGTCATTTCCAAAAGACACTGTTCCATCCTTCTTTTCCTTCAAGGATATGAACTTATTCCTATCTCTAGTCATATTAGTTGACCAACCACTATCAACATACCAAATGTTTATGTTGCTTTGAGCCTTGAGAGAGATAGCACATTTTTCGGTCTTCTTTTTCCATATTTGTTCATTTTGATTTTGCGAGAATTCCTTTGAGGAACTTCCAAGTCTGCAATATTTAGCCAGGTGTCCAAAATTGTTCCATTTTTAACATTTGACATAATCTCTCAAATGATCAAATCTGTTAATAGTATGTTAAGTTTTGGAATATCCATTTATGAAAAATCTCCCAAAACTGTATTTATTCCAAACATGTGTGTGAAATTCTATAGCTCTATGTCCAAACCTTCAACATGAATAAAAAAAATCCTAGAATATAGGTTGATACTTGGGAGGAAATATTCTTCAAGGAATTGTCTTCCATGGTTCTTCTTGCGAGTCCTGATCTCTTGAGTTGGCTGGAAGGTCTACCTGCTTGTTAGATTTTGCATATCCACCTTCTTTTGTCGTCATAGAAGGACTTGGATCCTTTTCATATTTTTCTTTGTAACCAATACCAATCTTGTCACTATTTGATCATTGATTGTTGATGATTTCTTCCAATGCCTTGGAGTTTTTCATGTAGTTTTGAAGAGTTTTTCCATTTTTTACTTGCTTTCGAAGAGAAACTATTTCAACTTCCAATGCTTCTCTTTCCTTGTTTCTTTCCTTTAATTATTCCTTGAGAGATTCTTCAATTCGTTTGTATTCTTCAACCTTTATTTTCAGATTTAGGACATGCTCCCTTTCTATCTTTAATTCTTCTTCAAGAGTGTTGACATGCTTCTTCTCAACCTTGAGCTCTTTGATAACCCTGATCACTTCGCTTTGAAATTCAAACTTAGTCATCTCATCTTCTTCGTCTCCTTCTTTGTCAGATACTACTTGCTTATTATGCTTGGCCATAAAAAATACTCTTCCATTGATTTCTTCTTTGTTATCATTGTATTCATCAGATGAGGAGCTATATTATTTGGATAAGAAACTCTTCTTAAACCATTTCTTCTTTCCTTGCTTGTTGAACTTCCTCGGACCTTTCTTTCCTTTCGTAACAACCTCATTTTTGTGAGGACACTTGGCTGCAAAATGCCCAACCTCACCAAAATCGAAACATATCAATGGAAGTTTACTTTTGAATTTCACCATACTTGTTCTCATTTTTCGTGTGAAGTAGTAAAACTCTTTATCTGAAAATTCTTCTTCATCTTCTTCCTTTTCTTCTTTCTTACAACTACAAGTTTTTAGTTTCAGAGTATGCTTGTCCCTACTAGTTTACTTGGATGCGGTGAATGTTGTTTCTAGGTGAGATGTGTCATCCTCTTCTTCAATCCTCATTTCATACGCTGTAAGCACTCCATGCATTTCATCTTTGCTGAGATTGGATAGATTCAAACTATATTCCAAGACATATACCTTTGGGTTGAATCTTTCCGGAAAGGTTCTAAGGATCTTTTGGACAACAATTTTTGTGTCGACAGGTTCTTCCAAACCTTCCAATGCATTTCTTATTTCATCAAAATGTTGTAAGTATGCATGAATATTTTCATCTTCCTTCATTTTGAGTTGCTCAAAATTTTCCCTGTAATTTTGAAGATTTTCTTCTTTCACATTTGAGTCACCTGCATATATATTCTCAAGCTTACCCCATACTTCTTTAGAAATTTTACAATTTAGTACCTTAATATAGACAGATTCTATAAGCCCATTGATAATGAGATATTTATCCCTTGCATCATATACCATAATTTTCTTTCCTTGTTCATCCTGGGTTGCTGTAGAGCATTTTTCAACAAATTCCCATACTTCGTATCCTTGCGCCAACAAATGAACCTAAATTATTCCACTCCAAAGTGCATAGTTATTTCCATTGAACAGAGGAAATATATTCTTAGTATACTCCATGACCTCATTCCAGTTGTTAGATTTCTATTGAAGGAACCAAGCTCTGATTCCAATTTTTGGAAATACTTAAAGGGAAGGGTGGGGGGGGGGGGTGAATAAGTATTTATTATCAATTAGCACTTTTTAAATCTTTTCAGAGCATTAGGAAATATTCAATTATTCTTGATGTTTATCCAGTAACAATAGTAAACAATAGAACACAATAGGCACATGAATTTTAGGTGGAAACCCCCTCCGAGTCAAAAACCACCAAACGCTTTTCTAATAAATTCTTTAATCTTCAGCCCCAATTGAAATGAAAGGTACAACTTCCTAGAATTCTAGAAAATCATTCTTCTCCAGCTCCCACTGCAAGGACACCCCAATGCCATGTTTTCTTCAATAGTCAACTGAATGGATGCCCCGACATCCTAGACCAACCTACCACCTGGAAGTGTTCACGGGCTCCAACCTATAGGTGACTTCATGCACCAACCTAGCACCTCCCTACCACCCTATAATGATCAGAAATAAGACAAGAGTGTGGAATCCCATAGTAGGGACAATGATCCATGATACAATATGATTCACAATTATTTTCTTGAGCTAGACCAATCACCTAATCACATTATGACCTGCAACCCAACCATAACATTATCCAACAATGACACTTATACCTCCCAACAATTCCTCTCCAACTCTAGGCAAATTGACTCTTTTACAATAATGACTCTTTTACAATTTTACAATGATGATTTTTACAATAATGAATTTTGACATGACCTAATACTTTACTTGACACTGCTTCTTTGAACACTAGTAGTTTTTGAGGTATTGTTGTGCTTGCTTCAAGTAATGGTACTTTGGCATTGCATTGTCCTTCTAGTATGTGTCTGATTTGTCCTATTGTGTCCTCCTTCCTGCACATGTAAGACCCAAACCAATATACAAACAAAATACTTACATTGTCCTGCAAACCATATGTCATAGAAATATTCAAAATTCAAATGTAAATACGTTCAAAATTTATGAACAAAACCCAATCAAACATACATAAAAAATACTTACATTTTCCAACAAAAAAACATTTCATAGATGATATTAAATTTAAAATTCAATCTCTAATAATACATAACTTGTTGTAGCAGACTTACCCTTGACTGTTGATGTGTTTTCCTTACTGCAGTGATCCTTCAATGCATATTTTTTCTTGCCTTCTAGAAGCTCAAAATTGAATCTGCTCTATTTGTGTAATTTCAGATCTCCAAGGTTTGAAATTTCATCCTGTGGTAGCCCTATGAGTCCACTTTACAACCCCATAGGTCTGATCAACATTGGATTCTTCAAGAAATAGTTATTCCCAATATCCTACGATGGTTTGATTATAGAGTATTTCAGTGGAGCGAACTTGTACGAAGTGCCACGTGTCATTGTTTCAACCTTTGGTCCTAAAAATGATACAACGAAAACTAAATCCCGTCCTCTTTCTATAACTTTTTATGAAATTGGAATCCAATTATTGTAGTGAAAGTTGTGTTTATTTTCCCAAGGTCACCTGTTTGAAATGAAATTCGGGAGCCTACAAAAATCCGAACTTCCTCAGATCATATCTCTAAAAATATAGCGAACCAATATATGAAATTTGGACACGAGATTCATTCAGATTTCACCCAAATGGGTTCATATTTTCAACATCTGAAGAATCATAGAAAAAAATTTATAGAAAAAATTCCACGATGGCCTGTTATAAGTAGTGAAATCCTTACATGAGGAGGATATGAGGGTCACAATTTATATAAATTATTAGGTTGAGAGGGTATTAAACAAGTGAATTTTGGAGGGATTTTAAGAGCTTAAAAAATTATTAATTATTAACAATTCAATAACCACAGCCAATGATTAGTGTCATGCCACAACCCCATGGGGTTTTAGCCCACTAATTGGGTTACTAACTTCAAACATGAATATCTCTCAAACCGTCAAGAATTATGTGGCATACCATATATCAATGAAAACATATTGACAAGTAGAAACCATCAAAAATATCCTTGACTCAGAATAGAGTAATTTGTTAAGTCAAAATTCCTATGCCATATCAAGGTAGCCCCTGGTGCTGCTTGGGTTGACATCAATGACAACCATTGATCAAAAATTTTGTTGTTCTATTATCATAGTATTGTATAAATTATACAAAATTTCTAAATAAATTCAAGGATTCAATGTAAATCCATGATAATCTATCTATCCATCTAGTTACAATGAATTTATCATGATGTAGGAAAACTGAGCTAGTGTTGAGTCGTTTAGTTGTGACAAGTGGTTGTTGGGTCAAACTTCCTCAATAACCAATAAATTTCTTTTTTCAATTTCATTGTTATTATTTTGGTTAGTTAAATGATTTGGGTGATATATTGGTGATATATATGCGGTAGCGATGGTACTCTATAACAACTATCCAAAGTTGAAACACCTTTACTAGATAATTGACTGACTGAAAGTTGCAACAATGATTTCTGGAGTGAGTTGTAGCAACATTGTTGAGGTGATTTGTAGCAACGATGCCGTGTGACTTTCAACAACAATGAGTTTCAGCAAGAGTGGCAACACTTCAGAGTTGCAACAGGAGTGGTAGAAATTTAGAGTTACAACATCTTGGAGTTGCAACACTTACTGTTGCAACATCTACACTAAAATAGCACATTGCAAAAACAAACAACGAGTTGCATCACTTATGTTCAAGTAATGAGTTGTAATAGGTATCCATGGTGAGTTTCAACACCTATGTAATTTTCCTTTAGGAAGGTACATGTGCATCTCTTCCTCCTGAATACCACTGGATAGTGTAGAAAGGTAATTATGTCCCTAAATGCATAAGAGGGAGCATTAAAATGGCATATTAATAATATAATTATACCTTGACCAAAATTCATTTTCATGGATAAAAAGGGTTTTTGGGATGAGATGAAAATTCCAGTGCTAAAAATGTGCCAAATTGGGTTCATGTCATCACCCCCAGCCAAAAATATTCCATGTTCCTATGCAAATAATAGTTAGTTCAAGTGATTGTGGTGTCCATGGAGGTTATTGATACTATGGTCAACCTCCCCTGACTCATGACATGATAATGTTAATTTTTCATAGGGATAAATTGTTATTTTCTTTGATAATTGCATCTCTTCATTAACAAATTAAGTTCACCCCATAGCATCATAACATTATTTAGATTTACATCAGTATTAATCAACATATGAAAATATGTAGAAAGAGAAATAACATCATCATAAATGCAACAGAAAATAAAGGAACATAGGAATAAAATCATGCAAACATAGAGAAACTAGGATTGGTTGGAGACCAGGGAAAAACCCACTATGGGGAAAACCCTTGCAAATTATTATTCTAGTAGATTGTCATCAAATTGATTCAAAAAAAGAGATTACAATGATTCATATCTTCATAACAACTAGAATATCCATGAAACACATATAAACATCAAAACTTTGATTTTGATGAATGTAATATACTGTCACTGCCTGTAGTATACTGTTGAACATTGCTTTCACTGAGAATTCTTTTTGGAGTATTGTACATTCATGTATGAGGCCATATCTGCTACCATAACACTATATTCCGACATCTATGGGTCCCTGGACTCTACCAAGACACTCTATGACGATGAATATGGGTGAGTGTATCCTGATCTGCCTCTAAAGCCCTAACCGTTACCATAACACCCTGTGCATGTGGATATGGGTCCCTAGCTACTACCATGCCCATAGAAAGCCTATGGCCAGAGCTGAAATCCACCAATTTTGTTCATGCGACCAGAACATAAACCCTAAATTTTGTGCGAGCTTTGGACCTGTGATTTGGGACCTCTGCGTGAACTCCTTCTATCAATTATGTGTGAGCCAAGACAAAATACAAGAGAAGAAGAGAGATTAAGTAGTGTTTCCAAATGATTTTGAGTTCTCTTCTATTTATAGGCTTCCATGAGGGTTCACTTTATGTTGAGGTCAAATTGGCCATTGGTACATGTGCATAGGTCTGACCTAATCCAATATACATGAGTGGGTACATAAATTCAAAAACCAACTTATGCTTATCCGATAGAGGTGATATTTAGGTCTATTTTGGTCCTCTCAAAAAGAGGAATTCAATGAAATCATCATATTTGTCTTATGAGCTATCCAAGGTGGAATTTGATTGAATTTTCTTAAATTTAACACTCCCTCTCAACTAGGGATAATTACACTTTCCAATATCTGACTATCGATCAATATGACATAGGTCCCATCTCAAGTATATCATCATCTCGAATCATCAAAGTACATCTCTTGCTAATTCCTACTTACTTAATTTTCCTTGCTCATATGTTTAATATTCTAGAATCTAGAAGAAGAATAATTTTCTATTGGAGGGGAGCTTAATCTACCACCCTCTATTCATTGGGATACAACTTGGAGCCTTCGCCAGCGGGATACCACCGATAATTCTGTAAGCGGGATACTACCTGAAATATCAGTCGACGAGCTACTACCTAGAATATCATTCAATGGGATACCACCCAGAATATTAGTCAACGAGATACTACCTGGAATATCATTCAATGGGCTACTACTCGGAATATCATTCAACAGGATACTACCCGAAAGTATGTCATTTGGCTACTACCTGGAAATGTCATCGAGCCACCACCCAGAAATATTGGTGAGGAGTCAAATATACAACATGAATCATCATCATAGAGCATATCAGGGAGCACAAATCAACTTTAAATCATATCATGGAGCTACTACTCATCCCAGAATATCATGGGGGAGTACTACTATGATCCCATATTGAGAAATAGGTGACATAGAGGAGATACTACTCAACTTATCTTATTTCCTACGGATCTTCCAAGCAATGGCCCGAAATATTCATATGGTAGAACACGTAAGTCATAATCTAGATTGGATGAGACACCTGAATTACCAAGAGGTAAGGATAACACACCTCCAGGCCTCCTCATATGTTGGCTATATGGAGAGGGATAATCCCAACAAGCCCAATATTGTGGATATGATGCTAGCTGGGGTATACTCTACAATGACCAAGACAGGGTGATCTACTACTCAAACCCTGTGGGTAACAGATAAGGATAACACCCTCTTTTCCAGAGTTCCCTCAACCCCAGGAGCCCTCTATCTGAATTCCATACCTTGGGAGCTCAAACAGGGGTGGAAGAGCTTCTCTAAGTGTCCTCGATCAATGTTGCTCTCATCATACTCATATAATTTTAATTGTGTAAAGTAATCATCACGTATCAAAAATATTTGTCTCATGTTTAGACAAGAAATCAAATAAACTATCATGTTAGATCATAAATAATCATTTCAATCATAAAAGGATACCATAATCATCCTCCCTCTCAATGAGGTGCCAATCATAAGCCTAAGCTTGTCTCGTACAACTGCATTGTATCAATATATGAGAGTATCTTGGTCCCAAATATATATATATATGAGATTATATTCTTCTCTATGTCATCATGATGTATCCATGTCATATTAAAACTTTCTCAAACATCTCTTCAAACACTTCTTCATCTGCTTCATAGCTAGCCATGCTGGAAACATAATACCCATCATCATTCGTGCTAAAAAATTCTCATCATGGAAGATATCATACTCAGGAAACACTCATATGTGCTCATCTCATCAATATTCAACCTCAACTTATCCATACAATCATATATCATAGGAGGAATATTACAGACCAAGAATACATCATCTCATGCAAACATCTCGAAATATTCTCAGTGGTAACTCAATGTGAATGAAGTGATTCAATCATGAATCAACTCGATGCTTCAATCAACTGTCGATTTCTATGTCGGGTTCAATAACATCTTGAAATTAAAGTCAGAGTGTCCAAGCATTTGTATTTCTATCTTCCAATACTTCTTTAATGGCTTCCAAAAATATATTATCTTTTCCCAAATTCATAAATTGATTCTTCATGCCATGATACATCATTTTGAGCTTTAGAAGCAATCTCCCTCTAACTTATATCATCAAAGGATATTTACTTGATAATAGTAGATTGTCAGTATATCAAATTAAAATTAAAATAAAATTTATAACTTGGAACACTTCTGAAGAAAAGGATTCGATCAATAAAGCATCCTAGATTCATCAGATAACTATCAATGTGGAAATATCTGGATCGGGGGAGCTTTCTTCATGCAATTCTCACTACAACCATAACACTTTACCAAACCATCATGCCCAATGTTTCATAAATCATTATTATGCAATCAAATAAAACTAAATCAACTTATCGAAGTTTATAATTAAGATCAATACTAATATCAAAAGTCATAAATATCTCAGTGTTAGCTCATTGGACCAGGTGACAGGTAAAAATTTCATCAATTCTTGACATCATCTATTATCATTCAAACAGGTTGTCATCAACCATTCAATATCAATCCAAAACTTTATCAAGTCATTCCCATGATCATAATACAATTCACTATGCTCAAATATCATTTTCGTTAAGTCAAATCATTAGACATCATGTCAAATCCAATTTTTCTATCATGGTAAGATATGTATCCTAAACATATCTCAATCATTTAGTCAAAGGTCTAATTCATCATTAGACATCATATAGTTCATCTATATCAGGTAGCCAAATCATGTCAAATTCTTGTAAACATAATGACATATCTATATGTATGTCACGGTCACCTACAAACACAAGTTTAGTCTTCATGGTTATATTATAGAAAAAATTCAAAATTCCATGTTCTCAGATATTTCAGCTACACATCTATAGAACTCACATCCTCCAGGTGAACATATGCTTTCATGTAAAAATCTTCAATTTTGATTCTATCAGGCATAATCACACCTATGGGCCTTCCTTTGTGCGAGTGAGGCTCATACCTCTATTGTAGATCAACAATGTCAGATACCCATAAATCATACTTCAATAGAACATATAACTACAACTTCATTCATGTCATTAGCCCATATTTACTAGAGTCATACAACAAAAAATTTGTTAGATCACAAAATCAAACATATATCCATCATGGTCAGCTACTACATCATCACATCATGACATCAACCTTTCATCAAGGGTTAGATTCACATGATAGGGGAAGCGGAAAAGTGAGACATCACACTTCATATATCATGAACACAATATCTATTCTATCAATTCAATCTATCATGTTAGGGCATTCAATTTTACTTATCACATCAAAAACATAACCATATTTAATAAGAGACCTAGAGTATCAATATCATAGTTCTATCATGGTTACCATGTTTTTCATGATCAATAGGATCAATTCAAGTGAGTCAATAAATTTTTACCAAAACAACAAGAGTTTCAACATACTTTCATCATACTTATCACAAGCATTATTAATATCTTATCAATTAAGTAACCTTCTATAAGATATCCAACATGTATTATGCATATCATGTGTCTAAAGTATCATTTACTAGAGTCAAGGTGCTAACCTTATTCACAGAATCAAGATCTGCAAAAAAACAATAGATGTTAGCCAAACATCAAGTTATGCTTGTTAGCCCCCTAATTTTCTCTCTTTTTTCCATTTTCCCCTTCCTAAATCATAACCATTTACCTCTGTTATACCTCTTTTATGCACCCTCATCTTGCACTAGTCCAAGCACGGTGACATATTTCGTATAAAATTTATTTTTCATACTTTTAATTCAATTTAGCATTTATTAATTATTTATTACATGATTTCTTACTTTTAATCACTCTTTGTAACTTATCAATATCTCCAATGTTTATTTGGTGGTTATTACTGTGACCGCTGATCCTAGTGCAGGATTGGATCTTGCACTGTTGCCAGCACAAAAAAAGCCTTGCAGCAGATCTAAACCTCCTCGATCACTGCCTCATTTTGAGCAGCTCCAGCCACGACAACAAAGATCGAGCATATTTTGGCCACAACAAAAAATATTGATGCAAAGACAGCCGAAACTGAATCTGTGAAGGACGAAAGCTGGAGATTGGCTACGGCCAGTTTTCTAACCATCTAATCTTGAAGGCCAAAAAGCTAAATTCCGCGTTTGGTTATGTAATCGTTTAAATGATCTATTTTGGCCTTTGGCCAAAGATCTATATAATTTAGAATGTAAATAGGACTAGGGGATCGAAGTGTTGATATTAGAAGAGAAAAAAAACACAGCCAGAGAGGCGGTAGCAAGTTGTTGTATTTTGTTATCGCCCAAATCTGGGTTGGACGATGTATTAACATATGTACTTGACTAAGTGAATTAATAAAAGGGAGCTCAACCTCATGTTTCACAAATAGCATTTCTATGTTTTGAGTTGATGAATTGATTATGGTAATGAGTAGATTTTTTATTTAAAAGGGAAACGTGTTGGTTGGCTAGGGCCCAACCAACCCAACACGTTTACCCCATTTCCTGTTTTCCTGTAATTTGTGTTTATATTGTCAAGTGTGATTTAATTTCAAGCACATACATTCATTTCTGAGTGAAAGCAGACCCATTGTGTGAAGTAGATAAGTTTCCTTTTCATGCACTTTCCTTCCCTGCACTTTATTTCAGATTGGTTTTCCTCTGCCTAGTCCAAGCAAGAGAAATAAACCTGCACCAGTGCACGTTGGTGTGATATTTCCCTTTCTACAATTCTTTTTGATTGGTTTTCCCGGCCTGGTCCAAGCAGGAGAAATGAACCTGCACTAGTGCACCTTGGTATGATGCAGCAAGCTTTCTTAGTCTACTTCCTGCAATCTTCTTTCTTTCATTAAATTCTTATGATAGGATAAATGTAAATTGATTGTTTCTTTATTCCTGCACTTTTTTAAGATCATAAAATTTTACTTTTTTACATGTGCAATTAGATTTAACATTATAACAACACTTGCAATAATTAAGCACTCATTTTAAGAATTAAATGCTAAGTGCAAGAAGCTCTGATCCAGTGCAAGAACTAGTTTCTTGCCATGGGATCTAAGTGCTTTGAACCTGGAAAAGTTTAAGCCCTTGCATGAAGTAAAAAGCCTTTAGTAAAGACACCATTTCTACCTTCTGCATAAATCTCTGTTCCTGCACTAGTGCAAGCAGACTGCGATAGTGCAGGAAAAAATAGTGCAAGAAGGAAATCTCTAAAGGAGCAAGGTTTAAGGGCCCATCTGATGAGACTGCTAAGTGTCTCTGCTAAAGAAAAACACACACTCAGTATTTAAACAATAATTAGCTAGAGTGATTTCCCTTTTTATCTTTAATTCCCTCTTGCAAATGCATTCTGTCTTGTTCCAGTCTTAGATTATTTTGATGGTTCAAGTTGCTTTTTTTTCTCTCTTTAATTTGATTCTGCAATATTTACTTTAAAGAAATTAGGGATTTACATTAGGAAGATTCATACCATCTCTGGCATTGCCTATTCTTCGTCTCTAAGTTTACGGATCCCTCAGGTTGACAAATTAAGTGTTGAGGTGTTTGATTAAGTGTAATTCTTGCACCCAACATTTTGGCACCATTGCCGAGGAGGCGATTTGATTTAGTAATAATTTTTTGATTATACAATAGAGGTAAATTTTCCTTTATTTTTTCAGTATTGTTTGAAAAAGCCTCTTTGATGGAATTTTACTGGTGTTAATTGATTTCAGAAGCATTTTTTAGAATTTTTTTGTTATTTTTTTCCTTTTTTTTCTTTTGAAATGAATGCCTAGAAAAGGTAAGGGTTCGAAGCCCACTAAGGGCCAAAATAATTCTGAAAAAAATTCTCATATTGGGTCTCCTTTTGTAAGCAGGAAGCCCAATCCAATTCAAACCAATCACACAGGAACAATCCACCTAGATTCTGGTGATAACATTTCAGTTGTGGATCAGCCTATTGAGAGCGGTACAAGTAAAATAGAAACAATGGTGGACCAAGAAGATCATTTGGAAGGGACTGGTGACAACCAGGTAATTGAAGAATGATCCACTTTTGTGTTTCCAATTGTGGATCCTGATACTGTGGCATAAATGAATAATATTCCACCATCATCTCTCCCTCATTTCCATGGTAAAGTTCATGAAGATCTTGACTCTTTTCTATTTGAGTTTGATATTCTATGTAGAAGTTATGATTATTCAACTGATGCTTGGAAGTTAATATTATTTCCTGTTACTCTCAAGGACTCAGTTCTACATTGGTTTATGGGGTTATGAGGAAACACTATAACCTCTTGGGATCAGATGAAGAGAGTTTTTTTGTCTAAATATCAAGAATATTGCAAAACTCAGGACATGCAGGATGAAATTTTTACAATCATACAGGACGATGATGAAACTCTTGAATATTACTTAGAAATATTTCTGTATATTTTACAAAGATCAAAACTTAAGTTTGATCCCAATACTATTAGAACCTTTTCCTTAAGAGGACTTACTGATAATGTTAGAAATAATTAGAATTTGTTAGGACAAGGTGATATTTCTCAGCAAAATTTTGAACAAATTTTTGAATTATGCAGGAAATTTTCAAGAAATCAGTATAGATCCAGTAGAGGAACTCGAAATAGAAATAGAAAAACTGAATCTACTGATGCTATGATGATTGGACTAGAAAATAAAATGGAAAACATGAAAATTGATAAAATGAATACTGTTACCAAACAGTTAGACTCCTTAAAATTTCAGCAAAAACTCATGAAGGAACAAGAGTTATTATGTATTTTCTGTCCTAAATGTAGAGAAAAGAATCCTCCTAAAGAGTGTCCTCTTAATTTGAAAGAAACTAATAAGTGTGCTATTTGTGCAGAAGACCATGTCACAGAAAAATGTCCCTCTATACTAGGACTCAAAGTTGTATTTACAGGGGGATAGCCTGAAGCTGAATACTTGTATGTTATGGGAGCAAGAATAAATTGGCCTCAGGTAGGTACAAGTATGGCTCCTGAATTTTCTCCACACTATCTTGGTTATAATTCACATGCATATTCTTATCCTAACACTAATCATCAGTGGTAGTATGGGAATTAATATCAGCATGGGAAACCTTCATAACCATGGAAATAAGGTTGGAGAATGCCAAATCATTCTCCATATTCCTACCAGCCACCTATGCAGTCATATCCATCTACGCATACACCTTATTCAATGCCTCAACTTCCGAGTCAGTCTACTCCACCATTGCCTTTACCTCCACCCTTTCGACCTCCTCAGTTTCCTACTCAACCTATGCCCAATCCTAATAATAATAAAGAAGTGCAAATGATCTATGTAACAAACCCACCTTTAACATTTGAGTACCAATCTATTCCAGTTGGGGTTCATGATATTCAATTAAGATCGAGAAGGGTTGTAACATCAGAAAATCAGAAGAAACCTATAGTGATTATTGAAGAGAAAGGAGAAGAGGAAACTCTTAACCATTCTGCAAAAGCTATCACTAAACAGCCCTTACCCTTTGAATCCTTTCCATCTTCTTCCAACCAGCCTCCCTTCCCAGAGAGGCTAGTAGTGGAAAGAAGTGAGCCTATTTCTGAGACTAGTTTGGCATTTGAGATTCGGAATATTTTCATTAAGATACCTTTGCTTCAAGCCATTAAAGAGATCCCCATTTGTACTAATATTATTAAGGAACTCTGTCTCAAGAAACCCGGGAGGAAGAGAGTGGAACCCCAAACCATTCAATTTTTTGGTAGGGCAGCAGAGTTGATGACGGGATGTGTGTCTATGGAAAAATATACTGATACCGGAAACCCTGTTGTCTCAGTTTAGATTGGTAATGTCCTAGCCTCAAATGCTCTTATGGACCTGGGGGCAGCCATTAATGTCATGACTAAACAAACCATGGATCAAATTCGGTTATCTCATCTTCGCCTTACTCCCACTGTGATTGAATTAGTAGATATATCTAAAATTAAGCCAGAAGGAGTATTGGACTATGTGATCATCTCATTAGATTCTTGGGAATATCCTGTTGATTTCATTGTGCTTCAGCCAAAGAACCTAGTAGGAGGACATCCCTTGATCTTGGGTCGACCATGGCTTGCTACGGCCGATGCATATATTGGATGTCGTTTCGGTTATATGTATATTTCGCATGGAGATTCTAGGAAGAAAGTTACCATATACCCCTCTGCCAGATCCATTCAGGACCTTCGAGATAATTTGTGGTTGGATCAAAGCAGTGATGAGGAGACTCAGCCCATTTCCCTTATCCATCATTATATTCGGTCTTCACAAGAAGATGAGATTCAAGATTTCATGAATAATCTAGACACTATGCCTAATTTTGAGCCATTGAGCCAGATTTTTAGCCTAGACTTTCAAGATAATCATGATTCTCATTCTTCTGTACTGCTGCATTTAACCACTCCCTTTAGCACTCCTGAGCCTGACACTACTCTTGTTGAGATTAGCCCTGGTAAATCCTTGCATATTAGTTCATATTTGGACTCATCTCAGTAGGAGCAGCTTGTGAATTTGTTGCAAAACCATCTTAGTACCTTTTCTTGGGGTTATGAAGATATGAAGGGTATCCCTCCTGAAACTTTTACACATCATATCTATATTTAGGAAGGAACCCAACCTGTCCGACAACCCCAAAGGCAAATGAATCCCGCTCTAAGAGATATTGTGAAGGAAGAAGTATAGAAACTCTTGGATGTCGGTTTTATCTATCCTATTTCTGATAGTCAGTGGGTCTCTCCATTAGTGATAGTACCTAATAAATATGGAAGATGGCATATTTTTATTGATTATTGAGAATTAAACAAATCCACTCTCAAAGATTACTTCCCCCTTCCTTTCATTGACCAGGTGCTTGATACCCTTGCAAGAAAGAAATATTTTTCCTTTTCCGATGGCTTTAGTGGCTATAACTAGATATAGATTGCACTCGAATATCAGGATAAAACTACTTTTACATGTCCATGGGGTACATTTTCTTATAAAATGCTTCCCTTTGGTTTATGTAATGCTTCGGCTACCTTTCAAAGGGTAGTCCTGGCCATCTTCGCTGATCTGGAATTTGTAGAAATTTATATGGATGACTTTTCTGTGTTTGGTGATTCTTTCCAGGAAGCTCTCAAAAATCTGGAGAAAGTACTTCTTCGTTGTCAAGAAGCCCATCTCGCCTTGAGTGATAAGAAATGCAGATTAATGTGCAAAGATGGAGTGGTACTTGGCCATTTTATTTCTGGTAAAGGTATCCAGGTTGATCCGGCAAAGATTGAAATCATTCTGCATCTTCCTGCACCCAAAACTCAAAGGGAAGTAAGAGGTTTTTTAGGACATGTTGGTTACTATAGAAGATTCATTGAATTTTTTTCTAAGATAGCTACCCCTCTTTTCTGACTTATAGCTAAGGATAGTGAATTTTCTTGGTCCACAGCTTGCCAACAATATTTTGAAACATTGAAGGAAAATTTGGTACAGGCACCAGTTTTGAGAGGTCCTAATTGGTCCCTGCCTTTTCAAATTTCCTCTAATGCTTCATATTTGGCTATTGGCGCAGCTTTAGGACAAGAGGAAAATAAGCAATCCTATGCTATTTATTATATTAGTAAGAATTTGTCTTCCGCCGAATTAAATTATACAGTTACAGAGAAAGAGTTTTTAGCTGTAATTTTTGCAATTAATAAGTTCAGGCACTATATTATAGGATATGAAGTATTTGTACATATTGATCATTCCACGATTAAATATTTGATGAACAAGCCATTGACTAGCGGTAGAGTGACTAGATGGTTGCTATTGTTGCAGGAATTTAATGTTACTATTGTTGATAGACTAGGAAAATCTAATGTTGTAGCAGATTTTCTTTCTAGATTAGATAATCCTGGCGAAGCAACTCCTGTTAATGATGATTTTCCGAATGAAAATATTTTTGCTATGTCAACAGATTCTACGTGGTTTGCTGACATTTCTAATTACTTGGTTACTGGGAAAACACCACCCCACTTTTCCGCTTGTGAAAAGTGGAATATTATCCAAAAGAGTATTGCATACTCCTGGATTCAAGGAGATCTCTTTTACACTGGTCTAGACCTGATTATCCGTAGATGTGTAAGAGAGGAGGAAGTGTTTGACATATTGAAATATGCTCATGATGAACCTTGTGGAGGCCACTTCACTAATAAGCAGACTACATATAAAGTACTACGTGCTGGTTACTTTTGGCTCTCCTTGTTTAAGGATGCAAAACAATATGTCAGGCAATGTGATAGTCGTCAACGAATGGGCCAGCCTAATCAAACCAATGAAATGCCTTTATGCCCCCAAGATATGATTGAGCCGTTTGAAAAATGGGCTATTGATTTTATAGGGCCAATAAATCCAACGTCATTAAGTAAAAAGCATATTTTGGTTTGTACAGATTTTGTTACAAATTGGGTAGAAGCTAAAGTTGTTTCCTTTTCTATAGAAAAATTTATTTTTGATTTTCTTTTTACTGAAATATTTACTAGATTTGGTGTGCCTAGAGAAATTGTTTCTAACAATGGTCCGCGGTTTATTTCTAATCTAGTACAGGGTGTGATGGAGCAATACAAGATCCGACAAAGGAAATCCATGCCGTACCACCCACAAGAAAATGGCCAGGTGGAATCCACGAACAAAGTGATCGAGTCCATTTTTACAAAGATAGTAAATATGCATCGAAAAGACTGGGCTGAAAGATTACCAGAAGCTTTGTGGGCATATAGAACCACTTGGAGAAATAGCATGGGACATACACCATATGAGCTGGTATATGGAAAACAGGTTCTGTTACCAATTGAGTTCCAGAACAAAACTTTCAGAATTGCAATTCAGTTAGGACTAGATCTCTCCGATGTAAGATAATAGTGTCTTATCCATTTAAATGAGTTAAATGAATTTCGTAGGGATGTTGTTCAGCAGAACATACTAATTCAGCAGCAACGCAAAAGGTGGCATGACAAGTCTATTCAGAAAAAAAAATTCCAACCAGGTGATTGGGTACTCCTTTATGATTCTAAATTTAAAATTTTTAAATGGAAGTTCCATACATGTTGGATGGGACCGTATGAAGTGATCTGATTATTCAAGAATGGAGTAGTAGAAGTTAAAATCATTGATGGACAAAATTCAGTATTCTTGGTAAATGGACATAGATTAAAGAAGTATTTTCAGCCACTTGCCAGGAAAGATTTTACAAAGCAAGTCCAATAGCAATTCAGGATGGTAGTGATGAATGGTAATACCAACCTTTTGAAAACATGAATTCTTCTTCTTCTTAAAGAAAAAAAAAAATTTAAATAAAAATTAAAGAGAAAAAATATTTTCCTATAATTATCAAAATCAGTTCACTGACATGATTGCAGAAGGATCAACCTGAAAACTAGCTTGCTGGCAGGAAGATCAAAAATTTCTAATAAAAAGAGAATGTTGCTTGATCTTTAGATATGCTAGAGACCACCAAGTAAAATCAGGTTCAACAAAACCAACCTTTATACAATTGGGGTAATTAGCATGGATATTTTTTATTCAAGTAATTCTTAATTCTTGCTGTAGTTGTTTTTCTTGAACCATTGCAGGCAGACCTTCCAGAAAATTTTCCGCCTTTCTTCATATTCCACTTTCTTAATATTCCCTTAGTTTTCTTCTTAATACCAGAATGATTAACATTCCCATATTCTTCTGAATTACCCTGTCCATTTCGTAAAATTCCCACTTTACCCTTGAAATTTTTTCCCCTATCCCACTTCTATTTATCCTCTCTTGTGGTACTATTCCGGAATCCCTGTAACAAAATTCCTTCCCATTCTGAAATTTCACTTTTCCCACTTCTTTTTTCCCTCATGAATTCATTGCATAATCTCGTTCACTAAGAGCAAAAGGATATGCTCTGAAGCATTAAGAAAGGGTGAAGCAAATTTCCAGTAAAAGTTGAGGAAGCCATGTTGAAAGTCCAGCCTATATTTCACTTAAATTCCCTGTTCTTTTTTCAGATATTATGCTTGCACTAGTGCAAGCATGTCATCCTATATAGTAATGCAAGCATAATGGTACCAGCAGAATAGCATAATTTAAGCGGTGCAAGCAGACCAGTGCAAGCATGCACCCTGTCAAAAACATAGTACAATTTGTTCTTTTCACAGCATACGAAAGTGGTCATCATGAAGCTATAAGAATTCCTTTCACTTAGTCGATGAGTATTCATGCTATCATATTAACTAGGAGAAAATTATTTAAAGTACAAGGTGTTTTTAAGTTAAGAATCATGATTATTTTTTTTTCTTTTTAATAAATGCTAAAATTATTTTTTTGAATTATGAAGGAGTGCAGAAGTGTTTAACCGTTGCTTAGATATAATTTCCTTTTCCGCCTTAATCCCAGATGTCTTTCACTTGTAATGATAACCTCACCTAGCCGTTAAAATGCTGCCACAAGCACCATTTTCGCACGATCTCAAAGATGCCATGCATCCACAGCTATTTCAGAGGAATGAATGGGTGATAAGATGGAAGGGATGGTGGAAAGTTGGATCCCTATCTATAAGAACCAATTTTCATAGTGTTGCATGTAAATTCTTGACTGTTCATAACCGTTAAGCAGCGATGCCTCCTATTCGAAGCGAACCTTCGTCTCTTAGTATGGTAGAACAGACTGCTGAGTATCACAATAGTCTTGCACTATTGCGAGACTCGGGCTTTTTTCAATTCTTGCAAAAGTTTGACGGGCACAACAGTGAAGTGGCCCTACAGTTTTCCATAAGTTTAAAAAATGACGGAGTGAAAATTGGGCCTCTAAAATTTAAGGTTACGGAGGAGTTTATAGCAGCAATGACAGGTTTTGAAAATACTGGTGAGCATTATTTTAAAAATCAGAAACTAGAAAGGAATTGATGGCATTGTTTCGTCGTCGACAATAATATAAAGGTAGATTGGAAGAAAGGAATTCCATGCAGTGCCCTGTTGGGACAGTGGCGGGACCTTCTTTTCATCATACAAAAATTCGTGACCTGTGAGGGAAGGTACTCCCTCACTTTTGTGTACCATTTTAGGATGTTGCAGCATTTTGAAGGCGGCCAGCACGTCTGGTGGAGGATTGATTTCCCCTATTTTTTTCTTAAGAGATTATAAAAAATGGCCAAGGGTGTGCAGGATGCATGGGTAGACCAGGCCAACAAGAAGATATATCACCACGGCCTGATAAAGATTTTGGTCCAGAAACAATTTGAAATCAAAACCATGACCTGGGAGGCACTCTTAAAATAACTACATAAAAAGACAGCTGCTGAGAAGGAGACAAAGGACCCCGCCAGTACAAGCAAGGGTCTGGGTAAGAATGAAAAGGGGAGTCCTTCTTGCACCAATGAAAAAAGGAAACAACCTAAAAAATCAACAAAATAAAGGGCCCCATCTCCAAATAAGAAGATAGCTAGTGCACCTGTTGAAGAGACTCCTTCTACGCCATCAGTACAGGTAGAGAACACTGAAGAAAACAACCTATCAGTCCTTGCGGACACAAAAAAATATGTAGAGGTTGAATATGACACTCTGTTGGCTGATTTCATTAAAAAGGCCTAGAAAAATAATGAAGAATATAGTGCAGACAAGGAATCACAGTGCCCACAGGACGTTGAATCCCCTCCTGCACCAGTGCAAGAAGAAGAAGAAGAAGAAGAAGAAGAAGAGGAAGAAGTGTTTACTAAAACCACAAGGGTTACTAAGGTCCCTAAATAAGATACTACCCCCGTCGAGACAGAGGAAGAAGAATTTCTTGATATTGAGATCCCTGAAGAATGTACTGCCCCTGTCGAGACAAAAGAAAAAGAAGATTTGGTAACTCCTGCTACTTGAATAGTTGAGCTAGAGCTTCAAGTGCAGAACTTAGAATAGCCCATTGCTAAAGCACGGGAGGATAAAGAATATTGTAAAGAAGAAATAACTGCGAAGATCCAGAAAAAGAAAGGAGAAGTTAGAGTTTGGAAGTACCGAGCTGCGCAATGTTTCAAGTGACTTAAAAGGGTGACAAAGAAACTAGAGAACATTAGAGATAATAATTCTGAAACATTGCAGGCTGATGTCAGTATGTCAGAGCAAGATTGAGCTGGAATGCTCAAAGTTTTGAAGGTTTTTTGCAAAGGTAAAGAGTTGTGTGAGGACACACAACAACTTAGGGATGGGAGGATGTTAGCCCCCTAATTTTCTCTCTTTTTTCCATTTTCCCCTTCCTAAATCATAACCATTTACCTCTGTTTTACCTCTTTTATGCACCCTCATCTTGCACTAGTCCAAGCACGGTGACATATTTCGTATAAAATTTATTTTTCATACTTTTAATTCAATTTAGCATTTATTAATTATTAATTACATGATTTCTTACTTTTAATCACTCTTTATAACTTATAGATATCTCCAATGTTTATTTGGTGGTTAAAGTCCTTACCGTGACCGTTGATCCTAGTGTAGGATCGGATCTTGCACTGTTTCCAACATAGAAAAACCTTGCAGCAGATCCGAACCTCCTCGATCACTGCCTCATTTTGAGCAGCTCCAGCCATGATAGCAAATATCGAGCATATTTTTTCCACGAAAACAAATATCGACCCAAAGATAACCGAGACCAAATCTGCGAAGGACGAAAGCTATAGATTGGCTACGGCTAGTTTGCAAACCATATAATCTTGAAGGCTGAAAAGCTAAATTCTGCGTTTGGTTATGTAATCGGTTAAATGATCTATTTTGGCCTTTGTCCAAAGATCTATATAATTTATAATGTAAGTATGACTAGGGGAGCGAAGTGTTGATAGCAGAAGAGAACAGAAACACAGCCAAAGAGGCGGAAACAGGTCGTTCTATTTTTTTATCGCCCAAATTTGGGCTGGACGATGTATTAACATATGTACTTGCCTCAGTGAATTAATAAAAGGGAGCTCCACCTCATGTTTCACAAATTGCATTTCTGTGTTTTGAGCTGATGAATTGATTAAGGTACTGAGTAGCATTTTTATTTATAAGGGAAACGTGCTGGTTGGTTAGGGCCTAGCCAACCCAACACGTTTACCCCATTTCCTCTTATCCTGTAATTTTTATTTATATTTTCAAGTGTGATTTAATTTCAAGCACATGCATTCTTGTCTAAGTGAAAGCAGATCCGTTGTGTGAAGTAGATAAATTTCCTTTTCTTGCACTTTCCTTCCTTGCACTTTATTTCAGATTGGTTTTCCTCCACCTGGTCCAAGCAAGAGAAATAACCTTGCACCAGTGCACGTTGGTGTGATATTTCCCTTTCTACAATTTTGTTTGATTGGTTTTCCCAGCCTGGTCCAAGCAAGAGAAATGAACCTGCACCAGTGCACGTTGGTGTGATGCAGCAAGCTTTCTTAGTCTACTTCCCGCAATCTTCTTTCTTTCATTAAATGCTTATGACAGGATAAATGTAAATTGATTTTTTATTTATTCCTGCACTCTGTTAAGATAAAAAACATTCACTTTTTTACGTGTGCAATTCGATTTAACAGTATAACAACACTTGCAATAATTAAGCACTCATTTTAAGAATTAAATGCTAAGTGCAGGAAGCTCTGATCCAGTGCAAGAACTAGTTTCTTGCCACGGGATCTAAGTGCTTTGAACCAGGAAAAGTTCAAGCCCTTGCATGAAGTAAAAATCCTTTAGTAAATACACCATTTCTACCTTCTGCATAAATCTCTATTCCTGCACTAGTGCAAGTAGACTGCAATAGTGCAAGACAGATTAGTGCAAGAAGGAAATCTCTAAAGGAGTAGGTTTAAGGGCCCATCTGATGAGACTGCTAAGTGTCTTTTCTAAAGAAAAACACACACTCAGTAGTTAAAAAATAATTAGCTAGAGTGATTTCCCTTTTTATCTTTAATTCCCTCTTGAAAATGCATTCTTTCTTGTTCCAATCTTAGATTATTTTGATGGTTCAAGTCGCTTTTTTTTCTCTCTTTAATTTGATTCTGCAATCTTTCCTTTAAAGAAATCAGGGATTTACATTAGGAAGATTCATACCATCTCTGGCATTTCTTGTGCTTCGTCTCTAAGTTTACGGATCCCTCAGGTTGAAAAATTAAGTGTTGAAGAGTTTGCTTAAGTGTAATTCCTGCACCCAATAATGCTACTATATCCAATATCATCAATAAGTAGCCTCATAGAATCAAGAAGATCATCATGATAAAAATATTCAATACCAGGTGCACCATTTCATCATGGGAAGCATAAATCCAAATCACTTTCATATGTCTGCATGATCCATTTGTGAAGGTTACATTCTCAACATACCATAGGGCTTACATAGACATCCAATGTTATAGTTGAAAAATAACATTAAAACAATATACGATGCATACCTTGTAGGTGCTTGTAGTATTCAAAAACCCGTGCACCTTCACATAGGAAACTTGTAGTGCTTCTGAAATTTTCATCAAGTTCCTCTTTACCTTTTCCATATCTAGGTTTTCTTTCCTGCATCTCAAATGATTTTCAAGAAGGATCCACTTATCACATCTCATCAAGGAGGTTAGATACATCCATATAATTCAAATATACATGCAAGGAGTATGAGAAATTAACAAAGCAATAATCACAATAATCAGATCCATAAGTCTAAACAAGAGTAAGGAAACAAAGAAACATCAAGAGTCAAGGAGTACTTATCTTCAATCATAGTTGATCCTATCCCTCTTGAACTAGTCTTAAAGAGCAATCACCATCCATAATGCACATAATAATGTTTCCTTCAATCAAGTTTGTCAACAACCAGGTCATCGAGGTTTCATAAAATCAATCCCAAGTGATTGAGCACCTTCACATAGACCAAGCTAGTTTTTCATACATAAAAACTCAAGTATTTTCCATAAACCATGGTTTCTAAACCCTAACCACAAAATCCTTATGCACTAACTACCAAGGTTTTTCTTCATACCCTATAATTATTTTAGGTCTCTACCATCCTCTTTTTTCTCCCATCAAAAGTATCTCCATGGAGGCGACCTCCATGGATTTTCTTCAGCCCAGCTCTGATACCATGTTAATTTTTAATAGGGTTATATTATTCTTTTCTTTGATAATTGATTTTATTCATTAACATATTAATTTCACCCCATATCATCATAAAATTATTCATATTTACATCATTACTCATCAGCATATGCAACTATGTAGAAATAACAATAACATCATCATCAATGCAGAAGAACATAAAGGAACATACAGAGAAAAGCATGCACACATAGAGACACCAGGATTGGTCAAAGACCAAGTCAAAACAAATATGGTGAAAACCCTTGCAAATTATTATTCTAGTATATTTTCATAAAATGACTCGTCAAAAGAGAGTACAATGATCCATATCTTCACAACAACTAGAATATCCATGAGACACATATAAACATCAAAATTCTAATTCCCATGACTATAATATACTTTAAATGCCTATAGCATACTGTTGAACACTTTTTTCACTGAGTGGAAACTTTGGAGTATTGTAGATTCATCTCTGAGGCCATAGACACTACCATAACACTTTGTGCCAATGACTATAGGTCCCTCGATGCTACCAAGACAATTTTTTCTTGTGGTTATGGGTGAGCACAACTTGATCTGCATCTAAAGCCCTAGGTGCTACCATAACACCCTATGCTTGTGGCTATGGGTCCCTAGCCGCTACCATGCCCATAGAAATCATGTGTCCAGAGCTGAAATCCACCATTTATGTGCCTACCACCAAAACAAAAACCCTAAATTTTGTGCGAGATTTGGACCTTTGATTTCGGACCTCCATGTGAACTCCTTCTATTAAACCAGTGCGAACCAAGACAAAATACAAGAGAAGAAGAGAGATTAATCAATGTCTCCAAATGAGCGTGAGGTATCTTCTATTTATATGATTCCATGAGGGCCCAATTGATGTTGAGGCTGACTTGGCCATTGGTACATGTGCATAGGGCCGACCTAATCCAATATACATGACTGGGTACATAAATTTGAAAACCAATTTCTACTTATCTGATTGAGGTGATCTTTATGTCGATTTTGGTCCTCCCAATAAGATGGATTCAATGCAATCATAATAGTTTTCATATGAGATTTCCAAGGTGGAATTTGGTCTTAGTTTCTTAAATTTAACAAATAATAGAATTTCCTTTCTTCAACCTCCCTCCAACATGAAAGTTCTTCTTTTCTAGACATATTGTAGTCTTGTTGGTATTTTTTATTTGAGGCCTACATAATGTTTTGCACAACTCTCCATACACTTAATGTATTGATGTAATCTCCTTGGAGAGAAATTATTGGGGTTGATTGGATATTTTCTACGTATGTATTTTGTGGCTTTTCCCCAAAATTTAGTACACCCTTTTACAATTGTCCTTAATAGTATTTGAATTAATGATCAATGGCCTCTTTCATATTTTGGGCTATAAATTTTACATGTGTTGGGGAATTTAACCATATTTATTGTATAAGAAGGACATATTTAGGTCTTTAGTACTCCTATGTAACCCACAAATTACATTTAAAGTTATTTTATCCACTTGATGAAAAATTGTACACTCAGTGTGGTTGTTCAAAAAATATGAAAAATGTCTCAATTTAACATACCCTAAAAAATGGTCAATAATTTACTTGGGGAGGTGATATCATATGGCTAGTAATTTATGTGATCTTTCCTATAGAACATGAAATGCTTCTCTTGTAGGTAGATGTTCTACATAGAGGAAGGAGGTCCACAACTAAGTGCAAATTCCAATAATAATCCAAGTTGGATCTTGTCAACTTCTAGCTTATCCATATGTTTTTGGATTTTGGTAGTTTCTCGGTATTTTCGTATATTCCCTTCTTAAATTTAGCCCATTTAGATCCATGGAATTATTTATCAAAGCATATATCTCTAAGGTTCTATTGTAGTATTACAACTCCCCATTATCCAAGTAAAATTTATTAGAAAGGATAATGGGGACCCTTTAAAATTTTTAGGTTAATATTTATTTTTAGAAATAAAACCTAAAGATAAGATTTAATTAGATTAAGTTTTAAATTTTCTTTAAAAAAATAAGAAAATCACCTAAAAGAACCCACAAACCAAAAAGCATAAAGCGGGAAGAAAACAAGAACAATATTGTGAATAGCGAATCGCCGAAATAACGAAATAATGAAGTACGAGTAGTGAAGTTACGATATGTGAATCACCGAAATGCGAAATAGTGAAACTCGTCACCTAACAGATGCCGATATCTCATTCCTTCATCTGACATACCCCAATATCGCATCCCGTATCAAATTATCGTAATATCGTACTTCTCTTTTCGCAGATTGCTTTGAAGCGGTAAAACTCGCCAACTACCAAAATTTTCGATTAACAGATCCCAATGTGATGACATCTGTCAAAATCACATGAGCCCATGCTTGTCAATTTAATTTTAATTCAGGTCTTTTGTGATCTTGAGGCTTGTAATCGAATTTTAATTATTTCAAATATTAACACCAAGTATTTCCCATTATGCATGAGTTAAGTTTATTGGACAGTTAATATCGTTTGAAGTGATTTCAGCTTATCTCTCTGGTTTTCTTTTCAAAAGGGTAATTCCAAACACTTAGGAATAAAAGGATTTCAAGGATGATTAAATCACGAAGGAAATCCTCCACCCCATCACTGTTAGTCATACAGCAAGAGGAAAACAACGAAATGGCTCCCCTAATATCGGATACTACATGCAACCCAAAGATTGGTTCTTCAAGCTAGGAAGGGATCTATCAGTTGTTCGAGAACGAGAAACTGCAAGTAATTCTAGACAGAAAATCTGTGGCCGACGATACTTTATCCAATGATTCAGAATCATGGACGGACACTGTTAATTCTTTTCTTCACAGAATTGATGTTCATCCTAATATGCCGCCATATACCGATTTAGTGAAATGGGTGTTGGATGATGTAGATATAAGAGATAGGAAATTTGTTTCTATAAGTAGAAACATCATTGGCTCTCTCAAGCAATCAAATTTGAAGAATATGTATAAACTTCCAGAGCCCGAGAAGAGATATGATGCCCAATTTGTTCAAGAGTTCATGCAGGAGAATGACCATCCTCCGACTGTAATTAAAGAATGGAGAAATGACCCTAACTGGCATAATTGTGATGATAAGGGTATGTATTCATTTGTCTCTCTTAAAAGCCCATTCTCTCATATAGCTGCAATGATGTGCCATCTCTTTGGATTTGTAAATACAACCAAGATTAAAGAGAATTGGACACCATTGATAGAAGCAACCTCTGATGGCTATAGTCTAGATTGGGCTACTATTATTTTTGATAATTTGATAATATTTATCACATCCTATAGAGAAAATCGAAATGACCCACCCAATGCAATCTCTCCTTTTTACATGAGTTCTTATATCTTAGACGTAGTTTGTTTTTCCTTTGAATTTTTGTCATTATGATGGAAATGGACTAGAGAAGTTGAAACCCCCATCTATGTATAGTTATTTTTCTTGTGGGATTCAAAATATCACTCTCATATGTTTAGAATATGCAATGACATAATGCTCCCGATCTTCCAAGTCATTTTCGAAAGGAAAATCCCTAGAGTCACCCTTGAAGCCAATACAAGTCTTAAGTCTATAGGTAGGTGGTTTGGTGAAGAAAACTTTACATACATCCGTATTTTTGGAAGTTATGCCCATCCTCATGTCCTAACCTTGTATATACCAGACAAATTTTTAGCCAATGAAATTTCTTATCAAATTGTTGGTAATGGTTTGACAAAAACCCTGAAAGATGCCAAAAATACTGTTTGGCCAACTTTTCATTTTTCCTATGATTCATATGCCCTAGACAATTTCAAGCATGCCTGTATTGAAATTAATCGGTTAAAACCTTTCAGTTTTCCGGGGTTACCTAATATAAATTATGATTCCTATGGTATAGATAGATAGATAATGAATCAGGTCAAGCTGCGAGCATTTCCAAGCGAGCCTGGTAGATTTGACGAAATGTTTGAATCAATTCCTGAATTTTCAACATTTCAGCAAAAGAAAATTGAAAGGTTAAACCTAGAAGATTTGTTAAGATTCAAAGTGTATTGAGAGTAGAGAAATTCCCACTTGCCAGATTATTTTTTTCACAGACCAAAGCCGAAGGCAGAACATGCTATAGTTCCAATGACTTCTCATGTATCAGTACAAATTCAAGAAGAAGAAATCGCAAATGTTCAACAAGATGATAAATTCATCCAAAAATGTGAATATTTCAAGAAAGCACTATCTGAGACTAATACCTCTTCCACTCATAATTCCATTCAGTCAGAAACAGTGCTTATTGTGGGTGCTACAAGTTCCATAACTCATGCAGATAATCTAGGTGTGCAACATGTTTCTACTGATATAGAAAACTCCAAGGATCACAAGGAAATAAGGGAAACCTCATTTGATACTGATGTTTCCAAAAAAAATCTTGAGAAAATCGAGATCCAAGGACGCAATAATACATAGGAGAAACTAGAAGGTACATGAACCCAAGCTATGGAAATCATCACTGCATTTTCGACTACTGAAATAGTCCTAAAAATTGAAGAGATTGTTGGTATGCAGAAACTCTCTATTTTTACCCCCTTCCTATTACAAAACCACAATCATTAACCTATGTTTTATCTCCATAAACCTCCTCATTCCTGCACTAGTCCAAGAATATTGTCTATTCCTACACAAACTTCATATTTCACGTTTAAGGTTTATTAGGTGCTTAATTAATTATTTTAAATAGATTTGGTGACTTTAATATTTCTTGTAACTTATATTTACTTTCCTAAGTATTTGATAAGATAAAGTATTAATCATTATATTAGCTTGATCTAGTGCAGGTAGATTCTTGCACCGCCGACAACTATCCGTTCTATGATCTCCACAACAGCTCGATCACTTCACGTGGGCATCTTGGTCCACGTCGTCTAGTTCGATTGCAGTCATCTGAAGTTAAATTTAAGCAGAGGATAGTCAGGTATATGACCGAGGATAAGGTCTACGACCAACAATTAGTTCACATCTTCTTATAGCCGTTTGCTTAATTTTGTAATTTTGTTTGTTATTTCATTTAACTGAAAGGCTCGATTTGGAACGACTGTGTATTTTTTTATTATGGCCATAGGCCGAAGGGTTGTATAAAATATAGCTCTTATATAGAACTAGCTAATTAGCGATAGCAAGTGCGACTGTAAATTTTGGTTAATTTGTAATCTCGTTGTCGCCCTTGTTATGGGCTCGACTTGAACTCATAATGTATATTTGTTGATCGAAATTAATACAAGGAGCTGTGCCATGATATTCTCACTCTGTGTTTAATCTTTCATTGATGCATTGTTAAAGTGCTCAAGAGTTTCGTTTCCTAAAACAGGAAACGAGCTGGTTGGCTAGGGCCCAACCAACCCAACTCGTTTACCCTCGTGCTTTCATTATCTTAAAGGTGTGTGTTAACGTTGTTTATTTGCAGAAGCATGGGTTAAATATTAATTTCATTCTTGCTTAACAATTCTGATTTATTTTGAAAGGGCTCACCACCTTAATATTTTTCCTAGAGTTAATAGGGTTAGTAACATTCTTGTCTAGGGTTAAAAACTCAGGGTATTTTTTCGATGGCTTCTACGGTTTTTTTTTCTCTGAGCTCCCCTGTCACCGCCTCGATAGTGTCATACCAAGCTGCTCATGGCGGTAAGCGGCAGGCTGAGCCTGCTCTCCCTCGCCTGCTCCTTCTCGACTTCTATTGCGATGGATTCCTAGGTGATTCAACCTGCGCATCGCCACATCTTATCTCTGCCCCTTCGGTCGCTAACAAAAATCACTACCTCTAAACACTACACGATGACATCACCCCTGCAATTAGCAACAGGTCCCTTCCTCGGCCCACTATGTTAAGGAATTTCAGCCTCCAAAAATCAAAGTTCGATAGCGCCCCTGCTGATCGCTTCAAGGCTCTTCCTCGCCTCGCTGCACCAAGGAAGAGCTCATGCGAGAGGTCAAGCTACGCGATTGGTTGGCTCAGTTTGTTCCATACCGGCTTAGTCGGTTCTAGACCATGCCAACTCCCCCTCTGCCCAAGTCTCTGCCGTGTTCCCCCAAAAACTTCATTCCTAAACAACCATTTGACAAAGAAATACAACGAATGCTAGAATTCAGCTCTGCAGCACATCGAGCCATCTGGTCCCAACTTGTTATTACGATCTGGCAACCATGGACCCCCAAATATTCTGCCCCCTCTTTTCTGATCCAAATTTCTCTCTTAAATGGAAAAACCTTGCTATTGTGGGTTCATTCCACAGACCTCGTTAAACACCTTTCAAAGGCCATTGAACTCAATTTGGGGATTCCCTCCCCATCTATGTGACTTCTACATGCAGGTCAACAACTCCAGGACCCTTTTCCTCTCTCCTTTTACAACATTGAAAAATATGCCCTGGTGATTCTTTCCCTTCATTTGTGGGGAGGTGCTAACGGGCAGCCCTCACCAGCAAATGGCTTCTCTTACAGGGATGTTTTCCATGCATAGGCCCCCAAAAAGGCTGCTCCACCCATGGAGTCTTCCAAGCCTTTTCTGGTAGATAAAATGGAATAAGTGCCCTCTATAGATATATCCCACCCAGATCTTGAAGACCAACATCAAGTATTTGCAAAGAAAGCCTTCATCTGCTGATTCAATGGACTCTTGCCTCGCATAGCAGTTCTATACCAGTGGATTCATTCCACCTGGACCATTAACTGCAAGGTTATTTTCTATTCAAAAGGCTTATTCATCATCATATTCCCTCACATTGATGACTACCAGGAGGCCCTTACTGGTGGTCCATGGTTTTGGGGAAAAGCAGGGCTATTCCTCACCCCCTGGTTCCCAGACTTCGATCTCGCCACGACAGTCATCACCAGACTTCCAATCTGGGTTAGGCTTCCAAAATTACCAGCTCATCTTTGGCACTTTTCTATATTCCAAAGAATTGGAAATACTCTGGGAAGTTTTTTGGAAACTGATCCCTCAAGATGGGATAAAGGAATCTACACCTATTCCAGAATTGTGCTGAAATTGATATCAGCAAAGGATTACTCGACCAAATCATTCTCAAAGTCAAAGATTTCCTCTGGTCATAGACCTTAGACTATGAGAACACTGTGTTCCACTATCAGCACTTCCATCATACAGGGCATCTTCAAAACTCTTGTACTTTATTCCTCGCCCAAAAGAAAAGAAGCACACACAAATCAAAAGATAAAATATGGAAACCCTGTGACCCGCCCCCCCCGGGAACTACATCGAGTCCTCTAGATCAGATGAAGATGAGATGGAATCAGATGAGGATGCTACAACACAACAACAAGAGCAATCTTGGGTAGTCTCTAAAAGCCCGTCCACCTCCTTGAATCTCCAGAAACATTCTCATGAATCCACCTCCTCCGACTCAGACAAAGATTCTCGTCCTTTGATCAATAACAATATTCAAATGATTTCAGCCCACTCGCCCCCTTACGGTTGGGTCAAAGTCACCAAAATGAAAGGACATAAATCCTTTTGGCAGATTATACCTACTATGGGTAGCACTCGATGTCTATTTCATTGAGCTTCCCTTGTCTCTCTTCTTGTTCCTCTTTGTTGTTCTCTTGATAGCATCTTGGAACCGCGGTTGATCATTGATTTATTCATGCTCTCGTGATCTCTTGGTCTCCTGCTTCTCTAGATTGTAACTCCTTTTGTATGATATGTTCTTAATATAATTAGTCCTGTCTTATTTACAAAAAAAAACAATTCCGATTTATTTCATTAAACAATCAAAGTGTGAACGGTTCCATTGTGTGGAAGTCAAACTAAATTAATTTATTTTATGCAATTTCTTTCCTAGTTTTCTTTCTCTTGGTTCATGCAGATAAATTATTCCCGCACCAGTTCATGAAGGATTCTGCACTTTGGTTTGCTAGTTTATTTACAGCAAGTGTTTTATTATTTTTCCTTTATACGATTTAATCTATTTTTGCAAGTAAGCATTTATTATCAAAATGAAGCATTTATAATATTAAAATCTAAACTCTTGAAGATTAATAATGACTTCATGAAATGGAAAAGAACGTTGTTGCAATTTATTAATTTATGTTTGCACCTCACGATTTAAGGACAAGGATTAAATGTAATTAGAAATATTACAGGGAACCCTTTTTGAGTTAGATTTGGTCACATGCAAAATCTCTCTAACTGAAGAAGGTCTTCTTTAACTTTCTAAGATTTTTTTCATATTAAAAGTTTATTTCTATTGCAAATTTCAGTTGATTGAAACATTCTTTTTTGTGTGCATGTTATTTCAGAATTTTTCTCGCATTTTCAATTCTTTTTATAGTTAACGCGCCCTTTTATTTTTTGAAATTAAATTGGAGAACTTGGTGTAGGAATCTCTATTCCGATACAAGAAATAGTGTCTTGCTACAGGAATAGAGTGCTCCAAGAATTGGGGCTTAGAGCCCCTACATTAAGACATAAGTCTTTAGTATAAGTGTAAAATATACTTCTCACATAATTTATGTACCTGTACTAGTGCGAGCAAATTGCAGGAGTACAAGAACGACCACTTTGTGTGAGAAGTAAAATCATTTAGAAGGTAGATCTTTTCAAGGGCCCACTTGTTAAACTGGAACCACTTATACCGAGGATAAACATAGAATTTTACTTCAACAGTTAATATTATTTACAGCAGTGTGAAAGTTACTTTATTTGATTCCTTCGCAAATGCATTGTTTTACATTCCAGCACTAGAATTACTTTGGTGTCAACTGCCTTTGAGATTGTTTTTTGTTTGATTATGCAATATTTCAATTGAGAAGTAGAAATAGAAATAGGAAAAGTTCCTACCACTTTTGGCATTACCTGTGCTTCGTCTCTAAGTTTACCAAGCCCCCGGGTTGACAATTAAGTGTTGAAGGAGATTTCCTAAGTGCAATTCCTGCACCCAACATTTTGGCACCATTGTTGGGAAGGCGATTTGAATTGGTAAGAATTTTCCATTTTTTGCAATAGGGGTAAGTGTGCTTCTATTGATTGAAGGAATTTTTGGGTGTTGAGTTACTTTTTTATTGTATCATTTTATTGAATTCGTTTTTTGTCATTTTTTTGAAATTAATGCCTAAAAGAGGTAGGGGTTCAAAGCCCACTAAGGGCCGAGGAAATACTAGTAAATCTAAAAACAATTCTCATATTCCACCTTCTTTTGTAGGAAGAAAGTCCAAACAAAACCATACTCATCATGCAGGAACTGTCCACTTGGATTCAAGAAACAGTAGTCTAGGAGTGACACAGTCCACGAAGGGGAAGAAGGAGAATATTAGAACCCATAGTCGGCCTTCCTAGCCTGTTGAGAGTAGTTCAATTAGAGGAACAACAATGGCAGATCACGAGGACCGTGTCGAGGGATCTGGCAAAAATCAGGTAAATGAGGAACAATCCACTTTTGGATTCCCAATTGTGGATCCGAATGTAACTGTACAAATGAATAATATAACACCATCAACTCTTCCTCATTTATATGGTAAGGTAAATGAAGACCTAGAATCTTTCCTATTCTAGTTTGATATTTTTTGTAGGAGCTATTATTATTCATTTGATGCTCAGAAATTAAAGTTGTTTCACAAAACTCTCAAGGATGTAGCATTGCGCTGGTTCATGGGACTAGGGGGAAACACTATAGCTTCTTGGGAACAGATGATGAGAGTTTTATTGTAAAAATATCAAGAATATTGTAAAACGAGATATATTCAAGGTGAAATCTTTACTACTGTGCAAAATGATGATGAGACCTTAGAGGACTAATTTCAAAGATTCTTGTATATGCTTCAAAGGTCAAAGCACAAATTTGGTCTAAGTACCATTAGGACCTTGTTCTTATGTGGAATTACTAATGATGCTAGGAGTAATTTGAATTTATTAGGACAAGGAGATATTGCCCAGAAACCTTTGATCAAATCTGTGACTTGTGCAGAAAATTCTCAAGGAACCAATATAGATCCTGTAAAAGAATTCGAAACAGAAATAAGAAAACTGAATCTACTGATGCTATGATTGTTGGATTGGAGAAAAAAATGGATAACATGAAAAGTGAAATAATGAATACCGTTAGAAAACAAATAGATTCTTTGAAGTTTCAGCAAAAACTTATAGAGGAACAAGAGTCATTATATATTTTTTGTCCAAAATGTAGAAAAAATAATATTTTAAGGGAATGTCCTCTTGATGTTAAAAGAAATAATAAATGTGAAATTTTTGCAGAGAACCATGCCACAGAGAAATTTCCTTCCATACCTGGGCTGAAATTTGTACTTGAGGGAGGAAAACTTGAAGCCGAATCATTGTATGCTATTGGAGCACGAAGAAACTGGCCTCAAGTAAGAGCAAGTATGGCTCCTGAACTTCCACCACAATTTTGTGGTTTAATGTACATCCATATTCCTATCCTAACACTAGTAACTCTCAACATTGGTAGCATGGGAACTAATATCATTATGGGCAACCCTCCAAATCTTGACAACAAGGATGGAGAGGGCCAAACCATTCACACCATTCCTATCCTACACCTATGCAGTCATACTCACCTACATATGCTCCTTACACAATGCCAAAACCATCATTACCTCAGCTGAGTCATCCAATGCCAAAATTTCCTTTACCTCCACCATTTTGACCTCCTCAATTGCCTCCCCAACCCATACCAAACCCTAATAAAAAAGCGGTATGTTAGCCACCTATGAATTTTTTGTCAAAAAAACAGGTGGCTAAAATGTTTTTGAGCCTTCAAGAAATGCATTTCCTCTGAAAACACATCATTATTGAAGCCTTCATGTGTCTTTTCCCTATGAACAATCCTCACTGCTGTTTCCAGTTAAAAAGCCTCTCTGTTTCTGTGAAGAAAATGCTCAAAAGGCCTCCATTTCCCTTATTTCATCCCTATTAAGCCTCGGTTTTCATCATCATTTTCCCCCTCTACAAATTCCTCCAAAATCCCTTTTAGCCTTCTAAATCGTCCCATCTCCTCTTTTAACCTTACAAACACACTTTGTTTGCTTTAAAACCCCCTTATTCCCTCTACCGAAACCCTTTTAAGCCATAAAAATCCTCCTTTTTGGCCTAAAAATACCCCATTTGCATTTCAGGCTCTAGCCCCTTTTGTCCATCCCCCAACCACTTCCCCTCCATAAAGCCCAGCGCTAAGTCGAAGGTGCACCAATCGGAATCGAAAGATGTTTGGTAGTGCATTTTCATTGTTAAGGTGAAAATCCCTGATGCGAGGTGTATTCGCTCTGTTGGATTTTGGAGCATTACCAGCCATTGATTTGAATAGATCTAATGACCCACGCCCATTCCATCGCACCCACCAACATTTCTTTTTGAAACCCCCAATGGCCATCTCCACTGTCGATTCACTTTTAAATCTGACAGCCATCGCAACACCGTCTTCATCGCCAATCGAAACTTTTTATTATGCCACCTTCTCGATGCCCCGATTGGCCGATCCCCGATTGAATCTAAGCCATTGATCTGAAGCCAATCCGACGGTCCAGAGCCAATTTCTCCTTCATCCCATCGGAGATTTGGCCCCTACCTCCTCCAGTCCCGATTAGATCCTGACCATTCATTCCTTTTGATCTGACGGTCTAGATTTCTCCTGCTCCACTTCTGTACCCCCGTCCTTCTCCCCACCGATTTAATATTTGCCGTTGATTCATTTCACAATCCAACGGTTGGCGCTTAATCGCTGATCGCCAATCGGAAGTTCTTAAAAGTATCACCCTCTGCCTCCCCCGATTGCGATCCTCCGATCCAATCATGACCGTCCGTTCGAACGGGATCGACGACCTACATCACATCGCGCATTTCATCCATATTTCTTCATTGGATCCTCTTTTAACTGCATCACTTAACCTCCACCATTGATCTCCTCCTGAGATCCAACGGTCCAAAACTAATTTCCCTCCGCCCGCCGGGTCCCATCACTTAATCTCCTCCAATTTCATTTGTTTTACCTATTTTTCTTCATATTTTGTCCAAAGGTTAAACTTTTACGTTTAACACTAAGCCTCATGTCTCCCGTCTAACCCACCTCTTCGGAAAATCATGACCGTTGATCTCCAGTGTCTGTCCTAATTGGACGACCCAAAACCATTTCCACCACCATTCCATAAGCATCCACAGCAAGTTCTCTTTCGCTCCCCTAGATTTTACAATTGGTTTATTTCATTATGCAGGGTTCACAGAGTGTGAAATTCACTCAGTTTCAAACAGCCATAGCCCTATGACTGAGGGTGCGGAGAAGCCATTACAGTAGCGGCAAGGTGAAACAGCAAAGACAGATCAAAGGATTAAGGCCTATGTTTGAAGATTAATATTATAATCCTGTGTTCGAAGGAAGAAGACACAGTTAGAGATCCTGAAGATGATTAAAGAGGCCTAATGAGGCCTAAAGCGCACAAAAAGTCATATCGACGGATTCAAATCAACAGAACATAGTTTCCCAGATAGAACACATTCCGACAGTGTTCTCCATGCCTCCTCGAGCCCTTAAATAGTTACTGCACTGACAATAGCTTCTAAAGAACTGTCAAGACCACAGTTATGGATTATGGAGACCTACAGACCTTCTGTCTGTGTCACTTATTTCAGAAGGCTACACCGAGTACCAAACAGCCAGAAGGACTTCAAAGAAACAAATCCGAGGTCAAATATCGACCTGACAGAGACTCCAGAGGCAGCCTAAAGAGTACTTACAATGATGCAGGTTCCATTAAGCAGAGTGGGCATGAACATTTCTGCCACTCTGTCTTAATGAATCAAATTAAATGAACATCTACTCCCACTATTACTCATTCTCCTATAAGAACTCCCGTAGAACATAATGTAAAGGTTGTTATTGTTGTTAGTTGTAGAGATTCATTCCACTGTTAGAAAAATTGTTGGAGGAAGTAGCTGAGTAGTTTGTAATTTAGTAGGCTAGGAGGAGAAATTTTGGACTATATTAGCCATTGAGCTCAGTGTATGTGACTGGTTTTGCATATCAATTAATAAAGAAATTTCACAGGATCCTGGTCTATATTACAGATGATGTTTCTCTTACTGCATTGTCTTATTTCATTCAAATCATATTATCTGTTGTTCTCTGATAAGAATCAGTAAATCAAGCTTAGGATATACCCTAATGCCCACTGCTCTTCTTATATTTGATTTTTTATGCTTAATGTGTATCTGAGACAAAATTCAGATAATTTAACTAGTGTAGTAGTTGTTATTCACTACTAGATGATGTATGAATTTGGATTTTGTTGCTTAGATGTTCTGGTTGGGTTTAAGCTGGAAGAATTGGGATAGCGAGGATTTAGTGTAAGCCTTGTCCCCTGGGGTCCTTTTCCAACAGATTTTCCTTTCTAAGATCCCTTGGAGCTGGTGTCAAAGCATTGAAGGTTAAAAGTCCTTTGATCTTAGGCCTAATTATGTGTCAAATCTTAACTCTGTTTTTCTCTTGGAATATGCTGAAGCAGGCCTGGAGTTAAATGACCTCTGACCTGATCTTAAAGCTGCCCTTTGTGTCTTCATTGAGAGTTGCCTCTGAGTATGTCAAAGCAGGTTTGGATTTAAATGACATCTGACCTGATCTCTAGACTACAATTGGGTTTCTTTCCTTCTTTCACCTTCACTCTTTATTGTTCCATTCCACCATCTATCTAAAATATCCTTTGGTATAGATGACTTGCCCTTTGGAAAGCCTTTCCCAGTTGTTATGCAAGTAATCTCCTTTCATGACTCCATAGCCCAATGGATGGCACATTCCTAACCTATCTTCTTTTTCCGAAGCATCCTGTTGCTTCGTTCCTTTCCTTCCATAGCCTTCTCAGTTAATGATCTCTGACCAACCCAACAAAAATATCATTTAAAAACCCCTTATGCTTCATACGTATCCTAATACCTCATTTTGAGCTTTCAAAGATATATTTTTCTTTGTTTCATGGAGAGATCCCTCTCCGGATCCAAGAGGGCTAGATCCTAGGATCCCAAAGTGGTTTGATGTTGTCTTATCTTTTGGTATTTCCAAATCTACCAAAACATAGGAACCCAAACATAATGGCGACTCCGCTGGGCAGAAAATCTGAGAGTCCTTAACTGCTAACATTGGTCTGGTGTCCCATTTTCGTCACCAACATAATGGCAACTCCACTAGGGAATAAAGACCAATTAGCATGATTTGGTAGTAAATCACTGTGGTGGACAGTAAAATATTAAATCCTCCACCTGGCGACTCCATAGTTCCTAAATGATTAAAAGACTCCACTAGGAGACCATGTCGCATTACAACATCAGCCATGCTAAAGACCAAGTCACTTCACTAATGGAAGACTTTGAGCAGTTTGCGAAAATTCATTCAAGTTTTATAGCAGAGTGTCGTGGTATAATGTCGAGTGACTTGGCAGAAATGGAATGGGAGGACCTTCCAAGGGCTATTCTTCTCAGCTCAAAATTCAAACTCGTGTTCAGGAAAATTTTCTTAGAATTGGTCGTTGAAAGATATGAAGCTGAGATTGAATTTTTGAACTCACAAGAAAAATCATATCAGTTCAGAGACCTGAGAGTCTTTTTGGAAAGTCTCCCACCCCCTAAAAAAGAAGAGATTCCACTTCTTTTCGATGTATAAGAAGAAGATGATCGGGCTTTCATGAGCCACTCTGAAGACGCAGTGGAAGATACAGTAATCAAAGCTACCCAGGATATAGATAGCCTACCAGTCATGGAAGGCCTAAAAGAAGAAAGCATACATCATGTGTTCATTGATCCTATGGCAGAGTATATGGAGGCCTTGATTTGCTCGAATTCTCCAGCATTGATCCTTCTCAGGGGCCGAATTCATCAGGAGTGGTCACCATTGATGGTGACCTTAGTTTTGAAGAACCGCATGCAGAGCACCCTATGGTTGTCTCTGATGAGAAATCAGTGCTTCTATCCTTTTTTGTTACTGCTGGACTGGCTTCACTGGCATTATTGTATCATCTAAAGAATCAGAGATTTCCAAGTAGAGTAGAGTAGGTAGGAATTTTTAATAAAGCTCAGTCTATGAGAATTTAGTCAGTGTTTTAATTTCTAAAAAGTTTCAGTCCATGATCAATTTTGTCTTTATGCCATGGCCCATAGCATGCTAGACAGTCTAATCCTGGCTTGACTATTTTTCAATTTTTGTCTTAGATGTAGAGAAGAAGTTTGCTAGACAGTTTAATCCTAGCAGATATTAGTTTAGGTAGAGAAACTATGAGGCCAATTGTTTAATCTGGTCTCATGGAGAAATAAGGGTAGAAATAGAATAGGTTTATTTTCTGTTTGTAAAAATTGATGATGTAAAGGGTCTACAAGTCCAAATGCACCCAGAAGAAAAAATGTTAGGGCAATAGTATGGGTAGGTAGTAGTTTGAGAGAATATTACTGCTGATATAATGTCTTCATGATGGTGGCAACTGATCCAAGAAAGAAAATGGATGTGTCAAGTACTAGGCATCTGGCCTACTCCAAAGATTATTTTCTAAATTCTTGACACCTTCAAGAAGATGCCATCCCCATGTGGAGCCACTGTTAGCCACCTATGAATTTTTTGTCAAGCAAACATGTGGCTAAAATGTTTTTGAGCCTTCAAGAAATGCATTTCCTATGAAAAAACATCATTCTTGAAGCCTCCTTGTGTCTTTACCCTGTGAACAATCCTCACTACTGTTTCCAGTTAAAAAGCCTC
Organism: Pinus albicaulis; assembly: GCA_034641835.2. NCBI lineage: Eukaryota > Viridiplantae > Streptophyta > Pinopsida > Pinales > Pinaceae > Pinus > Pinus albicaulis. The sequence continues at coordinate 719,444,049 of CM076571.1, read as the reverse complement.
TCTATTTCTGTGAAGAAAATGCCCAAAAGGCCTCCATTTCCCTTATTTAATCCCTATTAAGCCTCTGTTTTCATCAGTTTTCCCCCTTTGTAAATTCCTCCAAAATCCCTTTTACCCTTATAAATCATCCCATATCCCCTTTTAACCTTACAAACACACTTTGTTTGGTTTAAAACCCCCTTATTCCCTCTACCAAAACCCTTTTAAGCCATAAAAATCCTCCTTTTTGGCCTAAAAATACCCCATTTGCATTTCAGGCTCTAGCCCCTTTCGGCCAGCCCCCAACCACTTCCCCTCCATAAAGCCCAGCGCTAAGACCAAGCGCTAAGTCAAAGGTGCGCTAATCAGAATCGAAAGATGTTCAGTAGTGCATTTTATTTGTTAAGGTGAAAATCCCCGATGCGAGGTGTATTCGCTCTGTCAGCTTTTGGAGCATTACCAACCGTTGATCTGAATAGATCTAATGGCTTGCGTCCATTCCATCACACCCACCAGCATTTCTTTTTTAAAACCCCGATGGCCATCTCCACCGTCGATTCACTTTTAGATCCGACAACCATCGCAACACTGTCTTCATCGCCAATCGGAAATTTTTATTATACCACCCTCCCCATGCCCCGATTGGCTGATCCCTGATTGAATTTGAGTCGTTGATCTAAAGCCAATCCAACGGTCCAGAGCCAATCACTTCTTCATCCCATTGGAGATTTGGCCCCTACCTCCTGCTGTCCTGATTAGATCCTGACCGTTCATTCCTTTTGATCCGACGATCCATATTTCTCTCGCTCCGCATCTATACCCCCATCCTTCTCCTTGCTGATTTAATCTCCGCTGTTGATTCCCTTCATAATCCAACATTTGGCGCTTAATTGCATATTGCCAATCGGAAGTTCTTAAAAGTGTCACCCTCCACCTCCCCTGATTGTGATCCTTCGATCCAATCATGACCGTCCGTTCGAATGGGATCGACAGCCTAAATCGCATCACGCATTTCATCCATATTTCTTCATCGGAGCCTCTTTTAATTGCATCGCTTAACCTCCACTGTTGATCTCCTCCTGAGATCCAACGGTCCAAAACTAATCACCCTCTGCCCGCCGGGTCCCACCACTTAATCTCCTCCGATTTCATTTTTTTTACCTATTTTCCTTTATATTTCGTCCAAAGGTTAAAATTTTATGTTTAAAACTAAGCCTCATGTCTCCCGTCTAACCCACCTCTTCGGTAAATATTGACCATTGATCTCCAGTGTCTGTCCTAATCAGACGGCTCAGAACCATTTCCGCCACCATTCCACAGGTCTCCACAGCAAGTTCTCTTTCGCTCCCCTATATTTTACAACTGGTTTATTTCATTATGCAGGGTTCACAGAGTGTGAAATTCACTTTGTTTCAAACAGTCACAACCCTGTGACTGAGGGCGCAGAGAAGCCATTACAGCAGCGGCAAGCTGAAACAACAAAGACAGATCAAAGGATTAAGGCCTATGTTTGAAGATTAATATTATAATCCCGTGTTCGAAGGAAGAAGACACAGTTAGAGATCCTGAAGATGACTAAAGAGGCCTAATGAGTCCTAAAGCGCACAAAAAGTCATATCGGTGCATTCAAATTAGCAGAACGTAGTTTCCCAGATAGAACACCTTCCGGCAGTGTTCTCCATGCCTCCTCGAGCCCTTAAATAGTTACTGCACTGACAGTAGCTTCTAAAGAACTGTCAAGACCACAGTTATGGAGTATGGAGACCTGCAGACCTTCTGTCCGTGTCACTTATTTCAGAAGGCTACACCGAGTACCAAACAGCCAGAAGGACTTCAAAGAAACACATCCGAGGTCAAATATCAACCTGACAGAGACTCCCGAGGAAACCTAAAGAGTACTTACAGCAATGCAGGTTCCATTAAGCAGAGTGGGAATGAAAATTTATGCCACTTTGTCTTAATGAATCAAATTAAATGAACATCTACTCCCGTTATTACTCATTCTCCTATAAGAACTCCTGTAGAACATAATGTAAAGGTTGTTGTTGTTGTTAGTTGTAGAGATTCATTCGACTGTTAGAACATTTTTTGGAGGAAGTAGCTGAGTAGTTTGTAATTTAGTAGGTTGGGAGGATAAATTTTGGACTGTATTAGCCATTGAGCTCAGTGTATGTCACTAGTTTTGCATATCAATTAATCAAGAAATTTCATAGGATCCTGGTCTATATTACGAGTGATGTTTCTCTTACTGCATTGTCTTATTTCATTCAAATCATACTGTCTATTGTTCTTTGATAAGAATCAGTAAATCAGGCTTAGGATATACCCTCACATGGTACCCTAATTCCCACTGCTCTTCTTATATTTGATTTTTTCTTCTTAATGTGTATCTGAGAGCAAATTCAGATAATTTAACCAGTGTGGTAACTGTTATTCACTACTAGCTGATGTATGAATTTGGAGTTTGTTGCTTAGATGTTATGGTTGGGTTTAAGCTAGAAGAATTGGGATAGCGAGGATTTAGTGTAAGCCCTATCCACTGGGGTCCTTTTCCAACATATTGGCCTTTCTAAGATCCCTTGGAGCTGGTGTCAAAGCATTGAAGGTTAAAAGTCCTTCTCTGAACTTAGGCCTAGTTTTGTGTCAAATATTAACTCTGTTTTTCTCTTGGAATATGCTGAAGCAGGCTTGGAGTTAAGTGACCTCTGACCTGATCTTAAAGCTCCCCTTTATGTCTTCATTGAGAGTTGCCTCTGAGTATGTCAAAGCAGGTCTGGATTTAAATGACATATGACCTGATCTCCAGACTACAATTGGGTGTCTTTCCTTCTTTCAGCTTCACTCTTTATTGTTCCATTCCACCATCTATCTAAAATATCCTTTGGTATAGATGACTTGCCCTTTGGAAAGCCTTGCCCAGTTGTTATGCAAGTAATCTCCTTTCATGACTCCATAGCCCAATGGATGGCACATTCCTAACCTATCTTCTTTTGCTGAAACATCCTGCTGCTTCGCTCCTTTCCTTGCATAGCCTTCTCAGTTAATGATCTCCGACCAACCCAACAACCAAATCAGTTAAAAACCCCTTGTGCTTCATACCTGGCCTAATACCTCATTTTGAACTTTCAAAGATATATCTTTCTTTTTTTCATGGAGAGATCCCTCTCCGGATCCACTAGGGCTAGATCCTAGGATCCCAAAGTGGTTTGATGTTGTCTTATCTTTTGGTATTTCCAGATCTGCCAAAACATAGGAACCTCAACACAGTACAAATGATCCATTCTATGAACCCGATTTTTCCATCCAGATACCAATCTATTCCAGTTGGATTCAATGATCTCCAATTGAGATCGTGGAAGATAGTAACCTTAGAAAAGAAAAAGTAGCCCATGGTGATTATTGAAGAAAAGGGTGAGGAGGAAACTCTTGACCATTCTATGAAATATGTCACCATTCAGCCTATCCCCGCACCTTCAGAACCTTTACCATCCTCTTCATACCAGCTTGCCTACATAGATAGGCTAATTGTGAAGAGGAATGACCCCATTCTTGAGTCTAGCTTGGCTTCTGAGCTTAGGAATCTTTTTATAAAGGTAACTTTGCTCCAAGCTATCAAAGAGATCCTCATATGTATAAAAATCATTAGGGAAAATTTTCTCAAGAATCTAGGAAGGAGAAAATTGGAACCTCAAACCATTCAATTTGTTGGTAGAGTAGCAGAGTTAATGACGGGGTGTATGCACATGGTGAAATATACTGACCCCAGAAACCCTGTTGTATTTGTTCAGATAGGTGATGTCCTTGTCTCTAATGTACTTATATACCTGGGGGCGGCCATTAATGTTATGACCAAGAAAACCATGGATAAACTTGGACTGATCCATATTCATCCTACTCCCACTATGCTTGAATTAGCAGATAGATCAAAAATCAATCCGGAAGGTGTGTTGGATGACATGGTTGTTTCATTAGACTCTTGGGAATATCCAACAGACTTCATTGTGCTTCAGCCAAAGAATTCTATGGGAGGACATCCCTTGATCTTGGGGTGACCATGGCTTGCTACTGTTGATGCTTATATTGGTTTTCTTTCTGGTGACATGTATACTTCCCATGGATATTCTAGTAAGAAGGTCACCTTGTATTCACCCACTAGATCCATTCAAGAGCTCTAAGACACTTTTTGGTTAGACAATAGTAGTGATGAGGAGACTCAGTCTGTTTCCATTATTAGGTCCCCGTAGTTTTGGCAGATTGGCAATGACCAAAAAGACAAGGGTAACATCAAACCAATCTTTGGAGTTCTAGGACCTAGCCTTCTTGGACTTAGAGACGACTCTCTCTATGCTTATGTAAAGGATTTAACTTGTTTAATTTTAGAGTTTGTTTTTAGACAAGTTATAGGGATTAGTGTTTTCTTGTTTGTTTTTTTGGTTGGATAGGTTGTTAAGAAGAATAAGTAGAGTAAGAGAGGATCAATCCTTTAGGCTATAGAGTCTGCAAAGGTCTTGAAAAGTGAAAAAATAGTTCAAGGGTGTTTCATAGGGAAAGTAAATAGGGACAAATGGATCTAAGTAGGTTTTGAGTGAGTGGAATGAACATGGAAGTGTGAATATAGTAGGTTAAGGGAAAATCAAGGATCCTTTAACAAACTAATAACAAGGAAAAGCTTTCAGCATGATTATCATAGTAAAAACTTGAAGAGCAATGAAGGATTCTTCAACCAAACAATACTAAACAGACTTTAGAGAAACAGATAAGTAAACTAAGAGAGAAATTAAGTATTCTCTGAAACTTACTTGTAAGAAAATATATTTTTCAACATAACATCTCAGTATAACTAAAGAGAATTTAAGAATTCCTTAGTTAAACATTCAATGAAGAAAACATAAAGATCAAAGGAGGCAAACAAAGCAGGGTGCCAAAAGACATATCCTACTCTAATATTTCTATCCCATGATCAAAGAAATATAATGAGAACTGAAGAAAACATGTAAAAAGGTGGAATACATCACCATTCAACAAAGCTTTATGAATCCTAAGAATGAGCTCAATCTACAACTTCTCAGTCCGAAGCCATCACAAAACATCAAAGCCAATTTCACAAATAAACTCATAGTCTATATCATATTATGCTCAGCAACCAACCAACAAAATAAAATAAGACCTCCATGCTCTATTTAACCATCAAATGAGGAGGTGGAAACCCTAAGAGGTTTCTAGAAACTATAAATACACCATAAATGTCATTTATGTCCAAAGAGGCCATGCAAGGCCCAAGGCACATAATAAATATTGCAATAAATGAAAGATAACCTAAACATAGCTCCTTAATCAACTCTGAAGTCATTTTCCCAAAAAAATCTCAAAAATATCCTTCAATGTGTTTTGTTGACTTTTTTGCAAGAGGGCAGCTTTAGAGGTCTAAAAGCGTAGCGCTTGCACATAAAAAATGGGCCCACTTGCAACCAAGTTTTGATCGACTTACCGATGTTGGAATTGGCTCCGAGATGGCTTGTTAGAAAGCCTATTGAGTCTAATTTCAAAATATTCCCTTGTTTTTCTGATTGGGCGCCATTTACCTATGCAAAAATTAAATCTCCAAAACGGCTCTAGGCATAGCACCAGTCCTGAAAACTAGGCAGAAAGGTGAAAAATGACATGTGTTTTAGCCTTTTGAGGGACCAAAAATGCTCCAAATGCTCTAAAATTTGGTGAGCATGCTGTACTTGAGCTAAGGATTCCAAAAATGAAAATTTTTCCTCCTGAGGATGCCTGAGATGAAAGCGTATCACCAAGGGTGATGCTTTAGAGGCCTTAAAATTAGCAAAAAACCAAAAATTCTCAAAAAGTTCCAAAAATAGTTGGATATCTTCCTTATGGGGTTTGGGAAGCCTGTAGAGAAGCTTTAGCCAAGATTCCAAGGTTTTCTTGGTCATTTTCCTCCTTGAATGATTTTATTTCGGCAAGGGCTCCTTTGAGTTTATCCTTTGCAATTTGATTTTGAAATGCATAGTGCTTGGTCATCTTCTTTTCGAGGTCAAGGTCCCTCTTTGCCTTCTTTAGCTGCTTGTTTTCATTCTTATAGTAGTCAATGTTATACATAGCCATGCCAAGGCATATCTATAGATCCCTAATTGCTGCATCTTTGATTTGGAGCAGTATGCTAGTGGCCCTCTCCTTATCTTCAGTTTCACTGTCAAGGTCCATGATGTCAAGCTCATGCTTACCTTTCTTCACCTTTTGTTTTCCTTTATCTAGCTTCTTGGTAGAAGTAGAAGGCATGGCCCCTTTCCTTTTAGAGGTAGAAAACTTATGCCTTTATCCTCTTTGATATGTCAATGGAAGAGGTTTGATTGTGATCATTTTGGTGTGTTCATCATGGATGTCACCATATGTTTCTATGTCTTCCTCTTTATTGACCTCTATGCTTCCAACATCATCACTGCCTTTATCACTACTAGGAACCTCACTATTTTTACTGTCATTTTGGCTCTGAGTTTTATTGTTGTCCCTAGCATCATCATCATCACTATGGGGTTCATTGTTTTTATGACTTTCGTGACTTTCATGAGTGTTGTTTTATTCATTGATGCTTGCTTTATTTGTGTCTATGTTGTCTTCAACCTCTTCATTTTATTCATGGTTATCATCTTCATCTTGGCTACACTCTTCATCTTTTCCCTCATCTCTATCATGACTATGAGCCTCACTGTTTTGACTGTCATTAGGGCTCTTAGTCTCACTGCTATCCTTAGGATTATCCTTTGTCTCTTTGTCACTTGCCTCACCTTCATTATCATTAGCTTGTTCACTGCCATTTCCTTATTGATATAATACATTGGGAGAGGCCGAGGAAGGGAGGTTTTCTTGAGGAGAGGATACTTGTGTAGATGATGAGGCATGATCTGTAGGAGGTGATGGAGGAGTAGAGGGAGGAGAATGAGATGATGAGGGTAAATTTGGCTGATGATGGGGTTGTGGGTTTATGAAGACCTCATGAGTAATAAACACCTCCCATGGTATGCCCTTTTTCTCCAACTGATGTAGCACAACCATCTTGATCAAGGAGTGGTGGAACAAACTCTGCATTTTTTGGGCATAGTTCCTCCTTCGGACAACAGAAGACATCTTGTCGATACTCCTATACATGTAGTGGGGTAAATGGATCATTTCAACCCTAGTAAAATGCATGAGTAATATGATATGATAGGAGTAGAGTCTAGAGTATCTCCCCTTACATGTAAAATATTTCATGATGACCCTCATCAAGGGTGCATACCTCTCCAGCAAGTGTGAAAAAGGGAAAATAGGTTTGCAGCCTTCTTTGTACCTAGGTTTGAGAAATGGCTCATAATATCTCATGTCCAACTTTGCTCTTTTGAACCATTTTTCACCAACATTAGGTATTCTAATGGCACCAGAAATAACATCCGATGACAGTGCAAAATCCACCCATGCAAGATTCACTTGTTTATTGTGTAGGTTGAGGATGAACAACCTAGTGAGCTCAGGGTAACTTTGCACTTGTTGGACCTTTTCACAAAACTGGAAACACCCTACATTTTGAAAGCATGTGATGATCATAGGAGAGGATTTAAGTTCCAAAGTGTCTTGGGGTTCAAACCTATTAACCTTCCCAACTTTGTGCTTTTTCCTTATAGGAACTTGGCCTCCTTCATTGCTAACACTCCCTTCTTCTCCTAACATGGTGATTAGTACTTCCTTTAAACAACCCTAGGCCTTCTTGTGAAACTTGATAGGAGGAGTGAAAACTGATAAATTCTTGCTTGGAGGTCAAAACAGGGCTTTTGTCATGAGGACTTAGGGTTTCTAGTCTTTAGGGTTTTGCCAATTTTCCTTTAACATTGAATCATGTAATTCACTTTGAGAATAAGGAAAATATCCACCTACAAACTTTTGGTGTCTTTGCAGGTCATTGGATGTAGCTTAGAGGTGCCTTTTTGTGGTTTTTTGGCAATTTTCAAGTGTAGGAGGGTTTTTGATGTAGGCACAATGCCTAAACGCACTGTTGGGTCTCTTCTACCCTACCCGTAGCACCTGCACGCATTCTTGGGTGTCGGGCCTCCTGAGCATAGCGCCTGAATGCATTCATGCCTGTCGGGTTCCCTGAGTGTAGTGCTAAATGCTCTTTTGGGCCTGTCGAGCTTCCTATGCACAACACTCGCATGATGCCCTCCCTATTAGGCTCTCATGCGAGAAATGTCAGGCGTGTTTATTGTGTCTGTCGGGCAATTCTAGGCAAATGGGTAGCGCCCGTCTGAACACAGAGCGCGTTCTCCCGAACGCATAGTGCAGTGTAAATTTACACTGTAAAAACTTCTGAATACGTAGCGTTGCGCGCTGAAATCGTAGCGCCTGCACGAACGCGTAGCGCTGGGAAAATTGTCTAATTTTTCACTGAAACTCTCAAATTTTCCTCTTGGATGCTCTAGCTATCTTTGTATGTGCATAATGAGTTGAGTGAAGGGTGAAAAAGGCATTTTATAGTCTAGGGAGATAAATTGAATTTAAAAAAGCCCACTTTGCTAATATTTTTAGTCTCTTTTTCACTTTCAATGATATTCTTTTGACTTTTTTTGCAGTAGGTGAAAAAACATAAAAATGGTCTTTTTCCCTTCTAATCATTTTTCTTTGTTGCTCTTAAGGTTGCTGACATGGTGAACTTTTACTTCCTTTGGCCTATTGATGCCTTTAACACTTGTTCTATAGATATTTGTTTGAGTCACATGATTTACTGTGTTTTGGCTTGTTCATGCCTTTCAACCACTTTCAGTGAAATAAGTGTCATGAAAACCTTGAAGTGACTCTCTTCCCTCTGATATTTGGAACATGCTAAAATCACTTTGACAACCTTCTTCACTTGCATTTTGGCAGCATCTTTTAAAACTTCTATGTTCTTACCTTGGAGATTAAATTGCCTTTTTATTGATGGGTGACTGAGAAAATTGTTTCCATCCTTCTCATTGATCTCTAGGCATGATAAATCCATCTTTGACAAGTACCATAGTCTTCACAATCATGTATGATATCTCCTCTTTGGCCACTTCTAATTTTCAGGTGCCATAACATACTAATTTAACCCTTTCTGATGTTCTTGGAGCTTGAAATATTTAGTCACATAGTAGCAACCTTATAATCAGTTTGGTCTTCCATCTTGGAGCTTAACCCTATGTTTTTATTCCTTTGATCATTAAGTGTAAATTACTGAAAATGGGAGCTTGAACTTTCTTTCTTTGATACTCTTTGCATTCTCTTCCTTTTGAGGCAGTGAGACACTTTACCTTGGCAAACTCTGGAAGTCACCTACAACAGTTTTCTTCAAACCTTCTTTCTGCTGTCACGATGGAGGTTTAACAACTTCATTTTACCTCTTTTAACCATCTTTGGCATGAAAAACCCCTTGGGATGAGTTTGGAATCTTTGCAAACAGTGATATCTTCAGGAATCCTTTATTGTCATTATGGAGTCCAAACTTACCCTTTTACCTTCCTTTGACCTTTTTACCAAAACCCTAGGTTTCTTTCAGCACAAGTGCTTTCCTGTCTTCTTTCCATGAGTTGTCTTATTTCAGGATCAGACCTCCTACCTCATCAAATCCCTACTGATGGATCTCTTAACACTCCTGCAGAAGTGTCAAAATTTTAGCATTCAAAAAACTTAATGTTTGACAAGGTAGTCTTCTTTGGAGACTTTTAGATATTTCTTGAACAAAACATTTACTAACCTCCTTTCATATTTGAGTCAACTTCTAACATATGAAAAGCAGTGCTTAAAACACCAAGGATGACCCTATAACCTATGAAACCCTAATTGACCTAATGGGAGGAGTTTTTGACCTGGCCTTTGACTAGAATTGGTTTTAGAGACTTTAAGTGTAAAAAATAGAGTATTGACAAAGTAATGTCTTTGAAGATCCAAAATCCAATGTGCTTGGTTTATCTAAAGAGCCTACAGAGATGGTTGTGAGACCATCAACCCTTGAGATACCTGGTGAACATGGAAAATAAAGGTTGTTTTGTAACCCTAGATGGGAAGTGGAGTGATGGGAAAAAGCAAAACAGAGTGTTGAGGTTATGGACGGGAAAATAAGAAAAAGATGAGTGACATGAGCCCATGAGGGGTCTTTTAGGAGTGGTATTTTAACTATGGAATGGCAGAGTAGAAAAATAGTGAAAATTTTGTTTTAAGGATAATGAAGGCAGTGAGATTTCTAAAACTCACAATATTCATGAATCTTGTTTTTAAAAATCTAGAACTGATATTTAGTCATCCAAAGATAGTAAAAATTACTGATGACTAATAGTGGCTCCACTTAGGGAGGGCAGCTCCTTTTTAGGAGGTGTCTAGGACCTCAGAGTTCAAATCTCTAAGCTTTGAAGACCAGTGCCTTACTTGTACTTTGTAGATTTCTTTCCTTCATCTCTGATTTTTTCTTTTTGAAGCTATGATTTCAAAATCAGAAGGACGTGTTTGCTTCAACTTCATTTCTACCTACACATCATACCTTGCCTAACATTTTTTCTTCTTTTGGCTGCACTTGGACTGGAAAACCCTTAACATTATTTTTCTCTTGAAAGAAAAAAAAAATATCTACTTGTACCCTTTTCACTTCCAAGAGTTCAGATTATGCTGATGAACTCTTTCATTCTCTACCTAGGCTAGCAATATGTCAAGATTAAGTTTTTTGATAGACCTCATTCTCTAATCTACTGACATGAAATTGAAAACATGATTTGAACCAAGATTGAGCAATCTGATTTACCATGGGCTGTGGCATTGGGGAAAACTGCACACAAACATTATTTTTGTACAAACAACACTAGAAAGCATGAGGGATGTGATTTATCATTTGTTATCCCTATCCTTTCCCTTTGGTTTAGATTTGAGCATTTAGAACCAACATTTTTTCTTACTAATCTAACCCACTGAAAATTCTTCTTTCACTAACCTATCAGCAGAAATTCAAAACATGTTCAGTCATGATTAGGCTAGATTACTAAATAAGACTCTTTTTTAACAAGTAGTGGCATTTAGGCTTGCACACTTTCAACAGTACTCTTTTTTGGGGTACGGGGCAGTACCTATTCCTTTCCTACCATCTTTTACTTCTTCTTTTTTGTTTTTTTGTTTTTTCTTCTCTTATCTTTCATCAAGCAATGTTATGTACAATGAATGAAAGTTTGAATTTGGGAAGTTTGAAAAAAATAGTGCTTGAGCATCCTGCCATTGACAGGACCTACAAATACCTTAGTTCCATCCAGCTCTTGCAAAAAGAATGCATTTTTACCTCTAACTGAATGGATGATGTAGGGACCCTTCCATAAATTTTCAAATTTTCCATGTTTTCCTTTGTCTTCTCTCGTTGAATCCCAATTCAGCACTTTGTCTCCAATGTGAAAATCACTAGCCTTGGTCCTTCTGTCAAATATTTTCTTGATTTTTTCTTGCATTGCTTGTGTTCTCTTGTAAACTTCTTCTCTTTATTGTTGCAAATGAATGGTTTGGTTCAACCTCCTTTTCATTTCATTCTCTTCTGATTGCACCTCTTGGAGGAGCTTCATCACTGGAACTCCCAAGATGTTGGGAAGACTGCATCCATGCCATACACTAGTTGATAGGGAGACATACTGATTGATTTATTTGTGGTTAGTCTATCATCCCATAGTGCATGCACTAGCTTGTTATGCCGTGCTTTTTGGTTCTCTTCTAGCAAATTCTTGATAATGTTCACTAAGCTTTTGTTAGAGGACTCAGCCAACCCATTACCCTGAGAGTAATAAGCTATCAGATGCCCTAGTGTGATGTGGTACTTGTATCAAAATTACACCATCCTTTTAGACGTAAATCTAGCAGCATTATCGATGATGATATTTCTTGGGCAACCAAACTGGGACAAGATGTTAGTTTCAAGGAATTTGATGATGACTAAGTCAGTGACATTCCTAGAATGGATGGCTTCTATCCACTTGGTGAAATAGTCCATGGAAGTGAGGATCCACTTATGTTAGCCAAATGAGGTAGGGTGGATTTCTGCAATGAAGTCCAAAACCCATTTTTGAAAAGGAGTTTCAACACTAATAGGATGCAAAGGTAAAGGTAGAAGTTTTCTCCTGCCATCAAAGATTTGGCATTTATGGCAAGTCATCACTAGCTTGTGGGTATCAGGGAAAAGGGTGGACCAATAGTAGCCAGCTCTAAGGATCTTGTTGGCAGTGGTTTTCTAGTAGAGGTGACCTCCACACTCTCCCTCATGCAACTTGTTAGCGCTCAAATCTACCTCAGGCTGAAATGAAGTAAAACTCAAGGCTACATCAAACCACGCTCAGCCTCGTAGCTAGCCCTACGAGGGCAGGAGAGGGCTCTCTCCGTCAATCTCGAGAAAATGAGCAATAGGATGCGAGATGACTTACAATAAGAACTGATTTTAGGCTAGTAAAGAGATAGGTATGTTTGATTTTTTGATTTTTGGGTTTTCGTTGGAGAAATGGGAAAACAGATTTTGGGTCCGGGGATAAGGTCAGACCTTTGCAGATATCGAGTTGGGGCGAGGTAGGTGATTGTCTTGATGCTTTTGATTGAATATATGGACAGATCAGACCGACGAGGAGCTGAAGAGGGAAAAGAAGAACTTGGATCCTCTCCAAACAGCTGAAAACATATAGAACTAACTGAATTCAAAGGTAGAGCACTGTAAACAATGGATTCAACCTCACTTACTCATTCAATTTAGTTCAGAAGCATATGAAAGGATGGCATACATTATACATGAAGAAACTTACAGTAAACAAAGAGGAAACACCATCAAGAACAGAACACCACAAGGATCCCAACAAGTGCCGCAAAACCCCTGATCTTTCCTTAGCCAAAATATGAAAAATATGTACAATGATATCAAAAGTCTCCCAAGAGTCCAACCTCTCCAACCTCTGAAAATGATTGAGAAATTGCAATATATAGATCACTCTAACCCCTTTCCATGCCTCTAGGGGTCGAATTCCACCTTCAGGGGTCTGTTTCAACAAATTCTAATCATGGAACTACAATCTAGGCAGCTAACAACTTGCCTCTAAAAGAGTGGGAACTGATCCATTTACATGATTTTTACTTTTTTGAGAGTGAATCTTCTAGAATAGATAAAAATAAGCCAAAGTTACATGCCAACCATCAATTTACATCATAAAAACCCAAAAATTCCATCCACAAGCAAAACTGGTCCATACTAGGCGAAAATCTGAGCTGGCAGTTGAAAATTCAGCAAAAATTTAAGTGGGTCGCATTTGAGCCAAGTGGGTCGCATTACTTTCAGCCTGAATTTGAGGTACTTCCCGGCATCCAAATTGAGCTCATGATAGCTCGTTGGAAAGCCCTGGATGTTGACTATCCAACCCAAGTATAATTTCCCAATTTGGAGCTCATTTGACCCTCCAAAAATTCTTTCTCCCAGAAGTACTTCCTGCTGGTGCAAAAGGTGGCAGCAAGGTGGTTTTCATGGTGTTTTTGAGCTCTTTGACCATCCAGAATCTGATGAAATGCTTAGGTAATGTCTGAGGATGCATAATTAACCATGAAAAATCCAAAAATGAAAAAATTTCCTTCAGCAAGTGTCCCGAAAAAAAGTGAGCATATGAGTGCGAGACCCACTTAACTGAAAAACCTGTTTTTAGACCCCAAAATTTCAAAATGACAAAATTTTCTCCGAATTTGCTCAAATTCGGAGCTAAGATCCTCCATCATGTATCTTGCCCAGTCAACGAAGCCTCAGCCAAAATCCAAAGTGGATTAGGCCTTTTCCACCGTTTTAGTGCTTCGCTCATCCTCCTCTTCAGAATCTTCATTCTCGCTTTGCAGACATGCATGCGAGCCCAATAATGTCCTTTCATGTGACGAAGCATGTCTTTGTCTCTATCATGATCCTGTGAATGTACCTACGCTGATGAAGAAGGCGAGACCCCTTCCACGCCATGTGGAGATAGTACTCGCACTGCTGATGAAGTCAACGAGACCCCTTCCACCCCATGTGGAGATAGTACTCGTCGTGATGCTGCAAACAAAGCTCTGTGGCCTCTCTGATATGTTACCACTACTGGCGCACTGCTATGCTCCACCTCAGTACATCAACCTCAACGATTGAGTTACTGTCCTGCTCATATCCTTGCTCATAAACTGAATCCGTCTCTGACATGGCTTTGAACAAGATATCGGCAATATGTGTGTTGGTATAGGTGTAGTGAAGGCAAAGTTTTAATGTATGTCCAACACTCAATAGATATCACCCACTGCCAAAGTATCATAGGAAAACAAAATTACAATGAAGATGGCTCTGCTTTAATGGCATAATAACTATCACTGTTTTCAGATTGCAAGTAGGTTTGACAAATGACTACCAAATGCAAATGTGTAGTCAAGTTTTAATAATGGCCAAAAATCTGTCAAAGGATTGTGTTTTATGTAATGTAGAATAGGACCATCATTGCAAAGACCATATGAAAGACAAAATGAACATGACAATGGTAGTCGAATGATGATGACAACAGTGATATAGTGATGGAGTTTAAATACAAGTCAACATGAACACTATGAAAAACATGAAAGGGTATAATAGCAATGATAAAATGATGACTGAAGGCGTGAGGGTGACATATACAATGCACTAGGGTGTGAACCATTCAAAAGCTTCCAAATTCTTCATAAACTGCCCATACAATTGAAAACCCTTGAGGAATCATTTGCATGGTGAATGTAGGGTTTACACAAATTTCTCCAAGCATGGTTAGTTTATTCAACATCTATGACATCCCAACTACATTAAAAATCCATTGGGCGATGATAAAAACCTGTTTGTACGCCGCCGGAGCTAATTTGAATCGAATCTAGGCGCCCAACGCAATTTTCTGAGTTCTGTTTTTAAGTGGGTCGCATCTCCCTCAAGTGGGTCGCATGCCACAAGTGGGTCGCATGCGTTCAAATTTACACTGGCCAAAACGCACAAGTGGGTCGCATCTGCCAAGTGGGTCGCATCCCCCTCAAGTGGGTCGCATGCCTCTTGCCACATAGTGCATTTTGCAGGAAGCTTTTGGAGGCCTTCCCGGTGTCCAAATTGGGTGTGTGATAACTCGTTGGAAAGATATTGGAGTCTACTTTCCACCACAAGTGGAATTTTTCAATTTTGATTTCATTTACCCTGTCAAAAATCAAATCTCCCAACACTAGTCAAAATGAGCATAATGAGGCTGCCTCAAGGCAGAGCGCTGTTGCAGTCAACTTTTGAAGGTCTTCCTCAACTCCAAATTGAGCTCATGATAGCTCATTGGAAAGATATTTTTGTCTAGTTATCATTTGACTCATCATGAAAGTCATTTAGCCAACCATGCTAGGAGAAATACTGATTTTCCCAAGGTCACTTCAGAGGTGCATTCAATTCTCCCGAGGCAACGGTATTTTTGACATTTCTCTAAAACCATGATACCTGTGTAAAAAGTGAAAGATTTTTTTCTTCCTTGGGATTTTGTGGACAAAAACCTCTCCCATTTTTCCAAAATTCATCTTTTATTGCTCTGAAACATCTTTTGAGTGAAACCGATCCCGATGTGTGGAACAAGGGATTTTGTCGAAATGAAGCGAAATGAAGGGGATAAGGGGCTTCTAAATTCTTGGGGAAATTTTTGGAAGTAGGGAGGGATGTTAGGAAGCAGGGGAAAGTGGAATCTCAGAGATTGAGTGAGGGAAGGGGTCCAAAAGGGAAAAACACAGGCCTAGCCTAGAAAATTGCCAAGTTGTGGCAAGAAACTAGGGTTTGTGCAAAAATGAGGAATTTGGGGAATCTCAGTGATGGGAAGTGTTTAATAAGGTATATTAAGGATAGGGGAAGGTGTGTGAACATCAGGATACAAGTCTTTTCGATGATTTGACCATCCAAGAGAAATTACCTCCAAAACCCTAGGTGAGGGAAATGGACCTTACCAAGGCACAACTGAAGCATGAACAAGGTGTAAAATGACCCAATGGAACTTGACATGATGATGAAAACCCTCTGAATGATGGTACACTCAGCTGAATGGTGACATGGACCGACATTTGGACAACTTTGGAAAGAGTGAAAGCAAACCCTAGACCTAATGCCTAGTGACCAAATTTTGCTTTGAAGACTCATTGAAATGACAAAATTTGACCTTGACACCTTAAAATCACTTTGTAAGAGCATGTTTGATCACTGAAGGAAGGCTGCAAAGGCTGACACTAACACAACTCATGTGTGATTCTATTTGCATCATCTTCAAGCAAACACTTAAGCAAGATACCAACAAAATTTTTCCAATACAAAATTTTATCTATGATGTAGAAATTTAAAGCCTTTTGTTTCAAGATTCTAGCTTTTTTTTGGACAAGGTAGGAGGAGCATTAAGATAAATAAGCACATATAAAACATCAGCATACCAAGATGAATTCAAAAATAATTCTTCAATGGGTGGAGCTGTGAATTCTTCTTGTTCTTCTAATGCATCAATCATATTCATGTCTAGTGCTTGAAAATTGGTTTCGTCCATGAGTTTTGCGAGTACTTGTCCTTTAATCAGCTTAGTGGGTTTGATTTCCAAATCATATTCTAAGATAATAGCAATCCATTTACCCCTTTTATTATCTGGGTCTTGATTTAGAATGTCTTTAACAATTGTATGTGGAACAAAAGCTATGATATGGGAATGAAAAATGTAAACTCTAAAATCTTTCAAGGCTTTTACCAAGGCAAAGGTTTGTTTATCCATGATATTATATTTTAGAGGTGCATCCCTTAATGCTTTGCTGAAGAAAGCTATGGGCTATTCTCATCCCATTATATTCTTTTGAAGCAATACTGCAGCAATAGTATGTTTTGATGCAAAGGAGAAAATGAAGAAATCTTTGGTAAAGTCATGGTTGATTAGAACCAGTGTATGGGTGAGTGCTTTTTTTACCAGTTCAAAGGATTTTTTGGCTTCCATGGTCCATTTGACTCCTACTTCTCTGTTCAACATATTTGGGATGTTTCCTAAAATTTCAGCAAGGTTGGGTATGAACCTTCTTAGGAAGTTAATATTTCCGACAAAAGATTGCAACTCTTTAATGTTTCTTGGGTGGCTGATTTGTAAGAAACCTTCAATCCTTTTGGGGTCTATCTTTATCCCTTCTTTAGAAATGATGTGGCCTAAGAGTTTTCCTTCTTGAAGACCAAATAGTGTTTTCTTAGGATTCAAAGATAGGCCATACTTCCTACATTTTTCAAAAACTTTTCTCAAGTGGACTAGGTGTTCTTCATCAGTTTTAGAGTAGACAGTGATGTCATCAAGGTATATGACTATGAAACAACCTATGTCTTCAAAAAAATCTATGTCCATGGCTCTTTGGAAAGCAGCCCCCGCATTCATCAACCCAAATGACATTTTTATATACATGAATGTGCCCTAAGGTGTGGTGAAGGCAGTTTTGTGTTGATCACTTGGAAGTACTAGTACTTGATTGTAACCGGAGAATCCATCAAGTAAAGAGATCCTTTTAGAACCTACCATCCTTTGCAATATATGATCCATCTTGGGTAAATTTTAGTTGTCCTTCAGAGAGGCTTTGTTTAAGTTTCTAAAGTCTATACATAGCCTAATCTCCCTGTTTTTCTTCCTAATTGACACAAGGTTTGAAACCCATTCTGAATACCTGATTGGGACTATGATCCCAGCATCATACATCTTTTTTATTTCTTTCTCAACTAGATTAACTAGGACGGGTCCTATTCTTCTCAATTTTTGCTTGAAAGGTTTCTGATTTTCTTTGAGAGGAATTCTGTGGTGAATAATGTTTGTGTCGTAGGAGTTAAGGTCTTCATAACCCCATTCAAAAACATCTTTGAATTCTTTGAACAACTCAATGTATTTTTGTTTTATGTGAGGTGGCACAGTTTTGGACATATTGATCATTTTGGGCTTTTCTATGCTTCCTATGTTGCATTCTTCTACATCAGTCTCGATGGTTTCCATTTTTGGCTTCCTAGAAACATCATTGAAGTCAAACTACTCTTCTAATGGGGCAAGACCTCTTGGTAATGAATTATCTTTGCATTGTAAAACCTCAAGGTATTTATGATCCAAATCTTCAAAAAATTTAGCATTAAGGGGATCTTTTAGCATGTTTATATCAGCAATACAAGGCAACTCTGTTTTGTGGGATTTTTTTTCAGCAAGACAATCTTTTGGATGGATTAAGATTGATTTTGACAATTCAAACTTAGTTTTAGGCTGCAAGAAGTCTTCAATCTGTTTTTCATTTTCAAATACTTGCCAATAATTAATGTTATCTGGGATTGCTGGTCTACACTTGACTTCTATTGTGTGTTTTTAATTTGTATGAGATGTTTGGCAAGTGTTGGCAGTAAAGGCAAGTTCATTAGCAAGGGTGTTTTGAGCTCTAGGAATGGAGGTTAGTTCATACTTCTCAAAAAATTTCAGAAGGTCTAAGGTAGCATTCCTATATTCCCTTAGCCTAGGATTTTTGGCTGAATACTCTCCTTTGATTTGTCTAATGATCAGCTCAGAATCTCCTAGAACAGAATTTTTTTTAGCTCCTATGTCTTTTAGAAAATGTAAACCAAGGAGGAGGGCTTCATATTCTGCAACATTATTTGTGCATTGAAAATCTAGTTTGTAGGAGTGGCCCTCATTTTTGTTGTGGATCCAAACACCAGCTCCCGAATCAGTTTTGCCACAAGAGCCATCAAAGCTCATGTTCCAAAGTGTTTCAAGTTCAAATTCACCACTATGTTGTTGTTCCAGGCTGCTATAGCTTTGTTTGTCATGTTCTTCCTCTTGTGGTTGATTTGACTGTTCTGGTAGGCCTAGCTCTTTCTCATTTTCATTTACTTGTTCATTAATGTCTTCTTCATTATACAAGATAAATGAGTCAAGATTTGAATGGATGGAATAGAGAGGGGTTTTTTTGGCTTATCTTCGCTGCTTACCATGTATTTCATGTGAGTTTCCAGGTACAATATCCTTGTTTGGTTGAAAACTAGGATGGTAGCATATGACATGTCCATTTGAAGGTTTCCTTCAAGTTTGGCTCCCCATGATCTAGATAACCATGCCATACTTCGGGGAATGTCAGCAAAAACTATGTCCATGACTAGACTCTTAGTAGGTATTTGGGCCAGATTGACACACAGATCCTAGATTAGACCCAAACATTTGACTCTACTTGAATCGAAAGAGTATAATTCCTTGTAAGGTTTGGTTATTTCTAGGCCTAATCTATCCATCACCACCTTGGGCATGAGATTGTGTGAGGCACCAGAGTCTAACATAGCATTGTGCAAGATTTTGTCATGAATGTTTAAGCTAACATAGAAAGGAGGGAAAACTCCTTCTTGATATTTTCGCTCTACCTCAGGTCCAAACAACAGCTCTAGTTTGTCATCAGTTAAGTTTAGAGTGTCTGTGTCATTTCCTATGTTAAAAGATTTTAACATTTGGGACCTATATACATCCCAAGTTTCTAGTTCAGTAAGGGGTATGCTTATTTTGATTTTGGCAATCTCACCCTCAAAACTGAAAGGTGCTAGTGTTTTTGGTATATTTACATCAGTTTTATCAACCATGATTTTTTCTGCAATTTTAGTTTGCTGATTCTGATTTGGAACCCTAGTCAAAATATTTTTTCAAGGCCACTAGTTGATGTACTGGGGCAGCTAGGATCACCATTTTTTTGGCTATTTTTGTCCTTGTTTTGGTCAAGTTTTTTAGCCATGGTGTTTGTGTTTTCTGTTGTCCTCTTAGGAGTGTTTTCAGGGGTCTTCCTAACAATAGTGTTTAATTTGTTTTTCTTGGAGGCATCTTGGTTTTTCTTACTCCTAAGGTCATACCACCTATGCACCTCCATGATAGCATTCTCAAATCCTAATCTATAGTCTTCAGAATCCTCATAGTTTTTTTTCAGTTTGATTTGAGGAAAATAGACCTTATTCTTCTTCGGTGAGAAAATTATTATCCTCGTCATCAGAGCCTATCACGTTTACATGGTTTTCTTCCAGCTCTTCAGCCTCTCTTTCCTCTTCATCTACAAAA
The DNA here is from genome assembly GCA_034641835.2 of Pinus albicaulis. Taxonomy (NCBI): domain Eukaryota; kingdom Viridiplantae; phylum Streptophyta; class Pinopsida; order Pinales; family Pinaceae; genus Pinus; species Pinus albicaulis. Next base: position 719,423,962 of record CM076571.1, on the reverse strand, counting down.
TTTTCCTGGAAATGAGGTTTGATTTTTTGGTCATTCTCTCTTTTTCTGATTTGAGGAGGGTCTCTTCTGAATTTTTGGTTCCTATTTCTGTTTTGAGGATTGGCTTGGTTTTCCCTAGGAGGTGTTGTTTCATTCAAGCTGATTTTCTGCATCATTCTTTCCATTGTGCTAACTAGGCTATCAATTTTAGCATCAGAAGAAGAGGTTGAGGCCATAGTGTCCTCTTTGTTTGTAACTCTCTTTTCTGACTTCATCCTAGCCCTCTTCTCAATTAGATTGGCTTCTACACTGATATCTTCCTTTTTCATTTCTTCTAAGGTTAGGGGTTCTCTTTCTCACAACTGGTAGGTCATGTCTGGATCAAAGCCCTCTGGGAATTTCACCATGGCTAGGCCCTGTGGGGGTTTCATTTGAGGTGGGAGAGCATTGTATACACTATTGAACCTAGTGCAGTAGTCTTGGACACTTTCCCCAATAATTATTTTAAGGTTTTTATACTCTAAAAGGACTTGGAGGGGATTTTTCTTAATATTCCATTTGTTTATGAATGTTTAATAAGGAGAAGGGAGGTCATGTATGCTATTAGGAGTTAATTTTTTGAACCATTTCTTGGCTTATCCTCCTAGAATTTGGGCAAATATCCTCATTTTCATGGTCTCCTCTTCTACTTCCATGTAGTCAAAAGAATCATCCATTTTTTCTACATGTTGTTGGGCAGTGGTAGAGTTAGCTCCAGTGAAATGAGGGATTTTGGATTGATAGTCATTTTGCAAAGGTAGTAAAGGTTGTTGTAGTGCCAGAGGGGCATACCATGTTGCCATGATGGGAGGTAATGGGATCCAAGGAGGATTTACAAGGGGAGGGTGTGTGAGAGGAGGTGGATGAAGTGGAGTGGTTTGCACAGTGTATGTATGAGTGGGTGTAGTAGAAGTACTTGGGCCAACAAATTGATTTTGAGCAGACTTGGAATGAAATGAGCCAAAGTGATGGAGAAGCTGAAAATCAGGAGGAGTGGAAGGAGAGGTTTCTCTACTAAGACTTTGGTGAAAATCAGTGGGCTCAAGTTCTGTCTGGTCTATCCCACTTTGAGACTTAGTTCTGAATAGGTTTCTTTGATGATGTAAGTCAAATTGTGTATCTAGAAAGGCTATGAGATGTTCAGGGGCAGAACTTGCTCTATGGATTTTTCTACCACTAGTTGAATCTCCAACTCTAAAAGTCTTCCACAAAATATTCTCTGGGTCATCAACTATGATAGGGGGGTTGGGGTCAGGGTGAGATCTAGTGTTAATTCTTCGTGAAGCCAGATTTTAGACCTACAATATGGAGAGGCTGAAATTTTTGTGAATGTTTTGAAAGACAGACCTTTCTAAATGTTTACTGAACTTACACAATGTGTAACTAGGCCTCTAAAACACTTAGGACTAATTTGACACAAACCTAGAGGATTCTAGAAGAACTAGTGAGGTTAATAGGCCTACTAGGGCTAGTGGAGTTTCCAGGTCGATGTTTTTTGCTATTTTGATGATGTGTAGTTGTGTTCCACCACCAACAATTGATAAAAATCAATATAGAGATGTTTTTCAGGGGTTTTTATGAGTTTCTCTATGTAATAATAAGGTCACTAATGAGTGTGGTCCAGTTGATTCATCATGTTGCTAGCATGGTGAATCCGTTTGGTACTACTCTTGGCTAAAACTTCAAGTTTTCTAAGTTTGACAGAGATTTTATGAGGTCTTAAGGAGTACTTACGATGTTACTGACTCAAATGTCCCTTCGTGATCACCACTATGTTAGGTCCTCGTAGTTTTGGCAAATTGGCAATGACCAAAAAGACAAGGGTAACATCAAACCAATCTTTGGAGTCCTAGGACCTATCCTTCCTGTACTCAGAGAGGGCTTGCTCTATGCTTATGTAAAGGATTTAACTTGTTTAATTTTAGAGTTTGATTTTAGGCTAGTTATAGGGATTAGGGTTTGCTTGCTTGTTTGTTTGGTTGGATAGGTTGTTAAGAAGAATAAGTAGAGTAAGAAAGGATCAATCCACTGGGCTATGGAGTCTGCAAATGTCTTGAAAAGTGAAAAAGTAGTTCAAGGGTGTTTCATAGGGCAAGTAAATAGGGCCAAATGGATCTAAGTAGGTTTTAAGTGAGTGGAATCAACATGGAGGTGTGAATATAGTAGGTTAAGGGGAAATCAAGGATCCTTTAACAAACTAATAACTAGGAAAATCTTTCAGCATGATTAGCATAGTAAAAAATTGAAGAGCAATGAAGGATTCTTCAACCAAACAATACTAAACAGACTTTATAGAAACAGATAAGTAAACTAAGAGAGAAGTTAAGTATTCTCTAAAACTTACTTGTAAACAAATATATTTTTCAACATAACATCTTAGTTGAACTAAAGAGCATTTAAGAATTCCTTAGTTAAACATTCAAGGAAGAAAACATAAAGATCAAAGGAGGCAGACAAAGCAGGGTGCCAAAAGACATATCCTACTCTAAGATTTCTATCCCATGATTAAATAAACATAATGAGAACTAAAGAAAACATGTACAAAGGTGGAATAAATCACCATTCAACAAAGCTTTATGAATCCTAAGAATGAGCTCAATCCACAACTACTCAGTCCAAATCCATCACAAAACATCAAAGCCAATTTCACAAATAAACTCAGAGTCTATATCATATTATACTCAGCAACTAACCAACAAAATACAATAAGACCTCCATGCTCTATTTAACTAGCAAATGAGGAGGTGGAAACCATAAGAGGTTTCTAGAAACTATAAATACACCATAAATGTCATTTATGTCCAAAGAGGCCATGCAAGGCCCAAGGCACATAATAACTATTGCAATAAATGAAAGATAACCTAAACATAACTCTTTAATCAACTCTGAAATGATTTTCCAAAAAAATCTCGAAAATATCCTTCAGTGTGTTTTGTTGACTTTTTTGCAAGAGGGTAACTTTAGAGGTCTGAAAGTGTAGTGCCTGCATGAAAACAATTGGCCCACTTGTAGCCAAGTTTTGATGGAATTCCCGATGTCAGAATTGGCTCCGTGATGACTCGTTGGAAATCCTGTTGAGTCTCCTTTCCAAAAATTCCCTTGGTTTTCTGATTGGGCTCCATTTACCCATCCAAAAAGTAAATCTCCTAAAATGTCTCTAGGCGCAGCGCCTATCCTAAAAACTAGGCAAAGAGGTGAAAAATGACATGTTTTTTAGCCTTTTAAGAGACCAAAAATGCTCCAAATGCTCTAAAATTTGATGAGAATGTTGTACTTGAGCTGAGGATTCCAAAAATGTAAATTTTTCCTCCTGAGGATGCCTAATATGCAAGCATAGCACCAAGGGTGCTACGCTTAGAGGCATTAAAATTAACAAAAAACCAAAAATTCTCAAAAATTTCCCAAAATTGGTGGATATCTTCCTTATGGGGTTTGGGAAGCTTGTAGAGAAGCTTTAACCAAGATTCCAAGGTTTTCTTGGCCCTTTGCCTCCTTGAGTGATTTTGTTTCGGCAAGGGCTCCTTTGAGTTTAGCCTTTGCAATTTGATTTTGCAATGCATAGTGCTTGGTCATCTTCTTTTGGAGGTCAAGGTCCCTCTTTTCCTTCTTTAGTTGCTTGTTTTCATTCTTATAGTAGTCAATATTATACATGGCCATGAAAATTCATCTCTCTAGATCCCTAATTTTTTCATCTTTTCTTTGGAGTAGTATGCTAGTGGCCCTCTCCTTATCTTTAGTTTCACTTTCAAGGTCCATGATGCAAGCTCATGCTTACCTTTCTTACCTTTCTTCACCTTTTGTTTGCCTTTATCTAGCTTCTTGGTAGAAGTGGAAGGCATGGCCCCTTTCCTTTTAGAGGCAACAAACACATGCCTTTCTCCTCTTTGATATGTCAATGGAAGAGGTTTGATTGTGATCATTTTGGTGTGTTCATCATGGTTATCATCATTTGTTTCTATGTATTCCTCTTTGTTGACCTTTGTGCTTCCAACATCATCATTGCCTTTATCACTACTAGGAACCTCACTATTTTTACTGTCATTTTGGCTCTGAGTTTTATTGTTGTCCCTAGCATCATCATCATCACTATGGGGTTCACTGCTTTATGACTGTCATGATTGTTTTCATGACTGTCATGAATATTGTGTTCTTCATCGATGCTTGATTTATTTGTGTCTATGCTATCTTCGGCCTCTTCATTTTATTCATGGTTATCATCTTCATCTTGCCTGCTCTCTTCATCTTTTCCCTCATCTCTATCACGACTATGAGCCTCACTGTTTTGACTATCATTAGGGCTCTTAGTCTCACTCCTATCCTTAGGATTATCCTCTGTCTCTTTTTCACTTACCTCATCTTCATTATCATTAGCTTGTTCACTTCCATTTCCTTATTGATCTAATACATTGGGAGAGGTTGAGGAAGGGAGGTTTTCTTGAGGAGAGGATACTTGTGTAGATGATGAGGCATGATTTGTAGGAGGTGATGGTGGAGTAGAGGGAGGAGGATGAGATGATGAGGGTAAATTTGGCTGATTATGGGGTTGTGGGTTTGTGAAGACCTCATGAGTGATAAACACCTCCCATGGTATGCCCTTTCACTCCAACTGATGTAGTACAACCATCTTGATCAAGGAGTGGTGGAACAAACTCTGCATTTTCTGGGAATAGTTCCTCCTTTGGAAAATAGAATACATCTTGTTGATACTCCTATACATGTAGTAGGGTAAATGGAGAATTTTAACCCTAGTAAAATTCATGAGTAATATGATATGATAGGAGAAGAGTCTAGAGTATCTCCCCTCACATGTAAAATATTTCATGATGACCCTCATCAAGGGTGCATACCTCTCCAGCAAGTGTGAAAAAGGGAAAATAGGTTTGCAGCCTTCTTTGTACCTAGGTTTGAGAAATGGCTCATAACAGCTCATGTCCAACTTTTCTCTTTTGAACAATTTTTCACCAACATCAGGTATTCCAGTGGCACCAAAAATAGGATCCAGTGACAGCTCAAAATCCACCCCTGCAAGATTCACTTGTTTATTGTGTAGGTTGAGGATGAACAACCTAGTGAGCTCAAGGTGACTTTTCACTTGTTGGATCTTTTCAAAAAACTGGAAACACCCTACATTTTGAAAGCATGTGATGATCATATGAGAGGATTTAATTTCCAAAGTGTCTTGGGGTTAAAACCTATTAACCTTCCCACATTTGTGCTTTTTCCTCATAGGCACTTGGCCTCCTTCATTGCTAACACTCCATTCTTCTTCTAACATGGTGATTAGTGTTGCCTTCAAACAAACCTAGGCCTTCTTTTGAAACTTGATAGGAGGAGTGAAAACTAATAAATTCTTGCTTGGAGGTCAAAACAGGGCTTTTGTCATGTGGACTTAGGGTTTCTAGTCTTTAGGGTTTTTCCAATTTTCCTTTAACATTAAATCATGTAATTCACTTGGAGAATAAGGAAAATATCCACCTACCAACTTTTGGTGTCTTTGCAGGTCCTTGGATGCAGCTTGGAGGTGCTTTTTTGTGGTTTTTTGGCAATTTGCAAGTGGAGGCGGGTTTCTGGTGTAGGCGCAATGCCTGAATGCACTGTCATGTCTCTTCTGCCCTACGCGTAGCACCTGCACGCATTACTGGGTGTCAAACCTCTTGATCATAGCGCCTGAACGCGTTTAGGCCTATCGGGCTCCATGAGCGCAGTGCTAAACACTCTTGTGGGCCTATTGGGCTTCTTACGCACAACACCCGCATGATGCCCTGCCTGTCAAGCTCTCTTGGACACATCGCCTAGTGCGTTCACTGTGTCTGCCAGGAAATTCTGAGCGAACAGGTAGCGCTCGTCTGAACACACAGAGCATTCTCCTGAACGTGTAGCACATTGTAAATTTACACTTTAAAAACTCCCGAACACGTAGTGCTGGGCGCTGAAAGCATAGCGCTTGCACGAATGTGTAGCGCCAAGCAATTTGTCCAATTTTTCACTGAAACTCTCAAATTTTCCTCTTGGATGCTCTAGCTATATTTGCATGTGCACAATGAGCTGAGTGAAGGGTGAAAAAGGCATTTTATAGTCTAGGGAGATAAATTAAATTTAGAAAAACCCACTTTGCTAATGTTTTTAGTCTCTTTGTCACTTTGACTGATATTCTTTTGACTTTTTTTGCAGTAGGCGAAAGACATAAAAATGGTCTTCTTCCCTTCTAATTATTTTTCTTTGTTGCTCTTCAGGTTGTTGACATGGTGAAATTTGACTTCCTTTGGCCTATTGATGCCTTTAGCACATGTTCTGCAGATGTTTGTTTGAGTCACATGATTTACTGTGTTTTGGCTTGTTCATGCCTTTCAACCACTTTCAATTAAATAAGTGTCATGAAAACCTTGAAGTGAATCTCTTCCCTCTAATATTTGGAACATGCTAAAATGAATTTGACAACCTTGGGCACTTGCATGTTGGTAACATCTTTTAAAACTTCTTTGTTCTTACCTTGGAGATTAAATTGCCTTTTGCTTGATGGGTGACTGAGAGAATTGTTTACATCCTTCTCATTGATCTCTAGGCATGATAAATCCATCTTTGACAAGTACCATAGTCTTCACAATCATGTATGCTATCTCCTCTTTGGCCACTTCTGATTTGCAGGTGCCATGACATACTGATTTAACCCTTTATGGTGTTCTTGGAGCTTGACATATTTAGTCACATAGTAGCAACCTTATAATAAGTTTGGTCTTCCATCTTGGATCTTAACCCTATGCTTTTATTCCTTTGATCATTACATGTAAATGACTGAAAATGGGGCTTGACCTTTATTTCATTGATACTCTTTACATTCTCTTCCTTTTGAGGCAGTGAGACACTTTACCTTGGAAAACTATGGAAGTCACCTACAACAGTTTTCTTCAAACCTTCTTTCTGTGTCATGATGGAGGTTTAACATCTTCATTTTACCTCTTTTAACCATATTTGGCATGAAAAACCCCTTGGGATGATTTTGGAATTTGTTGAGATTCAACAAGATAATGAGCTTAGTGAAAATTAAGCACCTTCACTAAGTGGGGCCCACAGGCTATTTTTAGGTGTATGTCTATTTTTAGACATGGTGAGCATATTCTATAAGTTTCAGGATGTTATTTGTAGATGGTTGGTCAAATGTGAAAAAGAGATGAGATTATATTTTTATAATATTGGGCGAAGTCTATTTATAGATCGTCAATCTAAAAATAGATGCATGTCGATTATTATTAGCCCTTAATAATAATTTGAAAATAAATATCAACTTATTCTCTTGGAGCACTTTATTTCAGTGAAAATATTTGGCAAATCAGTGGGTTGAAGGAATTACACAATTCCTAGGGTGGTTAGTGACTCATGCATGGAGGACTCAGTTAGAACTGAAGTGGCAAAGCTGTGACAGAGTTGGAAGAGTAGTTATGGGATTTGTTATTCATTTTAACTCAATTACGTGAGTTAAACTCAGTTGTGCTAGTTGTATCTAGTTATAACTAAAGATACACTAGTGAGATTTTAGTGAATTAATTATTTAATTAATTCATAACTAGAGACTCATTTGCAACTAAACAAATACAACATTTAACTACTTGCATGTCAGTTCCAGTGGAGTCCCAGTGGAGAGATATGTGAAAGGGTGAGATGGACTATCTGCTGTGACTATAGTGATGCATTCAATATATCAGACACACATTGGAGATTCCAATGAGGATTGTATAGTCAAGGCAAGGCCAATTCGAATCCATTCAAATTTTTTCTTCAGCAAGGATTGCGTAGTGGAGGCAGGCTGTTAGGAGGCAAGAAATTGGTGGATAGATATGAAAATTTCTCCATGAAAGTGTGTAATGATTGTTGATTATACTGAGAGCTTGATGTACTAAGCATTGTATGATATTATTACATGATTCATTGATATAAATAATATATGATAGTTGGGGTTTTTAGCTTTTAGCTTTCCCGTTAAACAAATGTGTTTATGTGCGATTGATTTTTCTTCACATGAGTTTTGCAATTGGCGATTTAATTTCCACAAAGAATTAAGTGGAAGGATTTTGTGTTTAACATAAGATTAATTTTTTAGATCAGGAGAATCCGGTAATACTATCAATATTAATAAATTTCTACATGGCATTAGAGCAGTGTTAATCACTGGAGATTGCAATAGTGAAGCAGTGCTGAGTTGTGTGCTGGTGTACAGTTCGAATTTGTTGTAGAAATTTCTTGGTGCGACAGTTGAGTATTCATTGAAATGGCTTTCAATGGGTTGTGGTTGGAGTATGCCCTTGAGGGTAGATCAAACTACATAGCCTAGAAGGATAGGATGGAGGCGGTGCTTGAAGATAATGGACTAAAGGAGTTCATCAATAGCAATGTTCCTAAGCCTACTTCTAGTGATGTTGCATTACTTTACGCATGGAAAAAGAAGGTAGTGAAGACAAGAATAATTCTATTGGAAGGTGTGAAAGACCATATTGTGTCAAGCCTTCATGGGAAATCCACTCGATTTTCAATGTGGAAGGCTTTGAAAGATCTTTTCCAAAGCAGCAGCGACCATAGGAAGTTGGCATTGAAAGATAAGCTTAGAAAAATCAAAATGGAGAAGGGCGACAGTATTCCAAAATATCTCATGAAATTTGTCCAATGTAGGGATGAGCTGGAGAGTGTGAGAATTACAGTTGTGGATGATGACTTGGTGAGCTTGTCTCTCCTTGGGCTTCCAAAGAGTTGGCACAACTATGAAGAATCTGTCAATGAATAGGAGAAACTGCCAGATTAGGAGCGACTTTGGTCGGATCTTGTGCGGGAGGAGATAAGGCAGAATACCAGGGATGGCTCTTCATCAAAGAATGATGATGAATATAATTGCGCTTTGGATGCCAAAGCAAGGAAAGGGAAGGGGAATAAATCTCATCCAAAATCTGAGGCTAAAGGCAAGAAACTGGATTTTTCCAAAGTGAGTGTTTTCACTGTCACGAACATGGGCATCTCGCCACTAACTACTCACAGAAAAAGAAGAACAAGAAGGTTTTTGGAGCTGTAGTAGGTGAGGCCTTAGCCTCGCAATTTGAAATTTATTTCTCTTTGATCGCATGCTTGGTTTCAAGAATAATGGGATCAGTGTGGTATCCTGATAGCGGTGCTTACTTCCATATGATGGGAGACAAGGAGTTGTTTAGTGACTTGGAGGAGAAGGATCTCCAAATGCATATAGAGATGGGCGACGATGGTAGATACAGTGCGATCAACATTGGAACCATTACCTTTGAGAGGGAGTCAGGTAAACCATTTCTATTGAAAGATGTTATGCATGTTCTAGGTCTAAAGAAGAAATTGGTCTTGGTGGCTATGTTGGAGGACAGAGGTTATGACATTGTTTTCAGCGAGGGAAAAGATTTCCTATGACATAAAAAAATAGGTCAAACCAAGAGGATAGGGATTCGAGTTAAGAATATCTACAAGTTGGAGGTATGTGGATGCACTGCAATGCTGGTCAAAGCAGAAGAAGTGGTGAGTAGGGATGAGGGCGAATTATGGCAGAGAGATTGGGCCATCTTCACCATGGCACCTTGAATATTTTACAGCAAATTTATACTGGACTTCCCAAGGGTACCCTTGCACAGTCAGATCAGTGCAAGGGATGTACTATGGGTAAGTTTGTGAAGACCACCTTTCATGAGAAGGAGAACCGTGCTTCAGTGATCCTCGAGAGAATTCACACAGACGTGTGTGGACCTTTCTTGGTTGATTCAATAGAAAAACAGAGGTATTATGTTATATTTGTTGATGACTATTCTCATAGATGCTGGATCTTCTTCATGCAAAAGAAGAGCGAAACATTCTCAAAGTTCTATGAGTTTAAATCATTGGTGGAGAAGGAGTCAGGAAGCAAGTGAAGGCTCTAAGGAGCGATAATGGTGGTGAATATATCTCGAACGAATTCAAAGTCTTCTGTAGCAAATAAGGAATTCGAAGAGAACTCATAGCACCTCATAACCCACAACAGAATGGGGTCGCTGAGAGGAAGAACAAAATGATCGTGGGTGCTGCATGAGCTATGCTACATGACCAGGGCCTACAGGTGCACTTGTGGGTGGAAGTATGCAACACTGCGGTTTATGTGCAAAACCGTTGTCCTCATAGAGTACTTGGCATGAGTACATATGAAGAATATTTTATTGGTAAGAAGCCTAATATTTCTCATCTGAATATTTTTGGCTTATTTGTTTACATTCATGTGACAAAGGACGCCAGGAAGAAGCTGGAGCCGACTACAGAAGTTGGGATATTTGTGGGGTACACAAAAACACCTCATAATTATTGTGTGTATTTTCCAAACATTCTAATGACTGTGGTGCAATGGGATATAAAATTCAATGAGGTGAAAGCCATGAAGTTATCGCTTGAGATGGAGCTACACTTGCATGAAGAGGAGGAGCTACTTGCTCCCAAAGATGAGCCTCAAGATGTGGATCAGCCACAGGAGGAGGATTATGGAGTGGAGGAGTCCACTCACGTAGAGCCAAACATCAGAACAGGAAGAAGGCGTACCACAAAAGCTGAGAGAATAAAGCTTGATGTGGCATAGAATGTAGGATTCCCTACATCACAGTGCAGACAGAGACAATCACCTGACCGATTTATTGGATACATGGCTCTTATGAGCAATTGTATCATGACAGAGCCATCTTCTTTTGAAGAAGCAGCGCAGTAGCCCACATGGGTGGATGCCATGGTGGAGGAGCATGACTCCATTGTCAGAAACAATTCTTGGGAGATTGTTCCAAGGCTAGTTGGTAAATTAGTGGTAGGTTCAAGATGGATCTACAAGGTAAAGCAAGCTGCTGATGGGAGCGTCGAGAAGTATAAGGCAAGATTTTTTTCCTGGGGCTTCTCATAGATCGAGGGGATTGATTATGAAGAAACATTTGCACCTGTTGCACAGTATTATTCCATAAGGACCATCCTTTCTCTCTCAGCGCAGATGGGTTGGAAAATTCATTAGATGGATGTGAAGATTGTGTTCCTTAATGGGATCATTGAGGAAGAAGTGTACATTGAGCAGCCTGAAGGATTTGAGATCTTCAGCAGCGATTTGCATGTGTGTGACTCAAAAGAGCACTATATGGGCTGAAGAAAGCACCCTGTGCTTGGTACACATGGATCGACAGCTATTTCACTGGACTTGGCTTCACCAAGAGTGAGGCGGATACAAACTTGTACCAAATTGTGGTGGAGGGTAAGATTTTAATAATTTTCCTTTATGTTGATGATTTAATACTAATGGGTGATGAGTAGTTGATACACTCATGCAAGGCAGATCTTGCAAAGGAGTTTGAGATGAAGGATTTGGGCCTCCATCATTATTTCCTTGGATTGGAAATATGGAAGCGAGAAGGTGAACTATTTGTGTCTCAAGGAAAGTATGCTTGGGAGATACTTGGTAAGTTTCACATGGAGGACTGTAAGCCCATGGATACTCCTCTTCCAGGAAATTGGAGGAAAGAGGATGCTACATCGGCAAAGGTAGTGGATGCCACTTTTTATCGAAATTTGGTGGGTTCACTCATGTATTTAGTTAATACAAGACCGAACATATGCTATGCAGTGAACTAGCTTAGTCAAGCATTGGTTAAGCCTACCAAGCTCTTTTGGAAGGCAGGAAAGCATGTCCTGAAGTATCTCAGGGGCACATCTGAGTATGGCTTATGGTACAAACAAACGGATGAAGTGAATTTGCACGGCTTCAAGGATGCAGATTGGGCAGGCAGCTCAAAAGACAGAAAGAGCACATCAGGAGGGGTTTTCAATATTAGATATACAATAGTTTCTTGGTACAGCAGGAAACAAACATCTGTGGCACTCATTTCAGCGGAATCATAATACATGGCAGCAAGTCAAGCTGCATGTGAGGCTATCTAGATGAGGAAGATCCTGGTCGATTTTTTCGATTCTCATTTAGATCCTACAATGATACTTTGTGATAATCAAAGTTGCATTAAAATATCGAGTAATCTTGTGTTTCATGATAGATCTAAACACATAGATATGTATTATCATCATATCAGAGATTGTGTGCAGTGGAAGATCATGTGGCTTCAGTACATTCCTATGGAAGATCAGGATATAGATATTCTGACAAAGGCACTTAGCAGGAGAAAATTTGAATACCATAGAGGCAGGATCAAGGTGAAGGATGATCCCTATCTTGTTGAGAGGGAGTGTTGAGATTCAACAAGATGATGAGCTTAGTGAAAATTAAGCACCTTTACTAAGTGGGGCTCGTAGGATATTTTTAGGTGTATGTCTATTTTTAGACATGGTGAGCATATTCTATAAGTTGCAGGATGCTATTTGTAGATGGTTGGTCTAATGTGAAAAATATATGAGATTCCATTTTTATAATATTGGGCGAAGTCTGTTTATAGATCATCAATCTAAAAATAGATGCATGTCGATTATTATTAGCCCTTAAAAATAATCCGACAATAAATACCAACTTATTCTCTTGGAGCACTTTATTTCAGTGAACAGATTTGGAAAAACAGTGGGCTGAAGGAATTACACAATTCCTAGGGTGTTTGGTGACTCATGCATCGAGGACTCAGTTATAACTGAAGTGGAAAAGTTGTGACAGAGTTGGAAGAGTAATTATGGGAGTTATTATTCAGTTTAACTCAGTTAAGTGAGTTAAACTCAGTTTTTCTAGTTGTATCTAGTTCTAACTAAAGATACACTAGTGAGAGTTTAGTGAATTAATTATTTAATTAATTCATAACTAGAGACTCACTTGCAACTAAATAAATACAACGGTTAACTACTTGCATGTCAGTTCCAGTGGAGACCTAGTGGAGAGATAGGTGAAAGGGTAAGATGGACTGTCTGTTGTGACTATAGTGATGCATTCAATGCATCAGACACACATTGGAGATGCCAATGAGGATTGCACAGTCAAGGCAAGGCCAATTCGAATTCATTCAGAGGTCTTCTTTAGCAAGGATTGCGTAGTGGAGGCAAGCTATCAGAAGGCAAGAAATTGGTGCATATATATGCAAATTTCTACAAGACAGTGTGTAATTATTGTTGATTTTAGTGAGAGCTTGATGTACTAAGCTTTGTATGAGATTATTACATGATTCCATTGATATCAATAATATATGATTGTTGGGGTTTTTTAGCTTTCATATTTCGTGTTAAACAACTGTGTTTATGTGCGATTGATTTTTCTTCATATGAGTTTTGTAATTGGTTATATAATTTCCGCAAAGAATTAAGTGGAAGGATTTTGTATTTAACATAAGATTAATTTGTTGGATCAGGAGAATCTAGTAATACTATCAGTATTAATAAATTTCTACAGAATCTTTGCAAACAGTGATATCTTCAGGAATCCTTTATTGTCATTATGGAGTTCAAACTTACCCTTTTACCTTTCTTTGATATTTTTACCAAAACCCTAGGTTTCTTTAAGCACAAGTTCTTTCCTGTCTTCTTGCCATGAGTTGTATTGTTTTGGGATTAGACCTCCTAACTCATCAAATCACTGTTGATGGATCTCTTAACACTCCTGCAGAAGTGTCAAAATCTTAGCATTCACAAAACTTGATTTTTGACAAGGTACTCTTCTTTGGAGACTTTCAAATCTTTCTTGAACAAAACATTTACTGACCTCCTTTCATATTTGAGTCATCTTCTAGCATATGAAAAAAAGTGCTTAAAACACCAAGGATGACCCTATAACTTATGAAACCCTAATTGACCTAGTGGGAGGATTTTTTGACCCGGAATTTGACTGGAATTGGTTTTAGAGTCTTTAAGTGTAAAAAACAGAGTATTGACAAAGTAATGTTTTTGAAGATCCAAAATCCAATGTGCTTGGTTTATCTAAAGAGCCTACAAAGATGGTTTTGAGACCATCAACCCTTGAGAGACCTGGTGAACATGGAAAAGAAAGGATGTTTGGTAACCCTAGATGGGAAGTGGAGTGATGGCAAAATAAAAACAAAGTGTTGAGGTTATGGATGGGAAAATAGGATAAATATGAGTGGCATGAGCCCATGAGGGGTCTTTTAGGAGTGGTATTTTAAACATGGAATGGCCGAGTAGAAAAATAGTGAAAAAATTATTTTAAGGATAACAAAGGCAGTGAGATTTCTAAAACTCACAATATTCATGAATCTTGTTTTTAGAAATCTAGAACTGATATTTAGTCATCCACAGATAGTGAAAATTACTGATGACTAACATCCATGATACATCATCATGCTGAGTCCTCACAGGATGGTGAGATTAAAGACTTCCAGAACAATCTAGACACCATGCCCAATTTTGTGTCATTGAGTCAGATTTTTAGTCTAGATTTTCAAGAAAGTCACGACTCTCTACCTCCCTCACCACCATCTCTAGCAACACCTCTGTGTACTCTTGAGCCTAATACCACTCTTGTTGAGATTAGTCTGGGAAAATCCTTGCATATCAATTCAGACTTGGATTCATCCCAGCAAGAGCAGCTTGTGAATTTGTTGTGAAACCCTCTTGATGCCTTTGCATGGGGCTACGAAGATACTAAAGGCATCCGTCCTAAAACTTGTACCCACCATATCTATATTCAGGATGGAGCCCGACCTGTCCGGCAACCCCAAAGGTGTATAAAATCAACTCTAAGAGATGTTGTAAAGGAATAATTGCAAAAAATCTTAGATGCTAATTTTATCTATCCTATTTCTGATATCCAGTGGGTCTCCCCATTGGTGTTAGTCCTCAAAAAATATGGTAGATGGTGCATTTGCATTGATTATAGAGAATTGAACAAAGCCATTATTAAGTATTACTTCCCCCTTCCTTTCATCGATCAGGTGATTAATACCCTTGTTGGTAGGAAGTAATTTTCTTTTTTAGATGGCTTTAGTGGTTATGACCAGATATAGATTACATCCGAGGATCAAGATAAAACCACTTTTACATGTCCATGGGGTACATTTTCTTACCGAGTGCTTCCCTTTGGACTATGTAATGCTCGGACTACCTTTCAAAGGGCAGTCCTGGCCATTTTTGCTGACCTTGAGTGTGTAGAAATTTATATGGATGACTTCTCTGTGTTTGGTGATTCATTTCAGGATGGCCTTAAAAATCTAGAAAAGGTGCTTCTACATTTTCCAAGAATATAATCTTTCTTTGAGTGATAAAAAGTGTAGATTAATGTGAAAAGAAGGTATAGTTCTAGGCCACCTCATCTCTGATAAAGGTATCTAGGTTGACCCCGCAAAAATAGAAATTATTGTGAGTCTCCCTGCACCCAAAGCTCAAAGGGAAGTGAGAGGTTTTATAGGACATGCGGGCTACTATACTAAGATTCATTGAGAACTTTTCCAGGATAGATACACCCCTTTTTCAACTTTTAGCTAAGGATAGTGAGTTTTCTTGGTCCACAACTTGCCAACTGTCATTTCAGACATTAAAGGAAAAATTAGTACAAGCACCAGTTTTGAGAGGACCAAACTAGTCCCTACGATTTCACATTTCCTCTGATGTTTCAGATATGGCTATTGGTGCAGATTTATGAAAATAAGAAGAAAAACAATCCTATGCTATCTACTTGATCAGTAAAAACTTGTCACCTGATGAATTAAACTACACAGTTACTGAGAAATAGTTTTTAGCTGTAATTTTTGCTATTAATAAATTCAGACACTACATTATAGGGTATGAAGTTTTTGTGCATATTGATCATTATGCAAAAAAATATTTGAGGAATAAACCATTAACTAGTGGTAGAATGACAAGGTGGTTATTATTATTACACGAATTTAGTATTATTGTTGTTGATAGGATAGGAAAATCTAATGTAGTAGAAGATTATCTTTCACGATTAAATAATCATGATGAATTTATTCATGTTGATGATGACTTTCTTGACGAAAATATTTTTGTTGTGTCAACAAAATCTCCATGGTTCCCTGACATAGCTAACTATTTAGTCACCGGAAAAACACCACCTCACTTATCTGCTCGTGAGAAGCACAATATTATATTGAAAAGTGTTGCATACTCCTGGATTCAAGGAGACCTCTTCTACACTGGACCAGATCTTATTATCCTTAGATGTGTAAGAGACTAGAAGTGTTTGATATCTTAAAATCTGCCCATGATGAACCTTGCAGAGGTCACTTCGCTGATAAGCAGACTGCATACAAATTTTTACGAGTTGGCTATTTTTGGACCTCCTTGTTTAAGGTTTCCAAACAATATGTCAAGCGATGTGATAGTTGTCAATGAGTGGGCAAACCTAATCAAACCAATGAAAATCCTTTATGTCCTCAGGTTATGATTGAGCCTTTTGAAAAATAGGCCATTGATTTTGTACAACCAATAAATCCAACATCATTAAATAAAAATCATATTTTGGTTTGTACAGATTTCATTACAAAATGGGTAGAAGCTAAATTTATTTCTTTTGCTACTGAAAAAATTGTTGTTGATTTTCACTTTACTGAAATATTTACTAGATTTGGTGTGCCTAGAGACATTTTTTCTGACAATGGTCTGCAGTTTACTTCTAATCTGGTACAGGGAGTGATGGAGCAGTACAAAATCCAGCACAGGAAATCTACGCCATATCACTCACAAGAAAATGGTCAGGTGGAGTCCACAAACAAGGTGATTGAGTCCATCCTCATGAAGACAGTAAATATCCGTAGAAAGGATTAGGCTAACAAATTACCAGAAGCCTTGTGGGAATACCGAACCACTTGGAGGAACAACACGAGACACACACCATATGATCTGGTGTATGGGAAACAATTCCTCTTGCCAATAGAGTTCCAGATCAAAACTTTCAAGACTGCAATCCAAATAGGGCTAGATCTCTCTGAAGCGCAATGACAACGTATTATACAGTTGAATAAGTTAGATAAATTTCTAAGGGATCTTTTTCAGCAGAACATGTTGTTTCAAAAACAATGCAAGAAGTGGCGTGATAATTCTATTTGAAAGAAGTAGTTCCAACTGGGTGATTGGGTACTCCTTTACAATTCTAGATTTAAATATTTTAAAGGGAAATTCCATACACACTGGATGTGACCTTATGAGGTATGTTATGGTCTCGTGATTTGGAAGATTGGCTAAACCAAATGATAGGGTAACATTAGACTAGTCTTTAGAGTCCTAGGACCTAGCCTTCATGGAATCAGAGAGGGATCTCTCTATTGTGTGAAGAATGTGAGCTTGTTCGCTTTGAATAATTGATTTTAGGCTAGTTTTTTAAGTACAGTTTGTTTTCTTTTTTGGGTTGGGGTAAGATGATTAAGTAGGATAGGTGGAATGAGATAATATCAAATCAATAGGGCTATGGGGTCAAATGAAGTCGAGGGTGTCGAAATGATGAATCAGAGTGTATTGCGGGGCCAATTTAGAAAGGTTAATGGATCCTTAGGTGATGATGAGGTGTAATGAACATTAAGTTTGGGAAGAACTAAGAGATATTAAACATATATAGTCTGAAAGAAATAACTCACGAGGTAGGGCAAACAATTAATCTCTATGAACAATACTCAAAATAATAAACATGTAAGATGAACAATCCAGTGGCACATAGAAGCATTAGAACTCCTAACTTTGGGAAATCCACCTTTAGATTTTTGAGAAAACACATAAGATAAACAAACATTTCAATATATGGAGAGGTAACTCCTGAACAACATATATCAAACTATTGGGAAGTTTGAAACAAGTTGATGAGTATGGGCAAAGGGCAAGATCAAAACAAGACCTCTTTGTACTAACCTAATCAACCAGTATTCCATAGAAAAGCTTCATAATAAGTTTTTGAAAACTTTAAATAAGCAGGACATACCATGAATCATATTTATAATCTAGCATACTAATCATTCATGAAAAAAAGAACAAGTTTTAGTGGGCCTAAGGAGCAGTCAAGAATTCCTTAAGACGAACTAAAAGAAGAAAACATCAAAACTATAGCAAACAGTGTTGGAAATACTGAGAGGAGGGGGGTGAATCAATATTCCTTTCAATTAGAGCATTAGTTAATCTTCAATTATTATCAGTGTTTGTACAATGATAGCAGCAAACAAGAGGAACACAAATGCACACATTTTTTAAGGTGGAAACCCACTTTAGGACAAAAACCACCTAATGCTTTTCTAATAATTCTTTAATATTCAACTCCAATTGAAATTAAAGCTCCAACTTCCTAGGATCTAGAAAAGCATTCTTCTCCAGCTCCCACTGGAAGGATGCTCCAACGTGTGAGATTCTTCAGTAGTCAACTTAATGGATGCCCCAACACCGGATGTGATACAACTCACCCTAGCACCACCCTACCACCCTATAGAAGAATAAAAGAAGAATGGACTCCCGTACCAAGGAAAATGGTCCACTTTGCAATGATATAGAATGATGCAGAAGAAGAAGATATACTAGACCATAACCCCAACTTTGACACAACCACCTAATGATGATCCTAGACCTCCCAACACTACCTCTTCAACCCTTGGCAGATAGATACTAGTACAATTTGTAAAATAATGTATTTACAATGACTAAGTACAATGATACCTTTACAATGATTGTATGCAATGCTGCCCACTTGAAGACTTCATATGATGAACTTCTTGTTGCTTTTATGCACCTTGGTTTCTGATATTTTCATTCTACCCTCTGTTGCACCTTGCTTTTCTTTGCTGCCATAGAAATTATGGTCCTTTGCAACCCTTGACAACACATGATCTACATTTTTCTTGCCTTCTAGGAGCTCGATATTAAATCTGGTTTATCTCTGTTATTTCAAATCCTCAATATCTTATTTTTGGTCTTGTAGTAGTCCTCTGAGTTTTCTTTCCAATTCCATAGGTCTGACCCAATTTGGACTCTTCAAGAGAGATTTATACCCAATCTCTCACAATGCCCTAATTATGGACTATTTCAGTGAGCGCACTTGTATGACATGCCACGTGTCATTCTTTCTTCATTTGAATCTGAAATTGATAGAGAAAAAATTAAATACTATGCACTATCCACCAAGTTTTACGAAATTCCAATCCGATACTCAGAGAGAGAGTTATGACAAATTTAACAACGTCACTTCTTTGAGATGAATTTTAGGAGCCTGCAAAAACCCCGACTTCAACAGATCATGTCTCCAAAAATGTTGCACACATTGATCTTAAATTGTTACAAAAGCTTCCTCAAGATTTCAGCTTCACATCATAAAAATTTCAGCTTCTGAACCTTCGTAGAAAAAATGTTAGAGCCCAAATTCCATGATGACCTGTTTCAGATGGTGAAATCCCTTGCCTAAGGAGGAAAAGAAGATCACAATTTATATAAATTCTTAATTTGAGAGGGGCTTCAACAAGTGAATGTGGGAGGGATTTTAGGAGCTTAAAAAATATTAATTATGACTTTTCAATGACCCATTCCCCAACCCCATGGGGTTTTAGCCCACTAACTGGGGGTACAAACTTCAAATATGAATATCTCTCAAACCGTGAAGAATTACATGGTGTGCCATATATCAACGGAAACATATCGACAAGCAGAAACCATCAAAATCATTATTGACCTAGAATATATTAATTTGGTTGGTAAAAATTCCCATGCAATATTGGGTTAGCCCGTGGTGTTGCTTGGGTTGACATCAATGACAACTGTTAATCAACAATCTCCCCCTTTGGCATTTATGGAAACACAAGTACTCCCCCTGTGATCATGACACCTCTTCCTACAACATTATCTCCCCCTTTGACATCAATGGAAAAGGGTAACTCCCCCTGAAACACAACCATCCTGCAGACCTGTACACACTTCCACTCCCCCTGACACACAACCGTCTTGCAAACCTGTAATCTAATGAGAACTTGGGAGAATCCCAAGCTTTTGACGAAGATATTCAAATGCTTCATGAGGTAAAGGTTTAGTGAAGATATCAACAATTTGTTCTTTTGTACAAACATGCTCAAGTTTGATATTCTTTTAAGCGACTTGTTCTCTAACAAAATGATATTTGATCGGAATGTGTTTTGTTTTTTAATGCATGACAGGATTCTTGGAGATGCTGATGGCACTAGTGTTGTCACAGAATATGGGAATAGGCTCACTAAATTGTAATTTAAGATCTTGAAAAGTTATTTTCATCCAAAGGACTTGAGTACAACATGATGCTGTTGCAATTTATTCTTCTTCCGTTGTAGATAACGAGATTGAAGTTTTCTTTTTGCTCAACCATGATACGAGACAACCACTTAAATAGAATGCTGCTCCACTAGTACTCTTACGATCATCAATTCTTCCTGCCCAATCTTCATCTGTAAAGTCTTGAATAATGAGATTACTACCCTTGGGATACCACAAGCCATATTCTTCTGTGCCCTTTAGATATCGAAGAATTATTTTGACGGCAATAATATGTGATTCTTTTGGTGTTGCTTGGAATCTTGCTACTTGTCCAACTACTTGCATAACATCTGGCCGAGAGGCTGTTAAATATAGAAGACTACCAATCATATATCTGTACAACCTCTGATCCACATCATTAGATGAGTCGTCTATGCTCAATTTGAAACCTGTTACCATCGGAGTAAGGATGGGTTTGCAATATTCCATTTTGAATTTCTTGATTATTTCCTTGATGTCCTTGGCTTGACATATAAATATTCCTTTCTCTTGCTGAGATATTTGAAGCCCTAAGAAGTATGCCAGCTCACCAAGTAAAGACATCTCAAACTCACTTTGCATCTTTGTAGAAAAGTTCTTACTTAGTCGATCATCATTGCTACCAAATATTATATCATCCACATATACCTCAATGATTGTTAAATTATCTTTATATATTTGTAAATAAATATTTCTATCAACAGTACCTTTCTTGAACCCTTGTTGACATAGATATCCATCAAGACGAGCATACCATGCTCTGGGAGCCTGCTTGAGACCATATTGAGCCTTCTTTAACCTGTAGACATAGTCATCTTTTTGTGATAGTAGAAAACCTTCAGGTTGTTCGATGTAAACTTCTTCTTCTAATTCTCCATTCAAAAATGCTGACTTAACATCCATTTGGTAGACTTTGATTTTTCTTGAACATGCATAGGCGAGAAACATTCGGATGGCTTCCATTCTGGAAACTAGTGCAAATTTTTCGTCGAAATCAATTCCTTCCACTTGTGCATAGCCTTTGCAAACCAATCTTGCTTTGTTTCTGGTAACCTGACCATCTTCATTCAATTTTTTCCTGAACACCCATTTAGTCCCAATGAAATTTTTATCTTTTGGTCGTGGAACTAATTCCTAGGTGTTATTCTTCTCAATTTTCTCAAATTCTTCATTCATAGCTACTACCCAATTTTCATTATGGCTGGCTTCCTCAAAAATACTAGGCTCAAAGGTTGCTAGAAAAGCAATGTGAGCTTGTTGTGATGAACGAACCTGTCGACCTTCATTTATGTCACCATTGATTTGATTTGATGGATGGTTATTTTGAATCCACTCTTTTGTTCTCTTTGGATGAGCTTCTTGTTGTTGTTCTGGTATATCTTGATGATCATTGTTTACTTCTTCCTCGTTGATAGTTTATTCTTGTTCTACAATTTTATCTGTGTTTTTTTTAGCCTCTGTCTCAAGTTTCAAAGATTCTAGATCCTCATCATTACTCTCTAGAACACCATCTTCGTCAAATGTAACATTTATGCTCTCCACTATTTGTTTTTGTCTTAGATTATAGCATTTATAGGCCTTTATTTTGCGTGAGTAACTAACAAAGATACCTTCATCAACACGTGATTCAAACTTACCGAAATTTTGATTTTCTCTTTTGATATAACATTTCCTTCCGAAGATTCTGAAATATTTTACATTAGATGGTTTTCCTTTCCACAATTCATATGGATTCTTGTTGCAATTATTTCTGAGAAGACTTCGGTTGATAATGAAGATTGCCTTATCAATTGCTTGAACCCAAAATTTTTCATCCAATTTTGAGTCCTTCAACATTTTTCTACCCATTTCCTGTACAGTTCTATTCTTTCTTTCAGCAACTCCATTTTGCTGAGGTGTTTGTGCTATTGAAAATTGCCTTTTTATTCCATTTTCGTCACAATATTGCTAAAATAATTTGGAAGTGAATTCTCCACCACTATCTAATCTTAAACACTTTATTTTCAAATCAGTTTCATTTTAAACCAACTCCATGTAGATCTTAAAGCACTCAAATGCTTCATATTTTTTTCTTTAGGAAACTGATGGCTGTCATCCTAGTATAGTCATCTATCATTAACATGAAATATAATTCTTCGTCTAAGCCTTTTGTTCTCATAGGACCACATAGATCAGTATGTATCAATTCCAATGGATGTGATGCAAAGTGTTCTTTTGTTTTAAATTGGAATTTTGTCTGCTTTCCATGCCGACATGCCTCACATAATGTGTTGGAAGGTTTTGCGATTTTTGGCATTTCTCGTGTTGCTTCCTTTTTGCTTATCCTGACAATATTGTCAAAGTTTATGTGACCCATTTTTTTGTGCCATAACCAGCTTTCATCTTCTTTAGCTAGTAGACATGCTTTAGTTGCTTCATCCAGAACATATATGTTGTTTGGAGCTCGACTTGTTGTAGCCACAATTTTACCATACCTGTCTTTCCTGATTTCACATTTTGTGGAGTTGAATAACATTGTGTGTCCTTGATCACACATTTTTCCAACATTGAGCAGATTGTGATTCATGTTTTTGACCAATAGAACATTCTTGGCTATAACATATTTTCTTCCGAGAGTGATGGTACCTGATCCTATAACATTTGAAGATCCATAATTTCCAAAGGATATGGTACCATCCTTCTTCTCTTTCAGAGATACAAATTTCCTTCTATCTCCAGTCATATGCATTGAGCAACCGCTGTCAACATACCACACATCTTTATTTTTTTGAGCCTTGAGAGCGAGAGCACAATCATCAGTCTTCTTCTTCTTCCATGTTCGTTCATTTTGTGGCTTCGAAGACTCTTCTGGAGGATTTTCAAGTCTACAGTCTCTGGCTATGTGTCCAAAGTTCTGACATTTATAACATTCCATATTATTTCTTAAATGTTCAAATCTATTGATGTTTTGTTGAGCCTTGGGAGGTTCATATTTGAAGAATCTCTTGGAATTGTATTGGTTCCTAGGGTACGTGCGACATTCTAAAACTTTATGACCAAATTTTCCACATGAATAACAATATCCATGAAAAATATGTTGGTACCTGGATGAAAATCTTCATCGAGGAATCGTCTTCCAAGGATGTGCTTTCGAATCTTGTCCAATGAAGTCTTCATGTATGTCAGATCTCATAGGTTCATTGTATTTTGTTGTAGAAGGTCCTGCTTCTTCTTCTTTGTAACCAAGGCCAGTTCTTTCGTTGTAAGATCGTTGATTGTTGATGAGTTCTTCCAATTCCCTTGAGTTGTTGACATAGTTTTGGACAATTTTTCCCTTCTTCACTTCCTTACGCAATGAGACTACTTCGGCTTCTAATGCTTCCCTTTCTTGGTTGCTTTCTTCCAACTTATTTTGAAGTGACTCTTCAATACATTTGTGTTCTTCAACCTCAATTTTGAGACCTTGAACTTGTTCTTCAAGAGTATTGGAACTGATCTTCTCAACATTGAGCTCTTTTATAAGCTTGATTGCCTCCTCGTAAAATTCTTCTATGGTCAACCCTTCTTCTTCATTGTTTGATACTTCTTGTTTATTGTGCTTGGACATAAACACTACTTTCTCATTGGCTTCTTATTTTTTGTCACTTTCTTCATTGGATGATGAGCTATCTTCTTTAGAGAGAAAGTTCCTTTTGGATCCTTTCTTTTTGCCTTGCTTGTTGAAATTCTTAAAGCCTTTCCTTCCTTTTGAGTTTCCATCACTTTTATTCGGACATTTTTCTACGAAATTCCCAAACTCACCACAACCGAAACATATCAATGGAAGTTTACCTTTGAATTTTCCCTTACCAGGTTTTAGTTTTTTCGTAAAGTAAGCATATTCTTCATCTGAAAGACCTTCTCCATCATCTCCCTTTTCTTCACACTTGCAGGTGCATGTCATTTCAATTGAAGGTTGTTTGTCCTTATTGGTTTTCTTAGATGCAACGAACGCAATTTCTAGGTTTGAAGTACCCTTTTCTTCATCAATTCTCATTTCATATGCTATGAGAACTCCCTGTAATTCTTCCTTGCCGAGATTTTCCATATTTGCACTGTATTCTAAGATTGATACCTTTGGGTTGAATCTCCCTGGTAAGGTTCTAAGAATCTTCCGTATAATAGTCTTCTCGTCAACTAGCTCTCCCAATCCTTCCAGATTATTGGTTATTTCATTAACGTATTGGAAGTATGCAGCAATGTTCCAATCTTCTTTCATTCCGAGTTGCTCAAATTTTGCTCTATATATTTGAAGCTTTGCTTCTTTGACATTTGAGTCACCTGCATATATATTCTCAAGCTTGTCCCATACATTTTTGGCTGTTTTACAACCCAACACATGGCAGTAAACGGTTATGCTCCAACGTGTAATATTCTTTACTTTTGTCATTTGCCATTCTTCTTGCACTTGTTCATACGCGGTTGATGTAAATCCATTTTGAATAGTGTCCCATACTTCGTAACCTTGCGCCAGATGAAGACCTCCATTCTTCCTTTCCCAAAGTGCATAATTATTTTCAACTTGAATAGAGGTACACCATTCTTGGTATGCTCCATGACCTCCTTCCAGCTGTTAAACTGCTATTGAAGGAACCAAGCTCCGATACCAATTGTTGGAAATACTGAGAGGTGGGGTGAATCAGTATTCATTTTAATTAGAGCATCAGTTAATCTTCAATTATTATCAGTGTTTTTACAATGATAGCAGCAAACAAGAGGAACACAAATGTACACAGTTTTTAAGGTGGAAACCCACTCCGGGACAAAAACCACCTAATGCTTTTCTAATAATTCTTTAATATTCAACTGCAATTGAAAATAAAGCTCCAACTTCCTAGAATCTAGAAAAGCATTCTTCTCTAGCTCCCACTGGATGGATGCTCCAATGCTCGAGATTCTTCAGTAGTCAACTGAACGGATGCCCCAACACCCAATGAGCTACAACTCACCCTAGCACCACCTACCACCCTATAGAAGAATAAAAGAAGAATGGACTCCCGTACCAGGGAAAATGATCCACTTTACAATGATATAGAATGATGTAGAAGAAGAAGATATACTAGAACATAACCCCAACTTTGACACAACCACCTAATGATGATCCTAGACCTCCCAACACTACCTCTTCAACCCTTGGCAGATAGATACTAATCCAATTTGTACAATAATGTATTTACAATGACTAAGTACAATGATACCTTTACAATGATTGTATGCAATGCTGCCCAATTGAAGACTTCATATGATGAAATTATTGCTACTGTTATGCACCTTGGTTGCTACTCTTGTCATGCTACCCTCTGTTGCACCTTTCTTTTCTTTTTTGATGTAGAAATTCTGGTCCTTTGCAACCCTTGACAACACATGATCTAGCTTTTTCTTTCCTTCTATAAGCTCGATATTGAATCTAGTGTATCTCTGTTATTTCATATCCTCAATATCTGATTTTCAGTCTTGTAGTAGTACTCTAAGTCGTCTTTCCAATGCCATAGGTCTGAACCAATTTGGATTCTTCAAGAGAGAGTTATACCCAATCTCTCACAATGCCCTAATTATGGACTGTTTTAGGAGAGTGCACTTGTACAACATGCCACGTGTCACTTTTTCTTCATTTGGCTCTGAAATTGATAGAGAGAAAATTATAGACTATGTACTATCTTCCAAATTTTATGTAATTCCAATCTGATACTCAGAGAGAGAGTTATGATGGATTTACCAAGGTCACTTCTTTGAGATGAATTTCAGGAGCCTGCAAAAACCTTGACTTCCACAGATCATATCACCAAAAATAGGGTGCACCTTGATCTGAAATTTTTATAGAAGTTTCCTCAGGATTTCAGCTTTTCCTCATAAAAATTTCAGCTTCTGAACCTTCGTAGAAAAAAATTTAGAGCGCAAATGCCACAATTACCTGTTTCAGATGATGAAATCCCTTGCCTAAGGAGGAAAAGAAGATCACAATTTATATAAATGCTTAAGTTGAGAGGGGCTTCAACAAGTGAATGTGGGAGGGATTTTAGGAGCTTAAAAAATATTAATTATGACTTTTAAATGACCCATGCCCCAACCCCATGGGGTTTTATCCCACTAACTGTGGGTAGAAACTTCAAACATGAATATCTCTCAAACCGTGAAGAATTAAATCGTGTGCCATATATCAACGGAAACATATCGACAAGTAGAAACCATCAAAAGCATTATTAAACTAGAATATACTAATTTGGTAGGTCAAAATTCCCATGCAATATTGGGTTAGCCCCTGGTGCTACTTGGGTTGACATGAATGACAACCGTTGATCAACAAACGGGAGGTTTGAGGTGCTTCCATGAGCATATCTCAACCTATACTTTTCTAATCTATATCAAATAAGCAGAATGACACACAATGAGGAAAATAAAACACTAACAAGTTAGAAAAAACATCACCATTCACCAAGCTATGGAATCCTGCAAGAAAACCTCTCCAACATCAAGCCACACAAGCCATTCATTCACTTCATAAAACCGAATATCTTCTCCAAGCTAATAAACCATGTATTTCTCTGTAACACATCAAGTCCCAACTATTTACAATGAATCCTCATGGCTTATATAACAAGCAAGGAGGCAGAGAGCTCACTAGAGCATCTAGAAGCCTATTGGCCAAAAATAAATATCTTAACTTGTCCTTGAGGCCCTACAAGGTCCAAGGCACAAAATATCTTCCAAAATATCTTTTCTGAACTAAAATAACAAAAATATTGACTTTTAGGCTCTGAAATACATGATGAAACTTATCTAACACACATTTTATCAATTACACACAGGAACGCAACATACTGTCTCAAAAACTTGAAAATTTTCCACGAGCGCAACACCAAAAAAGGTCTTTTTGCAACAGGGTTTTGGAGGCCTTCCTGATGTCGGAAAAGGCTCTGCGATGGCCTGTTGGAAAGATGTGGATGTATACTTTCCAAATATACCTTTTTTTCCTCAATATAACCTTTAAAAGTTTCCCAAAAAGTGGAAAAAACCAAGGCTTCTAGGAGTGCAACACCTGCTCAAAAAGGAGGGCAAAAAGGTGAAAATTTGAGTGTTTTTTACCCTTTTGGGAGACCAAAACAACTCCAATTGAGCTGAAATTTGGTGAGCACACTCCTCTCATGATGGGGAATCCAAAAATGTAAGCTGCACCCCCTGAAAATTCCCTAGGAAAAAGCACATCACAGGTGGTGTTGCGTTCTTAGGCTTGAAAATTTGCAAAAAACAAAAACTTGTTCAATTCTCCTCAAATTTGGTATGTAGGTGCCTCAAGGGTCCTTGGAGACCTATAGTGAAGCTTGAGCCAAAATACCAAGCCTAGCTTGGTATTTCTCATCATTTGGTGTTGGGCCCTCATTTTGGGCAGTTTTGAGCTTTTTTCTTGCAAAGTGATTTCTCTGTTTGTAGTGCTCAGTCATCCTCCTTTGTAAGCATAAGTCTTTGTTGGCCTTCTCTAGTTTGGCCTCTAAATGTATATTTTCCCTTTCAAGTCATGATTCTCTGTTATGCTCAATTTCCATGGCAAGGATTTTGGTGAGAGGAAATTTTTGTGCTTGGGATGATTCTTCCTCTCTTTTCTTTTCCAATGCCTTTCTAAGACCCATAGTCTTAGGTCTCTCCCTAGCTTGACCCTCTTCCTCATTATCTTCCTCATAGGCGCCCATGCATTCCTCCAGCTGCACTTGTGACCTTTGATATTATTTCTTATATTTGATCGCCCTTATTTCATAGATGGCCAGCTAGCCACTCATTTGCTTGTTCTGCATTTGGAGGAAGTGAATGAGATCCTTTGATCTTTCTAGCTCAGCCTCCAAGTCTTTAATTTGTGCATTCTGGTCTTGTAGAAGGGAGTTGACTATCCTTGTTTCATTTTCCTCATCACTATCTATGTGAATGAGTTCAAAATCTCTTTCTTCCTCATGATTGCCTTCTTCCTTCTCCAATTGTTTTTTGCCTTTGTCCTTCAATGGTTTTGAGGAGGAGTGCATGGCCCCTTTCCTTTTGGAGGTAGCAAACACATGCCTCCTTCCCTTTTGATAAGTGATGGTGAAAGGTGCCATAAGTTTCACTTGCAAAGTTTGGTCACTAATGACCTTGAGACTATTTTCTTCTTCAGGGATGATTTATGTGTGAGTGTCCTTCTTACCTTGCTCTTGGCTGTCCTTTTGATAAGAATTTTCAACCTCTTTCAATATTTCCTTGCTGCCAAGACCTTCAAGACTGCCATGCTTTGTTTTTGCACTATTATAGGTGCCTATGTTGGTTATTTATTTACTTTCATGACTATCCTCCTTTTGATCTTTTCGTCCACTATCTTCATTGTCAATATCACTCTTTATACCACTGTGAGCACTGTTTGTAGGGTCACTGCTTTGGGCACCTTCATTGGTCTTGTCATCACTGTGAGAATAATTCCCTTCTTTATTTGATGAGTCCCTTTGACTGATATTTTCTTCACTACCATGTTTATTGTCTTCATTACTTGGCCCTTTGTCATCATTTCCTTGCCTATTGAAAACAACTTTAAACCTTGTCCCTTTGCTACATGTGCCATTCTTGTCACTGTCATTCTTGCTCTCTTCATTGCTTTCATATGCATCCTCTCCACTGTTAGCATTTGTACCCTCAGTGTCATTTTCTTCACTTTCAGACCCACTGTTTTGACTTTTTAGCTCATCACGGGACCCATTGTTTTGACTTCTCTACCCATCATCCATGTCACTATTTTTACCTCTGTTTTCTTCTTGGCCATCTCCCTTTTCTTCACTTTCCTCTTCATCTTCATCATGACCATCACTCTCTCCCTTATCTTCATCATCCTCTCCCTCATATTCATCATCCTCTCCCTCATCTTCATCATTTTCTCCCTCCCTTTTTTCCTCATTTTCTCCCTCACTGTTTTCCTCATGATCATCATTGTTTTTTTCGAGGCCACCACTACTTTCTTCAAGGCCAGCATTGCTATCCTCATGACCATCACTACTTTCTTCATGACCATTACTTCTTTCTTCAAGGTCACCACTACTTTCCTCATGATCATTTTTCTTAGGGGAAGGCATATGAGGAAGGTTTGTTTGGGAAAGTAATTCATGTGAAGAAGATGAACTAAGGTCAGTGGAGGGTGATGGAGGTGTATGAGGAGGATTTTGAGAAGATGATGGCACATTTTATAGAGGAATGGAGGGTGAAGTTTTGAAATCATCATGGGTGATAAGGACCTCCCAGGGAATGCCTTGTTGCTCTAACTGGTATGAGACAATTACTTTGATAAGAGAATGATGAAACAAGCTTGTCATTTGTTGGGCTGGAGGCCTCTTTTGCATGATGGAGGACATTTTGTCAATGCTCTTGCAGAGGTAGTAGGGCATGTGCAGTAGCTTGGTCCTGGTGAAATGCATGAGGAGTATAATATGATAGGAATAGACTCTGGAGAACCTGCCCTCACAAGTGAAGTACTTCATGATAATCCTCATGAGGGGGGCATATCTTTCCAATAGATGGGAGAAAGGGAAAATAGTTTTGCAATCAGCTTGACAATTAGGTTTCAAGAAAGGGTGGAAATGACTTAAGTCAAGATGTTTCTATTTAAACCACCTTTTTCCTATGCAAGGCATTCCAGTGGCCTTAGAGATGGCACTGGTGGTCAATTGAAATCTTACCCCTGCTAGATTTACTTTATGCCTGTGAAGTTTTAAGGCAAATAACTTGGTCAATTGAGGGTGACTTTTTATTTCTTGCACTTTTTTACAGAACTCATAGCACCCTAATTCTTGGAAACAAGAAAGAATAGAAGGGGAGGCTATCAATTCTTCAGTGTTAATAGGTTCAAACCTATTAGCCATCCCTCCCTTCTTCTAATGTTTTCTTGGTCTTGTCTCTTCATTTAGGTCATCACCCTCTTCTTTAGACATGGTATTTTTTCTACACCCCTTCCTCAAAATATTTTAAACAGAAAGGATTTTTGCTTGTGAAATAATGAGGAAAATAGGTTTAAGGAGATACTGAGTTTTTTGACAAGGTTAGGAAATTAGCAGAGAGTGGGTTAAGTATCCTTTTCAAGTTTCTTTATGCTTTCTTTGACACAAATTTTTAACCTTCTTGGCGCCCTTATCTTCTGTAAAATCATGAAGAGGTGATAATAGTGAAAAATACCTCTTAAAAACGACTTCCGTAGCAAAAAACAAGCTTTGCTGATCTCTCTGGATAGCTTGGGCACCTCTGCACGCTTTTTTGGGAAACGCTGCATTTTTGTGCCAGGAGCGCAGTGTCCAGAGTAGGCATGGACGAAGTTTCGTTCAGCGTTGCACACCTGTGGCAGGAGCGCAGCATCCTGGGTGGGCAGGCCTAAACACAGAGTCGGGCGGAAGCTGGGCGCAGTGGCAAACACGCGATGTAGGGCGTTGGGCCACCATGAACGGAGTTTCGTGTGAAGAAAGTAGTAGCAGGAGCGCAGCAATGGCGGGCAATGCTTGCATGTTGTGTGGTGGAAGTAATGCAAGAGTGCAGCAACGGAGGGAAGTGTTGCACGCAGAATCTGGCGAAAGAGAATATGGTAGGAGTGCAGCAACGATGGGCACAACAGCACGAGGTTTTGGGTGTCGGTCGGTGGAGGTAATGGCCAGAGCGCAGCTTCCATGGGCAGCCCTGAACGCTCGTTTCAAGTCTTCTTCTGCACTTCGGGCAGAATTAAAAGAGGGCAATTCCCACCTATAGGCGGGCAGCACTCAGAAGGAATTTAGACTGGCGGTGGCTACATGCGCACAACGTCCATCTACAGGAGCACAACACTAAGAAATTTTTGCCCGAGGATGCCTTTGGAAGTTGAAAAAATGCACTATGTCTTGCAAAAGGTCGAATGAGGGGGGGAAAGGAGGTGTTGAAGTCTTTATACCCCCTTTTTTTAAATAATTTAAACTTGAAAATCCCCTTTATAAAGTCTCCTTTTGCACTCTTTGTATTTTTCCAATGTTTTTTAGGAGCTGATTTTGACTGTTTTATTCATTCTTTTAACCACTATATTTCTTTTTGCACTTGGTCAGTTTATTAGACCCTTGTGATCCCTACTTGTCATGAACACTTATTTATTGACTTAAAATCATTTTTCCTTCTATATCCTTTGAAACAAACCTATGATTGTTTATTTGTGAGAAAATAGAGTCTTGAGTTGATGCTCTATTTCTGGTTGTGAAATGGCGCACAATGCCTCAAAATCCCTTTCTTTGACTTTTTTAGACCTCAGAATATGTCTTTTGATCGAGTGGGGTTGATGCCCTTTTTGCCCAATCTTAGAAGACAGTTACGAAATTTTTTTATTTTTTTTTTAACACCCATTGTTGTTGATGAAGGAGGTTCTTTTTGCCACTTATCATGCCTATTTGTTCATTATCCCAATTTTGAGCTTTTTAGGGATATTCAGTAAGACAAACAAGGTTGTCTTCAGAGTCTTCACAAGAAAATATGCATTTGAATTCATTTCTTATGCCCAATAAAATTTGCAATGCTTATTTAGAGGGTTGGAGGAAATTCTTTAACTTTTGTAACCCAAATACTTTTCCACTTTTTGGTCGAAACAATCATGTATTTGCATTCTCAACAAAAACACACCTACTGTTTTCTTCATGAGGTTGTGAGTGTTTTTCTTAATGCTAGTCTTACTCTTTTCCTCACCTCATGGCTAATCTGATAGTTTTCTTGGTCTTTTTGCAAGAATGTGGCAAAGGGAAGCTGTCCCTATACCATCTTCATGCTTGAGGCCAAAAATCCCTTCAATGATCTCGTTGACTATTTGAGAAATGTTGCTTATGTGCCACTGACCTTTTGAGATTTTCACAAACCTTTTGATGGGCAGTACTTCACTAAACTTATCATGAGATCATGGTCTCTTTTGTAGACTTCAGCTTGTTGTACCTTTTTATCAACTGTAAATACCTTCATGAGCTCTTTTTAGGTGTCCTTTTCCGCCTCTATTATGCGTTGGGTATGTGTTATATTCTTTCCACGACTAGCCCCATGCGCTGTACGTTGCACTGGGCGCAGCAGGGGGGCGGTAGCCCCCCTTTTCGGGGTCTGAGGCAACGCCCCGGCGAATTTTTTTTTTGGTATGCAGTCCCACTCATATGCGGACCCACCCATGTTTTGTGCATGAGTTTTCACATGGTTTTGGGGTACGATGGTTTTCGACCCCTGGTATTTTGTAGATCCGGTCAAGGGAACTACGGTTATGTTCTAATCCAGGGTTAATGGATTGGGGTTTATGTATGCTTCGGCATGTATATATATGTGTTGTAACACTAAAAGGAATATAATGAAAAATCAAGCTAGTCGTCCCAATTTGGGATCCAGGGGAAAATCTATGTGTTTATCTGTTTTATGTTTTATGCTCTCGCTATTGTTTATTTTCTGTTATAAGATTCGTGTGTAGATAATTTCTGTTCAGGGTTAAAACCTACATTTGGTATCGGAGCTGTTTCGGCTTCAAGGGGACACCTTTGTTGTTGAGGGTTTTTTGCTCGGGCCTGTGGTAGACCTTGTGCAGTGGGAGATCTGCGGGATCGATTCTTGCGGTGAAAGAAGATGGCGAGCGGCGGAAAGATAGAGATCGAGAAATTTAATGGTCAGAGTTTTGAGTTGTGGAAGCTCAAGATGGAGGATCTGCTGGTGGATAAAGATCAGTGGATCGTGGTAGATCCAGGTACTAAACCAACGGCAATGTCATATGAAGACTGGAAGAAACTGGATCGGAAGGCTAAGAGCACAATACGGTTGTGTGTCTCAGATTCAGTATTGTTGAATGTATCTGGGGAAGCTACGGCGAAGACCTTGTGGGACAAGCTAGGGACTTTGTACCAATCTAAGTCTCTGGTGAATAAATTGTTCCTGCGGAAAAAGCTGTATAACCTGAGGATGAAGGATGGAGACTCGGTGATAGAGCATCTAAACTCCTTCAATACTGTGGTAAGTCAGCTGTCATCTGTTGATATTAAAATCTTAGATGAAGATAAGTGCATCAGCTTGTTGTGTTCTCTACCAGATTCATGGGACAGTCTGGTTATTGCAATAGGTAGCAATACAACTACCTTGAATTTTGATGACATTGTCTCAACCTTGCTGTCGGAGGAAATGAGACGGAGAAATATGGAGGGTCAGAATGGAGATGCCTTATCTGTACGAGGAAGGTCCCAGAACAGAAACAAGAATAAGGTTTAGAGTGGGAGATCTAAATCTAGAGGGAGATCTAAATCTCCTGGAAAGTTTGTAAAGGTGTGCTGGAAATGCGGAAAGGAAGGGCACTACAAAAAGGAATGCAGATCTAAAGCTCCTGAGAAAGGAAAGTGATCTGATGAAGGTCCTTCTGCAGAGGCAAAAACCACCTCGGATGAAGGTGGGGATGTGTATTTGGCTTCTTATTCAAATACACATGTAGATCATGAGTCATGGTTGATTGACTCAGGTGCATCCTTTCACTTCACTCCCCATAGGGAGTGGTTCTACGAGTATGAGAAATATGATGGTGATGTCTTCCTAAGGGATGATAGGAAGGCAAAAATCATCGGACGTGGAAAGGTCAAGCTGAAGTTGCAAGGTGGAAGGATTAGAACACTTCCTGGTGTTCTGCATATTCCTGCATTGGCCAGAAATCTGATTTCTGTAAGCAAGATGGATGATGCAGGTGTAAAAACAGTGTTCGAGAAAGATGCCTGCAAGATGGTTCGGGGAGCACTGGTATTAATGTGGGGAGTTTGGACTGGAACTCTGTACAAGCTACAAGGTAGCACTGTTATTGATGGGTGTAATAGTTATGTGGTTCCTGAAAGTGGAGCGGAAAGCCTAGCTGTCTCTGGAGAAAAGACCATGCTATGGCATCAAAGGCTTGGACATATTGGAGAGAAGAGCCTTCGGATACTACATAGAAATGGTATGGTAGAAGGTATGTCTAATTGCTCTCTGGATTTCGATTTCTGTGAACATTGTGTATATGGGAAGCAGAATCGGGTGAGTTTTCCTTCTGGTGCTAAGAGGGTGAACAAGATATTAGAACTTGTGCACAGTGATGTGTTTGGACCTGTGTCAGTTCCATCACTGGGAAAGTCTGTGTATTATGTTTCATTCATAGATGACTTCTCAAGGAATACATGGATATATTTCTTGAGGAAGAAATCTGAAGTCTTTGACAAATTTAAAGAATTTAAGGCTCTGGTGGAAAACCAGACAGAGAAGAAGATAAAGGCGTTGAGGACAGATAATGGTGGGGAGTTATGCAAGAAGGAATTTGAAGAGTTCTGTAAGAAGTGTGGTATAGCACGGCAGAAGACTACTCCATACACACCTCAACAAAATGGAGTTGCAGAAAGAATGAATAGAACGTTGATGGAAAAGGCAAGAAGCATGCTCGGTGGTACCGGGTTAGGAC
The DNA here is from genome assembly GCA_034641835.2 of Pinus albicaulis. NCBI lineage: Eukaryota > Viridiplantae > Streptophyta > Pinopsida > Pinales > Pinaceae > Pinus > Pinus albicaulis. Next base: position 719,389,314 of record CM076571.1, on the reverse strand, counting down.
AAGAATTTTGGGCAGAGGCAGTGGAGACTGCATGTTACTTAGTTAACAGATCACCTTCATCAGCGTTGGAGGATAAGACCCCACATGAGGTATGGACTGGTAAGAAACCCTTTATTTCACATCTAAGGGTATTTGGATGTGATGCATATGTACATGTTCCAAACGAGAAAAGGACCAAGTTGGAAAATAAATCTGAAAGGTGCATCTTTATTGGGTATAAGGATGGTTTAAAGGGTTACAAGCCTTGGAACCCAGAAACAAGGAAGGTTGTGTACAACCGAGATGTGGTGTTTAGAGAAGTGAAAGATGTTGTTAAACATGAATTCCTACCAAAGGAACCTGAGAAGATAGAGTTTGAGCTAAAGGAGGATGAATCAAACTCTACAATAGAAGAAGACTCAGAAGATGAAGAGCCACAAACTCCAGCTTTGAGAAGATCAGTTTGAGAAAGAAGGCAACCAGAAAGGTATAGTCTATCTTCTTTCTGTTCAGGTTTTGCCTTAACTATAACTGATGATGAACCCAGAACTATCAGGGAGGCAGTAGATTCAGAGGATGGAAAACTTTGGAAGGAGGCCATGGTTGATGAAATGGCATCTTTGCATAAAAATGATGCATGGGATCTGGTGGAGTTGCCGGCTGGAAGAAAGCCCATTGGGAGAAAATAGGTGTTTAAAAAGAAGATGATTGTAGAAGGCAAGGTGTAGAAATACAAAGCTCGGTTGGTAGCAAAAGGTTATTCCCAGGTGCCGGGAATTGATTTTGGTGATATTTTTTCTCCTCTTGCCAAGGTTACTTCTATTAGATTACTTCTATCTGTTGCTACTGCATTTGATTTTGAGATAGAATAAATGGATGTGAAGACAACATTTCTTCACAGGGATCTAGAAGAGGAGATCTACATGAAGCAACCTGAAGGCTTTATGGTGGAGGGTAAGAAAGAACTAGTATGCATGTTGAAGAAGTCTATGTATGGGTTAAAACAGTCACCAAGGATGTGGTATCAGAAATTTGATACCTATATATGGGGACTTGGCTTCACCAGAAGCAAGGAGGATCACTGTGTTTATTTTAAATTAATTGGTGACCGTGTTATTTATTTGGTCTTGTATGTGGATAATATGTTGTTGATTGGAAATGACAAAGAAATTATCCAAGATTTGAAGACCCAACTGTTCTCCAAATTCGACATGAAGGATCTGGGTGCTGCAAACTATATTTTGGGCATGGAAATTAAGAGAGATCGGGCAAAGAGGAAGCTCGGGTTAAACCAGAGGAAGTATGTCGAGACTATATTGTAGAGGTTCAATATGCGGGATAGTAAACCGGTGAATGTTCCTATTCCTGTAGGTGTAAAGCTGTCTGCTGAACAGTGTCCCAAGACATAAGAAGAAGAGGAGTATATGTCCCGTGTTCCATATGCAAGTGCAGTGGGTAGCCTGATGTATGCAATGGTGTGTACTAGACCAGACATTGCACATGCAGTGGGAGTATTGAGCAGGTTTATGTCAAACCCAGGGAAGGAGCATTGGACAGCAGTGAAGCGGGTTTTCAGATATTTACGTGGCACTAGTGATTATGGCTTGTGCTACCAGGGAAGACCAGGATTGGAAAGAATGTTGGAAATTCGTGGTTTTGTTGATGCAGACTGGGCTGGAGATCTGGACCAAAGAAGATCTACAAGTGGGTATGTGTTTAGCCTATTTGGAGGTACAGTCAGTTGGATGAGTAAAAGACAGTCTGTAGTGGCGCTTTCAACTACAGAGGCAGAATACATAGCAGCCACTCATGCAAGCAAAGAAGCAGTTTGGTTGCAAATATTGTGTTCAAGTATGGGGTTGGTACAACCAGCTATAAGGATAGACTGTGATAGCCAAAGTGCAATTTTCTTGGCTAAGAACCCTGCTTATCATTCAAAGACAAAGCACATTGATGTTCAATATCACTTTGTTAGAGATATGGTTGAGGCTAAAAGGGTGTTACTGGTAAAGGTGGACACTTTGAAGAATGTTGCAGATGCATTGATGAAGTCTGTGAGCACTCAGAAGTTCTCTTGGTGTAGAGAAACAATGGGTGTTTAAGAATTGGCCAAATGACTAAGCTCTCCAGTGGCCCCCCGTGGAAAGAAAACAACAAGTGGGAGAATGTTGGGTATGTGTTATATTCTTTCCACGACTAGCCCCATGCATTGTACGTTGCGTCGGACTCAGTAGGGGGGTCACAGGGGGGGCGGCAGCCCCCCCTGTCGGGGTCTTGGGCAGCGCCCCGGCGAAAATTGTTTTTGGTATGAGGTCCCACTCATATGCGGACCCACCCATGTTTTGTGCATGAGTTTGCACATGGTTTTGGGGTACAATGGTTTTCGACCCCTGGTATTTTGTACATCCGGTCAAGGGAACTACGGTTATGTTCTAATCCAGGGTTAATGGATTGGGGTTTCGACATGTATATATATGTGTTGTAACATTGAAAGGAATATAATGAAAAATCAAGTTGGTCATCCCAATTTGGGATCCAGGGGAAAATCTATGTGTTTATCTGTTTTATGTTTTATGCTCTCGCTATTGTTTATTTTCTGTTATAAGATTCGTGTGTAGATAATTTCTGTTCAGGGTTAAAACCTACATTATGCTTTAGACTAATCTCCAAGGCATTCCCTACATAAATTCTTGAATATGACAGTCTATTCCTTTGCAAATTTGTTGTTGGATCAAGAGGGTGCCTTTGGAGGTTGCTTAAGTACATTTTTAGATAATGATAAACCTCAACTCAGTGTTCTCTTGAATTTACCTTTGAATTCCTATGGAAATAATGGAATGAGAACCATGGCAGTGCACTAACCTAAGAAAACCTATTTGACTTATTTGTAGGGTTTTAGAATGGGTTTCTGACTGAAAGCTTGAAGCAGGGTTTTGAATGAAGATACAGGGTTTTGACACTCTACTTATGCACCACCATCCTAGACAACTAGACAATTTTTATTTGCTTCAAAGGGTTGTTTAGAAAGGACCTTTGAAAACACCATTTTTTTAGGCACATGGTGAATAGGGGAAAATTTTTTGTTGACTTGGCGAGACAAGGAGTGAGAAATAGAGGGCTTAGGCAAAATGAGATAGAGGGTTATAGGCAAGGGTGAAAAATATAGAGAGAGTGAGGGACATTAGTCTAGGATGGGGTTTTATCTGGATAAACAGATTGGACATGCTTGAACAGAGAGGAGGGATAATGGAAAGTTTCTCTTCGAGGAGATTTTTAGAAGACATAATGATTTCTTGAATTTTGTTTCTAGAAATTCAGGACAAAGTATTTAGTCATCTAAACAGGTGAAAATTACTAATGACTAACAGTGGCTCCATTTGGGGAGGGTAGCTCCTTTTCGGGAGTTGTCCAGAACTGCAGATCTTTGGCTTATGAAGACCAATACCTAATCTATTGGGCGAATTTTCTCCTTTTATTTTGTTGCTTTCCCTGAAAAGGTGATTTGAAAATATGAAAACATGATTATCTCAAATTCACCTTTACCTACCCAACCTACTTTTCCTAACATTTTTTCTTCTTCGGGTGCACTTGAACTGGCAAACCCATTGACATTTGATTTTGAAATTTTAAGCAAACTATCTACTTCTACACTTATATCTTCCGGGAGTTCAGATTAGGCTAATTAAATCCTTTGATTCTCTACCTATACTATTCAACTGTCAAGGTTAAACTGTTTGACAAGATTCATTCACTAAGCTTAAAGACATGAAATTGAAAGCATGAATAAATCAGGATTGGACAGTCTAATTTGTCATGGGTTTGTGGAATAACAAGAAGCTACACAAAAATGCTATTTTTGTACAAAATAAGATTTTAGAAAAATCAGGGCTAGGATACATAGTTTTCTATTCATCCCTACTTTCCTCTTTGGTTCTTTTTTGAGCATGCGGAACCAGTATATTTCTTTTCCTAATCTATTTTCTTCGATAATTCAAGCTTCAATAATTTGACCAGCATTATTTTCACTAACTTATCAACAATGAATTTAAAGCATGTTCAGCTATGATTAGGCTAGATAGCTGACAAGACATCATTTTGCACTAGTCGTGGCATTTAGACTTGCACACTTTCAGTATTACTATTTTTTGGGTATGGGGCTGTACCTTTTTTTTTTTTGAATCTGCCCTCTTTTCTATTTTTTCTATGTTTTTTTGTTTTCTCTATTTGACTTTTTCTTCAAACAATGGTATGTACAATGACTGAAAATTTAAAACTGGGAATCTTTGCAGCAGTGATACTTGAGCATTCTATCTTCAAAAGGATCTCCTGATACTCTTTGTCCATTCATTTTTTAGGAAAAAAGATCATAGTTGTTTTCACTTGCAAACATGGCATAAGGATTTTTCCAAATATCTTTAAATAACTCATGTTCTGCTTGATGCTTCTCCTTATACTTTTGATTCCCATACCTATTTCTGTTACAGATTTTCTTTAGGTAGTACAGGTATTCTTTATCATTCTTAAAACAAATGATGATGTCATCAAGGTAAACCATAGTGAAGAAATTTGAAACTGGAAACATAGTTCTTCGGAAGGTGTCTCCAGTGTTCTTTTGATTGGGAAGCATCGGTTTAAACTTGAAGCTGCTTTCTATGAATTTGAAAAAATATTTGAGCTGATTGTTTTGAAGTGGTATCATATGATGGTAACCTGAAACACTATCATGCACTGACATATGATTATAAACCCCTAGCTTTTGTGAAGTATGATCTATTTTGGAAAAAAGTTAAGTGTTCTTTAGGGAACATTTATCTAGGGGCCTAAATTCTAGAAACATCCTATGTCTGGTTGTTTTCTTTTTCAATGACATTAACTGCTCAAGGTTTTTGTGTTCTTCTTCGAAAGGGCGACTTCTTAGAATGATCTCAGTCTCACAGGGTTTTGAACTAGTTTCCTGACATATACTAGTGTTCTGAATAATTTTGCATAGTCTTTCATTTGTTAGTTTTATGTGTAATGATAAGATTTTAGACAACTCAATCATCTCGAGTATTTCAAGACTGTCTTCACCATATCCCTCAATATCAAATTTACCAGACACATTTTTAGAATCCACAGAACTGTTTGCAATAGTTAAAGGTTCTTTTGGAGGGGCAAAATCCTTAGATGGCGAGGTTTTTAGGTAAGGTAAAAACATGAGGCTTTATTGACCCTGATTACCAAAGATTTTTGTCCCATGAAGATTTATTAGTGCTTCTAGATTGGAAAAAAGGGGTGATTGTGCTTTTGAGGTTTGTCCTTGGCTTGAACAACCTGCTTTGGAACTTAAACTGACCTTTGGTTTTGAAGTTTTATTTTCTATTTCTAGAAAATCAAGTTTAGTTTCATCATGATGTAAATGTTTTGGGTCAAGATAGTTCTGAGCGTCAAGCTCATCATAGAGAAACTAGTTTCGCTGATGTAGTGTACCTAGATTTGTTTCAACTTTACTTAACTGTTCATCAGTATGATCCTTTTTGGCAAAAATATATTTGTTCTTTTGGAAGGGTTGTTCCTGGTACCTAAAATCTATACAAAGCCTATGTCCTTTTGTCTTCTTTATAAGTGAACTCAATTGCTCGAAATTTTTCTAATTCTTTTTGAAAGGGAGGCTTTTTAGACCAATGGCTATGTTACAAGGTTTTATACTAGCCTGCCTACACACATAAGTATTCTGAATTTTTTTGCACGATCTTGTATTCCTTTGTTTTATGTGTACTAATAAAATTTTAGACAACTTAATTATTTTAGGCTCCTTAAGTTTACCCATGCTATCCTCCTCTATATCAGCTTCAGCAAAAATTTCTTTGAGATTTGTATCAGTATTTGTGAAAATTGGTAATTGTTCTGAAAGGGAAAATTTCTTGGATGATGAAGTATCTAGGTAAGGTAGAAACATCAGACTGTCTTGTTCTAGATTCCCAAATATTTGTGTTTTGTGGGGGTGTTTCATTTTTTTCGGATGAGCAAAAAAAGAGGTTGTGTTCTTGTGATTTGTTTTTCTTTTGAGCAACCTGTTCCCTTCTCTAAACTGATTTTTGTTTCTGACATTTCATTTGCAATTTGCAGGAAATCAATTTCAATTTTATTGTCTTGTGGTGTTTCAAGAACGTGATATTTTTTACTGTCGAACTCATCATAGAGGAAGTGACCTGATTGTTGTAATGCACCTAGATCTTCACAATCTTCATTTACTTTCTCATCAAGGTCATTTTCATTATACAAGATAAATGAGTCCAAGTCTGAATGAATGGAATAAATAGGGGTGTTATTGGGTCTATCTAGGCTACTTACCATATACCTCATGTGAGATTCCTGGTATAGTCTTCTTGTTTGGTTAAAAATTGGGATGGTAGCATAATACATGTCAAGTTGGAGGTTTCCCAGAAGTTTAGCTCCCCAAGATCGGGATAAGAGCATGTCATATTTGGGGGGAATGTCAACCACGACTATATCCATGACTAGGCTCTTAGCAGGGATTTGTGCCAGATTGACACATAAGTCCTTGATCAGTCCTAAGAATTTAACTCTGCTTGAATCGAAGGAATATAGATCTTTGTAGGGCCTGGTTATTTCTAGGCCCAATATTTCCATCACTACCTTCGGCATGAGGTTGTGAGAGGCACCAAAGTCTAGCATGGAATTATGTATGATTTTGTCGTGTATGTTTAGGCTGACATAGAATGGGGGAATGGCTCCTTCCTGGTATTTTCCATCTACCTCGGGTCCAAACAACAACTATGGTTTATCATCTGTCAATTCAGAGTGTTGGTATCATTTCCTATGTTCAAGACTTTCAAGACTTGGGAGCAGTACATATCCTGAGCTACCAGTTCAGTGAGAGGAATGGTTATTTTTATTTTTGTGATCTCTCCTTCAAAACTGAAAGGTACTTTAGTTTTAGACATATTTACATCAGTTTTAGCAGCCATAAATTTCTCCACATTTTTAATTTTCTGATTTTGATTCAGGGCCTTGGTAATTATAGTTTTCTCAGGGCCACTAGCAGAGGTGCTAGGAAAACTAGCGCCAATACTTGGTTGGCTGGTTTTATTTGTGTTAGGATCAGCTTTCTTAGCCATGGTATTGTTATTGTCTGTTGTTCTTTTAAGAATGTTTTCGAGAGTTTTCTTAACAACAATGTCTGAGTTGTTTTTCTTGGAGTTGTCTTGGTTTTTATTACTCCTAAGATCATATTTCCTATGGACTTCCATTATGGCATTTTATAATCCCAATTCGTGATCTTTGAAATATTCATAGCTTGTTTCATCTTGGTTTGAGGAGAAAAAATCTTGTTCTTCTTCTGTGAGAAAAACCTCACCCTTACTATCAGAGCCTATTAAGTTTAGATTATTCTCATCTGGTTGTTCAATGTCTCTTTCCCCTTCGTCAACATAGTTATCTTGGAAGGGTCACCTGATTTGTTGATCATTTTCCCTTGGTCTATTTTGGGGCGGGTCTCTTCTAAAGTTTTGATTCCGGTTTTTGTTTTGGGGATTTTTTTGGTTGTCCCTAGGGGGTGTTCTTTTGTTTATGCTTATTCTTTCCATCATTCTTTCCATAGTCCTAAGAAGGTTGTTCATATTGGAATCAGATGAGGAGGTGGAGGGCATGGTGTTGTCTTTGTATGTTACCCTCTTTTCTAATCCTAACCTAGCTCTTTTTTCAATTAAGTTGGCCTCTAAACTTATAGCTCCTTTTTGTATATCTTCTAGAGTAAGGGGCTCTCTTTCTCTTAGTTTATAGGCCATTTTGGGGTCAAAACCCTTCGATAAATTAGCTAAGGAAAGGCCTAATGGGGGTTTCAAGTTCGGTGGTAGCGCATTGTAAACACTATTGAACCTAGTGCAATAGTCTTGGACACTTTCCCCCATGTTTATTTTGAGGTTGTTATATTCAGAGAGGATTTGAAGAGGGATTTTCTTGATTTCCCATTTGTTTATGAAATTTTGGTAAAGGGAAGGGAGATCATGTATACCATTTGGATTTAGGCTTTTGAACCATTTCTTAGCTTCTCCACCTAGGCCTTGGGTGAACATTCTCATTTTCATGGTTTCCTCTTCTAATTCCATGTAGTCAAAAGCATCATTCATTCTATCTACATGTTGCTGGGCAGTAATGGATTCAGCCCTTGTGAAGTGTGGGATTCTTGATTGGTAATCATTTGGAAAATGTACCAAAGGTTGTGGTAACACAAGGGGCGCATACCATGCTGCCATGGTGGGAGCTAATGGTGGATTTACGAGCAGAGGATTTGTGCTATGAGATGGAATGGTTTGCACAGTGATGGTTTGAATGGGTGTGGCGTAGCTAACATGTTTACATCATAAACTCATAAATAAATTACATTCATGCATAAGAATCATAGATGCACAATCAAGCTAGATTAGTACAACACAATGTCACAAATAACTTGACTCATACCTGAATGTCATAACCCTAACCATCTGCATAGGCCAATCCAATTTAGCATGATACATATTCTCAAACTCTCTAAACATGAAAAGGACCAAGTTTTCACTATCGTTAGACTCGTTAAAACATAAAATAGCGTCAGCCAAAGAGTAGAAACTAGCTATTTCATCATCCTAGCAAATTGATGACTCAACTATAGGATACTCTTACAAACCTTTGGGCTACACATAAAAACTCAAAAAACCCCAAAAAATTTCTGGATTGGCTTTTTGTCAGTATTGGTGGTGGAACATAGACAACATACCTTCAAAACAATTAAAAATATCCACTTGGCGACTCCACTAGCCTCCAGTAGGCCTTATAAATTTTACTAAGTATCTATAGACTCTTGAAGGACTGCATCAAAACAACCCTAGGAAATCTAGAACCTTAGTCACATACTGTGCAATTTTGATAGCACCTAGAGAGGTCATCCTTCCGAAATTAGTCATAAAATTTCAGCCTCTCTAAATTTTGAATTTGAAAACTGGCTCTATGAAGAATCAATACCAGATCCCAGCCAAACCCAAACCCTCCTACTATAGTTGATGACCCAGAAAGAATTTTGTGGAAAACTTCTAAAACTGGAAACTTATCTACTTATAGGACCATTCATAGAGCAAGCTCTATACCTGAACATCTTAAAGCATTGCAAGACCCCCAGTTTGACTTGCACCATACTAGAAACCTTTTCAGAACCAAGTCACAAAGTAAAATAGACCATACCAATCTTGATCCCATAGACTTGTAGAAGATTCCTAGTAGAGAAGCTTCTCCTTCCACCACCTGATCTACAACTTCTCCATCACTTCAACTCTTTTCACCCCAAGTCTGCTCATAATCAATTTGCCTATCCGAGCTTTTTCAAAGGTGTTTGGATCATGATTTTCTAGAACCTGAGCCAATAAGGAAGAGGTTGTCTTGAATGGAGAACGTGTACGACATTTATTTGCAGGGTTCCGTACAAAAGAACCTACTGCATCCCGAGTAGAGCGGACCCATCTTGGAAGTTGTGGAGCTAAAGGAATATCTTGAGGAGGTGGAGGAGGATTTTCATCCTCGCTGTCATCATTTGAACTAGAATGAATGCTATCAAAAATAGAAGAGATAGAGAGAGGTGGCACATATGTTGAATCAGGCTCGTAGGCCAAAGGTGGTACACCCGCCGAACTATGTTCGCAGGCCGATATATTTTCATCAAATTTTACATCTCTTCTAATGATTAAATTTTTGGATTTTGGTTGAAGAAGTCTATATCCTTTGACATCTTCAGAATATCCAACAAAATTTCATTTTTCAATCTTAGGTTCTAATTCTTTATGTTTTGCATCTGGAATATGGGCCCAAGCTTCACTTCCAAAAACACGAAAGTGACTTACATCTAGTTTGATTGAGCTCCAGGCTTCTTTTGAAGTTATGTTCCTTAAAACCTTAGTAGGAGTGTGATTTACTATGTAATTTTCATAGTTAATTTATTCTGCCCTAAAATTAAGACTAAGTCCTTTAGATTGAATCATACACTTAGCCATTCTTTTAGAGTGTTCTTCCTTTCAACTACACCACTTTGTTGTGGAGTATATGAAACAATATGTTGCAATTGAATGCCATGTTCAGTGAAAAGTGGATAAATGTTTTGTTAACATATTCTCCTCCATTCTATGTTCTTAACTTAAGAATGTGATGTCGATATTGTTTCTCAACAAAGGCCTTAAAGGCCAAGAACATGTTAAAAACTTCACTCTTGAGTTTTAAGAAGTATACCCAAGTGCGTCTGGAAAAATTATAAATGAAATTTAAGAAGTACTTGCAACCATAGAAAGAAACAATAGGAAGTGGGTCACATAAATCACTGTGCACAAGCTGCAAAGGGGTTGAAGCGTGCCAAGAGGCACGTTTGTCAAAACTATCTTGATGATGTTTTCCGAGTACACATCTGGAACAAACACCATCTCAACAAGATACCATAGGAAGACCTGTCACCATATTTAATTTTCATAGAGTTTGAAGAGGGTAATAGTTTAAGTGACCAAATCGCTCATGCCAAAGTTTGCTCAGTTCATCATTATGAGCAAAAAAAATGGAGGGAAGACATGATGAACCAAAGTTGTCAAACTTATACAAGCTTATGGAATCATTAGCAATGCTAGTAGCTAAAATATGTCTAGGATATTTGAGGTCCTTAATTACAACATCATGAGGTGAGAATTATACTATTTTCCGTTCACCTGAATGAGTTATCTGATAAATATGTAGAAGGTTGTTGGAAAAGGTAGGAACACATAATACATCATTAAACTGACCATTATATATATGAATGGTTCCAGACCCTACAACACTAAGAGATATATCATCACCAACATAAATATTTTTGGTGTTACAATCAATTAAAGAAGAAAACATGGCTTTATTTTTGGCCATGTGTTAAGAGGCTCTAGAATCAATGAGCCACTCATGATAATAAGAATAAGAAGATGCATTCAAAGCATAACCAGATCTTGATGCTTGACAACCACAAGCAGAAGGTGTCATTCCCGAAGACGAAGTTGAAGAGTACTCCAAATTGATGTTGTGCTTCTCCATTGCTACTTCTAAGGCTTCCATCTTCCTAAAAAAAATTGACTCTATGTGGCCATCATGATTAAAAAATTTGCAATGTCTATGTGTCTTATTCCCTTTGTTTTTATGTGCCTTATCAATTTTTTGAGTTGGTTTTTGAGTTTTCAGCTAAACTTGCTTAAGACCCTTGTTTGATTTAGGACCATTCTTTTTAGGATGTTGTTTCTTGGGATTCTTTTGATATGGTTGCTACTGGGCTACTAAGGCTTTCTTAGAAGAGTTTCCAATATTAATAAGACAAAGGTGTAAGATTTTTTCTTGTTCTCTTATCAAAGAATCACGAAAGGCGTCAAATAGGGGGACTTGTAGGTTGTTCCTTGAGAAATGAGGGCTTCTCTAGTGGAATGGAAGGTGGAAACAAATACAGAGTATGCAGGGCCAAGCTTAGCAAGAATGGAATGGATATGGCTACCATCTTCATTTTTGACCTTAAAACCTTCTAAAAGAAGTCTAAGGGTCTTGAATTTGGACAAAAAAATCTTCAATAGAGGAGAAATTATTGGGGTACAAAGTAAGCAACTCATTTTCAAGCTGGTGGGCCCCGATTTCATTTAGAATGTCAAAAAAAGTATTTAGATTTTTCATAGCTGCATCAGGGGTGTCAATTTCTTGGATATGAAATTGAAGATATTGAGCAATGGACATTCCTATAAAAATAAAAATAAAAACCTTACGGTAGAATGTTAGATTTCCGATTATTCTTACTAGCAAATATCTATTTTTTCACTATTTCTGATTTCTCGAGGTTGCACAAAGGCACGAGGAAAGAGAATACGTAACAAAAAAAATATCGTCTTCATGTTTCTGATTTTTCGAGCTCGCACATAGCGTAGAGAAAAGAGCATACATAGAGAAGAGGGTAGAGATCCGAAAATAAAAAATATATAAACCGAAATAAATAGAGGGAATCAAAATAAACAAAAGGATTAATAAATATAACTACAAAAAATATACATTATACCTCTAGATCTAAAATGACATAACTTGGGCAACCGAAAAAAATTTCGCATGAAATGAAAGGGGTTCCTCATTGTAACAAATGCTACAGACACAACATAGCAGTTCTCCCAGCCCGAAAGTGGTCATAAATAGTAGATCTGGAAAGCAACAATCACATGTAGTCAAACCAACTTCGGATTTGGATCAACAACAGATGTGGCCCTCAAAATGGATCTGATACCATGTAGGAATTTATAGGGTAAGTTCCTTAGATCAAACATCAAAGGTCACTGCTCAAAAACAGATCACAAATCAATACACTAGTATTTGACGTGGTTAAAACCCTTGAAGATGGAAACAATCCACATTCTGAGCCAACTCAGCCACTTCAGGAAATTTATTAACATAAAGAAAGAAAATTTACATAAGATTCTCTCATAAACAGTTACCAGAAAAAATGACCCTACATGCTCTTTAAATAGAGATCATGGACCAATCGGTTGTTAAGCCACAGATCAAGTGTTGATAATACCGATGAGAGAGTGAATCATCATATCACTACATATCATGACCGTCAGATTATAAGTTACAAATGTACATAGTAAAGAAACAAATTTTACCTAACTCTACGCTAGACCAAGTTATACTTAACTATTTCCTATGTGTTGGACTATCCTAACATCCCCCCTTAATAACAATTTGGGATAGGATTGAAGGATTTACAAAGGTGACACAAAAGGATACTATTTCCTGTGTGTCAAAATATCCTAACACTCTGCCCACCACTGTCTTGGAATTGCTAAAAGTTGTAAAAGACCCAGGGTCTTAATTATCTCAATTTTTTTTTGTTGGAAAACCAAACATTCTCCCATAAACTTTTGAATATCAGATTTAGGTCTATTCCAAAAAAAATCCTTCTTGACCTTGTGGTAAGTTTTTAAAAATCTCGAGTGCCCTCCTAAGGGAGAGGTGTACAATTCCAAAAGAATCTTTGTTTGAATTAGGAATTCATACAAAAATATAAGTGATATTTGTACAATAATGAATCATTTTTCCAGTTGAATGTATCATATGTACTAGGATCTTCCTGCAACTTTTGAATGGGTGTCCACACATCTTCATCATTCTTCCATTCATCCCTTGCTTCAGTTATCCACTCATTTGGATAATAGAAATGTCACAAAGAAATGATTCCAAATCCTTATCCTTACTTGGGAGTGCATCTGCAACAACATTTTGCTTCCCTTTTTTGTAGATGATTTCGTCACAACCCAACATATTTGTGACCCATTTTTTCTATTCTTCTGAAGATAATATTTTTTCCAAAAATTATTTAAGACTATCATGATATGTTTTTACCTTGAATTTTCTTCCCATTCGGTAAGGTCACAATTTCTTTAGTACATGTAGTATTTCCAACATTTCCTTCTCATAAATAGGTTTTTGTAAATAATTTCATTTTATTGGATGAATTTCAAAAGAAATGTGCCTTCCTTATTGCATTAAATTGCACCAATTCTATTTCCTAAGGTGTCACATTCCACAATAAAGGTTTTTGTGAAGTCTGGCGTAGCTAAGACCGATGCTTGGCACATTGCCTCTTTAATAAGTTCAAATTCCTTAGTTTCTTCCAGAGTCCAATAAAATGCACATTTCTTCAATAATAATGTTAGATATGAGTCATTACTCTCCCATAATTCTTAAAAAACTTGCAATAATACCCTGTCAACCCAATAAATCCTTTAATATGCGTTATTGTTGTGGGGATTTTCCATTCCTTGATGTATTTAATTTTTTTAGGGTCTACCTTAACACCCTCATTAGATACAGTATGACCCAAATATTTGACCTCCTACAATCCAAAGAAACATTTGGAGGTTTTTGCATATAATTGTTTCTCCTCCAATAGTTTGAGCACCCTGTCAACGTGTTGAACATTGTCCTTCCAAGACTTGTTGTATATTAGTATATCATCAAAAAATACTAACACAATTTTTCTAAGAAAGGGTTTGAAAATTGAATTCATTAAACCTTGAAATGTTGAAGGTGCATCAGTAAGGCATGACCAAAAATTCATAATGACCCTCATGAGTTTTGAATGTTGTTTTTGAAATGTCTCCAGTCTTCATTCTAATTTGATGATATCTTGAGTGAAGATCCAACTTGGTGAAGTAAATTGCTCCATGTAATTCATCCAAAAATCCATCAATGACATCAATGAGAAATTTATCTTTAATAGTGAGCTTTTTTAGCTCCCTATAATTCAGAAATATACACCATGATCCATCATTATTATGCACCAAAACTATTGGAGTAGAGAAATAAATTTGACTAGGTTGAATTATTCCAGCCTCTAACATTTCTGCAACCATACATTCAATCTCTCTTTGGGGCATAAGGATACTTTTAGAGCCTAATGTTTGGAGTAACATTTATTAGAATCAAATGAATAACATGATCATGATAATGAATAGGTGGGAGGCCTTTGGGAGTCTCAAACACCTTGGAATGATTTTCCAAGACTTTTTTGAGATCTGGAGAAATAGATGATTTCGATGTTTGAACATCTAGTGATCATAATTGTACAATTATGCCTCATTTTTATTTTTCTAGAAGCTTTCTCATGAGATTATAGTTGATTATATTTCCTGGTTTCCCTGTGGTACCCCTTAATTCAACTTCCCTTCATTCCCAAAATTATTTCAAGAAACATTCTTGAAAATTAAAAGCTATCGTCACCAAATATTGTAATCATTGGACTCTAGGTAAAACATCATCACCACCCATTGGAATGGAAATCATTTGAATATTCTATTAGCTCCCTGTAATTATCAAGATTGGAAAAAGTCCAACTGCAGGGAGAACACTTATTTCAACCACTTTGGGATTCTAGGATCTAGCCCTCCTGAATCTGGAGAGGGATCTCTCCAATAAAGTGTAAATATGGATTTATCTTTAAAAATATTTTGGATGATGATATTAGGCTAGTTATGAAGACCAAGGGTTTTGTTTTGTTTTGGATGGTTGAGTATGATTATTATTTGGGTGGAAAGTTCTAAGTGGAAAAATTTTCAAAGGTGTGAAGTTGCAAGTAGTCGGAACAAGCTTTGGCTAAAAATATGGATATAACGCTGGTTTTAGTCCATTGGGCTATGGAGTCATAATAGGGTTTAATTGAAACAACAAGGTTAAAGAGTGGTCCATGGGGCAAGTCATATATGTCTAAGGATCTCCTTAAAGTTTGATATATGGAATGAAATGATACAACAAGAAGGGGAAATAAACAAATGTAGAACAAAGAGCAGTCTAAGATCTGGTAAGAACATTGAAACTAGTCAGATTTTGACATACACTTAAGAAAGACATAAAAGTAATCCAAGATCTGGTAAGCAATTTGAAACTAGCTAGCTTTTGATACACTTTCAATAGAAAAACATTTAAACACGGAGGGAAAACAAATGATAACAAAGAATGGTCTAAGATCTGGTAAGTACTTTGAAACTAGCCAGCTTTCAACACACTCTTAGGGAAACTTTCAGATAGTCTTTTGGGATAAAACTAGGACAGAGCTCACCATAACTTCCTTATTTCATCTCTACTTAACATATATTGAAAATAAAATTCAAGAATAACAATTAGCTAAGACAGTAGGATGAGGGAAAGCCAACCTTTCTAACTGCTTAAACTGAATTAAATCATTCCTAAATAACACAATTGGAAGAAAACATTTAGATAAAGCTTATCAGTCAGAGAAGGGTACTGATATACAGTAAATCCTAACTCTATGCTTGTTGTTCTTTATCAGAGAAGATGGACAAAGTGAAAACAGAAATAAAATAAAAATTTACAATAAGAAATAACATTACCATTGACATAGACCAAGATCCCATAAATCAGCTTGTATTGATGCTTCAAACCAGTTACAGCTTTAAGTCCAATGTTTTAGTTCAGCAATCATCTTCACTTCTCAGCCTAAATTATGTGACTACAAATAGAGCTTCAAGAGCCAGTGAACACTATTTACAAGTAGAAGTTTCAAGCTCAAGTATATTTCAATGTTCTGCAACCAACATTTACAATGAACTCCTCAATAGGATTTTATAGTAGGATGAGGAGGTTCAAAGAGAAAAGATCTAGGGTTCAATTAATACATTTTAGTACTTCTCGGCCTTTGAGGGGCTCAATGGAGAATTTTACAGATATTTTCCTGTATTAATTGATTTACATTTAAGAGTTTAAGCTCGGTCGGAGCTTTTGTTGACTTTAAAGCTCTATTTCCTTATATATTAACTCTGCTGATATTTTTTGCATTAAGTTCCTTTGGCAGAATTGATTATTCGGCTACGTTGAGGCAAATATCTGATGTTCTGATAATAATTCGGCCTCTGTTGAATGCTTGTGGCTACAGGTGGCATTGGTTAGCTGATAGGAATCAATTAGCCTCTGATGTGGCAGTGGAGGCTCTTCCTAACTGATAAATATTTAGATTTGTCTTTAATTGTGTTTTAATTTGGAGGATTAGGCTTTTGATCTTCAATCTTAGCCGTAATCCTCCAAAACTATGAAAATAGTCTTTAATCCTTCATTTCTGGCTTGTTTAATCTTCAACATTGATACTCTTTAGCTTTTATTTAATTTTCTGTGTCTTTTTGATGTGCAGGGCCGCAAAGGGCTCATATGGCATCAATTCCCATGAATCATTGACGAAACGTGGAGTTTGAACCCCGTGGAATGATTTTCCTTAAACCAACAAAGCCCAGAGGATTGTCATCCTCGTCTTTATTATCTCTTTCAAAATATTTGAAATTCATTTGATCCTACAAAGTACAAACAATTGTTAATAAATCCTGCGTTTATGAGGTAAAACTACTTAGGAGGTCACGGTTAGGAGTGTAGTCGTTGGATGGAAACATCCAACGGTGGAAATCATGTGTAGAAGTTAAAAGAAGAGCGATGGGTAAAAACAGCACAGAGGATTAAGTCTAGGCCATTTGATCTTTGCAGAGATCAACGATGGAAATAAAGTGGGAGAAAATAAAACAAATGGGTTGCTTTATAAGGAAATGGTGGAAATTACAAAGAAATAAGGTTAAAAAACTTTGACGGAGGAAAGAATGAATTTAAACATCAAAGGGGTTTCGGGAGGAATATGAGCCATTAGATGAGATTGGCCCATAAGGATCAACGACTGAGGAGGCGCACGATGAATCACAATGGAAAAGAGGGAAAGCGGATTTGGGAGGTAAAACCACAGGTTTCGCGTGGTGAAAGGGCAGGAAGGCAGTTTTTCCTTTTTGAACGTGATATGTGTTCCCGCCCGACATGTGGCTTCTTAAAACCACTTATATCGTGCAGCCCTCTGGAAATTAATCATCGCGCTGAAAGTTACGCGATATTGAACGTCGGCCGTTAGATCTGGGGCCTCAAATCTAATGGTGGGCGAGGAAGCACGGTGTAGGCAAGATGCACGGGCGGAAGGAATATGGGCAATTTCAATCTAGGCCGTAGGATCTAAGATGGATGGCCGAGATCAAATCTTGAAGAAGGCAGGACCCACAGGAGGCAGGCCTGTTGGGTTAAATATGAGCCATTGGATGTGAGGATCAGCAGCAAAGATTGCATCTGGGGAATAAATGGAATAATAAAATGGTTGAGAGAGGGGTTAATATGGGCGGTTGATCTGCAGAGATCAACGGCTGCAATTGGCCGAAAAAACATTATTAGTGGGGCTACATAAAATATAACCAAAGTCAGAGGATCGATCTGGACCGTCCGATCTGGACACGTGGACGGTCCAGATGCAATCGAAGCTATCAGCATCAGTGGGGCAAAGAACATAGAGGCATTGAAGCGATTGATTGTGGGCCATCAATCTACAAATCAAATCGACGGCGGGGAAAGGATCGGGGAATGTCAATCGGAGGTGAGGAAATGTTTAACACGCTCGATGAAAAACTTGCGATGCGATAATGAGTGCGCCGTTTGATCGACTTAAGATCAACGGTGGATTTGGTTTGAGAACATGTACCGGTGGAAACCCTTTATAGCACATGAAAACCAAAAATTTAACAAAATACAAAGGTTTTGGCTTCAGGGTGGGTGATATATATGTGTATTGGCGCTTGACTATGGGGCCTATGGTTTATATGGGAAAACAATAGGCCCGGGGCTTAAAACGTATAAGGGCCAATCGGATCAGAGATAAAACGATGGTCTTTCAATCTACCCATTTAAGATTTTTCGATGCGATTAGTGCTTTGGCCGGACTTTAACTCTTGGTCCTGGGCGCAAGTTATATGGAGTAAATCAGAGGTGGGAGTTTATACAAATGGGGCTTAATCGCATCGAAACTTGGATGTGGGGCTTTTCAATCTACCCATTAATATTAAAAACATTGTTTTGGCGGTTTTTAGACCAAAACTTAGGATAAAGGGGTTTAAGACTTTACAAAGGGAAATATGCATCAGAGATGGATTATTACAATGTTTTAAGCGCCAGATGCGGGCCCATAGGTTATATGAAATAATAATATGATCGAGGTTTACAAACAAAGGGCTAATCGCACCAGAGGTCTCAATTTTAACAAAAAGACTTGTGCATGTTGATTATTTCCGATGCGATGAGTGTCGAAAGGGCCTAGCGCTTGGTTCCAACACCAAGGCATATGTGGGGAAGTGGTTTGTGATTTAGCCCAGGGGGGCTTAAATCCATAGTAGACAAACTTATTTTTTGTGAATTTTTTAGAGTTTCCTGATGGATTTGGGGGTTTCGGCAAAATTTAAAAAGGAGTTTTAAACTCTGTAAAGAGGATTTTATGAAGAAAAAAGGGGAAAAAATGGAAAATAGAAGAATCTCATGGGAATGAAAGGGGTAAAAATGAAGGTTAGTTTTGAAGTGAAGGGAAGGAAAAAATGGTGTTCTGCAGCAGTCTGCTCTATGAAATCAGCAGGATTTCAGAGTTAAAAAATGGAAATAGCAATGAAGAGTTAAACAAAGGGCCTGATGTCTTCATGAGTCTTCAAGAGATAACATTTTTTAGCAATAAAACTTGTTTCTTGAAGGCTCCAAAAATGATTTAGCCACCTTTTGATATAACAAATTTTATAGGTGGCTAACAGTGGCTCCACTTGGGGATGGTGCCTTCTTGAAGGCATCAAGAACTTTAGACTTGCATTCTATAGAAGCTAATCAGTGCCTCATCCATTGGGTTGTCTTTCTTTACTTGTATGATCTTCTTTTGCTCTGAATATGTTAACAGCCATGAAAACCAATGGATCTTCATCAACACAAGCTTTCTACCTACCCAATCCTACTTGATCTAACATTTGTTCTTCTTTAGAGTGCACTTGGATTGGAAAACTCTTTTTACAACATTTTATTCTTTTGAAAGAAAAAAATCTAATCGATTTCTACTCCTTATTTCTTCATGAACTCATATTAAACAGTTGAGTTCATATGTTTCTCTACCTATTCTACTAATCTGTCAGGATTAAACAGTCTAACAGATTTTTATTCTCTAATTTCTAAAACAGAAATTTAAAAACATACAAGTTAGGATTGAACAGTCCAACTTGATGCTGATCTATGGCATAAAAAAAACAAGCTGCACATAGACATTATTTTGCAGAAATTAAATCAAAATGGTGAAGGCATAAGATCTGAATTTTTTAGGGACATCCTTCTCTTTTTCTTCAGCTCTGTTTTTGCTTCTGTTTGAGCTATTTCTTCTTTGTTGACTGGTTTAGATTTTGAACTGATTAGAACCAGTTCTACCTCTTTTTTGAATTATAAATTCAAATAGATTTGAGTCATTCTTGTTTGGAAACTTAGGTTGAGATTTTGAGCATGTTTGAACCTTTAATTTCTAACCTAATCTACCTACTAATAAGCCAAGATTAAGCTATTTTGGAAATCAAATTCACTAATCTATCAACAGTCAATTTAAAACTAATTAGTCAAGATTAGGTTGTTTGACTAATTAGAAGTGTGTTTTCAAGAGAGGTATTTAAGCTTGCACACTTTCAAAATTTATTTCTCTTTTTGGTATGGGGCTGTACCTTTATTGTTTTTACAATCTTCCCCCTTTTCTTTCTTCTATTGTTTTTTGTATTTTTTATTTTTCTTCAGAGAAAAAAATCAGCAACTATATAAATGCTCAAAACTAAGCTTCATTGACATTCCTATCTAACCTATTCTAACTTAGAGTGTTTACAGCTTATATGATACAAAAGTGCCAATGTAGCCAGTTGAGTAGTGTCATAAAGAAAAAGAAACTCTGGCTACATGTAAGAGGTATCCATAGTACATTCTAAAGATTAATCTTCAAAATCAAAACTATCAGAGAAGGTGACAGTTTCTCATGACTTTGGCTCTTGCAAAGGATCCATGCTTGACAATTTGAGCCAGTTGGGGCTTCCCCACACTCTTCCAAAGGATCAACAAAGAAAAGATGAATATTCTCTTTTTTTTGGCCCTCCATGTCTAGTAGATTATCTGCCTCCAAGACTTCAGCTTTGAGGAATATTTCTTCAGCACATTGCTTGGAAGCATCATTATTTTCAACCTGCAAAACAACAAGCAGTGAAATTTCTTCTTTCTCTAAATCTATGCTTGTTTCTGATATAAATTCAGGTTCTTTAACTGGCAGATTGATATCAATGATGGGAGAAGTTTCTTCTTGAAAAGATGGTATATCCTCAGTAGGATAGTCTTCTATTTGTTTTTCTCCCTCAAATTTTGCTAGTATCTTTTGTTGTTTGGGACAGCTAGTCTGAATTTTTCTTGAATTGTATATTTTTTGTTGCCCCAAGGTCTTAGACATGTACTAGCCACAAGGGCTCATCCACTAGCAAAACTGTTTTGGTCTTTAGGAACAAGGATAAGCCAAAATTCTTTAAGAGATTTTAGTAAATCCATGGCATAATTCTTATAAGCTTTAAGTCTAGGATGCGTAACCATGCATTCATCTTTCACTTGCCTAATTACCAATTCTGTGTTTCCATGAATTGTGATCTTCTGGGCTCCTAATTTTTTCAATAAGTGGAGTCCTAAAAGAAATGCCTCGTGCTCTGTTATTTCAGTTGTGCATTTAAAGTTCAGTTTATATGAATGGGCTTTAGAATGATTTTTTCCTGTATTTTAAAGCCACATTCCTGCAACTGCATTAGTTTTAGTACATAACCCATCAAAATTCATGATCCAAAGAGGACTAGTTTCGGTATTATCATTGATTTTCTTACTATCCTCTTTGTCTTGAGTGCCATTGGATTGTTATATGGAATAGGCACCATGTTCATGATTTTCTAGTTTAGATGATGTTTTGGAGGGTAGCTGCTTGCTTAATATTTGCTCAATTTGTTCTTCTGTTAAAGGAGAAATTTTTCTTTCAGTATAAATAGAAAAAGAGCTACCCTGTTTCTTATGACCAACAAAAGAACTTTATTCATATTTATAACAAATTTCTCTATGTGAATGAGAAAGAGTATTTGTTTTGCAATAAATATCAGAGACTGACTATTGATTAATAGTCTGATCTATGTCTTTTTCGGTCAAAGGGGAAGATGTTTCTATGTTCCTTTGAACAGAAATACAGTAGTTCTTTGTCTCTTGTAAAGGCTGATTTTGAGGCTGGATGTTTTCTTGAGCCTCTTCTAGGAGATCTTGACTTGTGCTTGCAGGGAAACTTTGAGGTTTTTCTATTGTTTCCTCAAAGCACTGCACACTACTATTATTTTCAATTTGATTGTGAAGATCTCTTATCAGCATAGTACAAGACATAGGAAGGCAATCAACAATTTCTTGACCACCTTCTTTATTGCTTTCTTTATAAGTTTGCTCATCATCTTCTATATGGTGTTGATCATAATACATATCTTGGTCATTGTCTTGATCTTGAGGTGATTGGGCTTGTATTTGATCAGGGGAAAGCATATCTCACTGTAGATCATCAATATCCATATTAGCCATCAACCTATCCATTCTTTTCCCAAGCATATGCATCATCTTTTCCATCATGATTAGAAATTTTTCTTGTTTATTTTCTCTATCATCTTGTTGATCATACATGTCTTGTCAGGGCAGAGTTTGTGTTTGGTTAAGAAAAGGTATATGTTGTTCTAGATCACCTACGTTTAAACTAGCCATAAACCTATCCATCCTTCTTCCAAGCATGTACATCAATTTTTCCATCATGACCATATGTTTTTATCATCTGGGTCTATATCTAAATCCATGTTTGTAAATCATAAAAAGAAGTCACTGTGTCTTTTTAACTAGTTCAAGGTCTTCTACCAGTGGGGTCATTTGGTATTTTGAGATTTGTGGAGTGTGGAGTCATCAGGTGGAATTTTTTAGCTCTTGTTGGAGGTAAAAGGTTTTATGGTCCACCACCATGTAATTCTTGTAGAGTTGCAAGGTTTTCAGGAACCGAATTAGCTCTTCAAGGGTGATCTGAAAATAGTTGAAAATTTTATCTTAGGAGACTTCCGAAGGATACTTTCCGGGTCATCAACTATCTCAGGTGGGTTGGGGTCAGGGTAGGCTCTAGTATGGATCTTTTTAGGAGCCACTACGTTGTGTTTTCCAGAACCCACTAAACAAGAACATTTTAACCAGATATGACAATATTTAAGAGGTTAATTTATATTAACATAAGAAAACTTTAATCCTAAAATCCTCTTAATGAGTTTGAATGATTGTTTGATGATAATGGTTCTTCCCAGTGGAGTATTAAGGTCTGTTTATGATTTGTGGAGTTTCCAAGTGGAATTTTTTGGCTCTTTTCAGAGGTAAAAGGTTTTATGGTCCACCACCATGTTTATTAAATACCAATCTGAAATATTTTTGGGTTTTCTGAATTATTTTTCAGTCCTATTAGTTTTTAAGAGCATCCCAAATCTGTTTCAAAAATTAGCTACGGTTATGAGACAAAGACAGTTTACTCTTATGGCTAAGCTAGCTGATCCTTCAAGGTTAGATAAACTTTTATCATAATCCTAGGGTTTACCTATTTTGTCACTGATTCAAACAAGTTTCACCATGATTACCATCGCTTGGTAGTGCTTGAAAGGGCTGCTTTTACTCACTAAAAAATGTTTGTTGGCTAGAGATGTTATGCCTAACGGTTCAACCATATAACAAAAAAAATGTCATTTTGAAAGAAAGGAATTTATGATATCTTATGATTATTTGAAATAAAAATCACTCAGCAATTCCCTAGTGGAGTCACCAGAAGATGTTAGCTCCCTGTAATTAGCAAGATTTGAAAAAGTCCAACTACAGGGAGAACACTTATTTCAACCACTTTGGGATTCTAGGATCTAGCCCTCCTGAATCTAGAGAGGGATCTCTCCAATAAAGTGTAAAGATGGATTTATCTTTAAAAGCTTTTGGATGATGATATTAGGCTAGTTATGAAGGCCATGGGTTTTGCTTTGTTTTGGATGGTTGAGTATGATTATTATTTGGGTGGAAAGTTCTAAATGGAAAGAGTTTCAAAGGTGTGAAGTTGCAAGCAATCAAAACAAGCTTTGGCTAAAAGGATGGATATAACGCTGGTTTTAGTCCATTGGGCTATGGAGTCATAATAGGGTTTAATTGAAACAACAAGGTTCAAGAGTGGTCCATGGGGCAAGTCATCTATGTCTAAGGATCTCTTTAAATTTTGATTTATGGAATGAAATGATACAACAAGAAGGGGAAATAAACAAATGTAGAACAAAGAGCAGCCTAAGATCTGGTAAGTACTTTGAAACTAGCCAGATTTTGACATACACTTAAGAAATACATAAAAGTAATCCAAGATCTGGTAAGTACTTTGAAACTAGCTAGCTTTTGATACACTTTCAATAGAAAAACATTTAAACACAGAGGGAAAAAAAATGATAACAAAGAATGGTCTAAGATCTGGTAAGTACTTTGAAACTAGCTAGCTTTCAACACACTTTTAGGGAAATTTTCAAATAGTCTTTTGGGATAAAACTAGGATAGGGCTCACCATAACTTCCTTAGTTCATCTCTACTTAACATATACTGAAAATAACATTCAAGAATAACAATTAGCTAAGACAGTAGGATGAGGGAACACCAGCATTCCTAACTGCTTAAACTGAATTAAATCATTCCTAAATAACACAATTGGAAGAAAACATTTAGATAAAGCTTATCAGTCAGAGAAGGGTACTGATATACAGTAAATCATAACTCTATGCTTACTGTTCTTTATTAGAGAATATGGAAAAAGTGAAAACAGAAATAAAATAAAAAATTACAATAAGAAATAACATCACCGTTGACATAGACCAGGATCCCATAAATCAGCTTGTATTGATGCTTCAAACTAGTTACAGCTTTAAGTCTAATGTTTCAGTTCAAAAATCATCTTCACTTCTCAGCCTAACTTATGTGACTACAAACAGAGCTTCAAGAGCCAGTGAACACTATTTACAAGTAGAAGTTTCAAGCTCAAGTATATTTCAAAGTTCTACAACCAACATTTACAATGAACTCCTCAATAGGATTTTATAGTAGGATGAGGAGGTTCAAAGAGAAAAGATCTAGGGTTCAATTAATACAGTTTAGTACTTCTCGGCCTTTGAGGGGCTCAATGGAGAATTTTATAGATATTTTCCTGTATTAATTGATTTACATTTAAGAGTTTAAGCTCGATGAGAGATTTTGTTGACTTTAAAGCTGTATTTCCTGATATAATAACTATGCTGATATTTTTTGCATTAAGTTCCTTCTGCAGAATTGATTATTCAGCTGTGTTGAGGAAAATATCTGATGTTATGATAATAATTCGGCCTTCGTTGAATGCTTGTGGCTACAGGTGGCATTGGGTAGCTGAGAGGAATCAACTAGCCTCTGATGTGGCGGTGGAGGCTCTTCCTAACTAATAAATCTTTAGATTTGTCTTTAATTGTGTTTTAATTCAAAGGATTAGGATTTTGATCTTCAATATTAGCCGTAATCCTCCAAAACTATGAAAACAGTCTTTAATCCTTCATTTCTAGCTTGTTTAATCTTCAACACTGATACTCTTTAGCTTTGATTTAATTTTCTGTGTCTTGCTGATGTGCAGGGCCGCAAAGGGCTCATATGGCATCAATGCCAATGAAGCATTGACGAAACGTGGAGTTTGAACCCCGTGGAATGATTTTCCTTAAACCAACAAAGCCCAGAGGATCGTCATCCTCGGCTTTATTATCGATTTCAAAATATTTGAAATTAATTTGATCCTACAAAGAACACACAATTGTTAATAAATCCTGCATTTATGAGGTAAAACTACTTAGGAGGTCACGGTTAGGAGCATGTCTGTTGGATGGAAACATCCAACGGTGGAAATCATGCGTGGAAGTTAAAAGAAGAGCAGTGGTAAAAATAGCGTAGAGGATTAAGTCTGGGTCATTTGATCTTTGCAGAGATCAACAATGGAAATAAGGCGGGAGAAAATAAAACAAAGGGGTTGCTTTATAGGGAAATGGCAGAAATTACAAAGAAATAAGGTTAAAAAAGTTTTACGGAGGAAAGAATAAATTTAAACATAAAATGGGTTTCGAGAGGAATATGAGCCGTCAGATGAGATTGGCCCATAAGGATCAACGGCTGAGGAGGCATGCGATGAATCACAATGGAAAAGAGGGAAAGTGGATTTGGGAGGTAAAACCACGGGTTTAGCGTGGTGAAAGGGCGGGGAGGCAGTTTTGCCTTTTTGAATGCGATATGCATTCCCACCTGACACATGGCTTCTTAAAACCACTTATATCACGCAGCCCTCAGGAAATTAATCATCGCGCTGAAAGTTACGCGATATTGAACATCAGCCGTTAGATCTAGGGCCTCAAATCTAATGGTGGGGGAGCGAGCGCGATATAGGCAAGATGCGCGGGCGAAAGGAATATGGGCAGTTTCAATCTGGGCCATATGATCTAAGATGGATGGCTGAGATCAAATCCTGAAGAAGGCAGGACCCACAGGAGGCAGGCCTTTCGGGTTAAATATGAGTCGTTGGATGTGAGGATCAACGACGGAGATTACATCTGGGGAATAAACGGAATAATACAATGGTGGAGAGAGGGGTTAATACGGGCCGTTGATCTGCAGAGATCAATGGCTGCAATTGGCTGAAAAAACATTATGAGTAGGGATGCATAAAATATAACCAAAGTTGGAGGATCGATTTGGACCATCTGATCTCAACACGTGGACGGTCCAGATGCAATCGGAGCTATCGACATCGGCGGGGCAAAAAACATAGAGGCGCAAAAGTGATTGATTGTGGGCCGTCGATCTGCAGATCAGATCGACGGCAGGGAAAGGATTGGGGAATGTCAATCGGAGGTGAGGAAATGTTTAATGCGCTCGATGAAAAATTTGCGATGCGATAATGCGCAAGCTGTTTGATCGGCTTAAGATCAACGGTGGATAAGGTTTGAGAACATGTACCAGCGGAAACCATTTATAACACATGAAAACCAAAAATTTAACAAAATACAAAGGTTTTGGCTTTGGGGGTGGGTGATATATATGTGTATTGGCGCCCAACTGTGGGGCCTGTGGTTTATATGGGAAAAAAATAGGCCCGAGGCTTAAAACGTATAAGGCCAATCGGATCGGAGATAAAACAATGGTCTTTCAATCTACCCATTTAATATTTTCCGATGCAATTAGTGCTTCAGGATTTTAACTCTTGGTCCCAAGCGCAAGTTATACGGAGTAAAGTGGAGGTGGGAATTTATACAAATGGGGCTTAATCACATCGGAACTTGGATGCGGGGCTTTTCAATATACCCATTAATATTAAAAACATTTTTCCAACAGTTTTTAGACCAAAACTTAGGATAAAGGGGTTTACGAATTTACAAAGGGAAATATGCATCGAAGATGGATTATTGCAACGTTTTAAGGGCCGGATGTGGACCCACGGGTTATATGAAATAATAATATGATTTGGGTTTATAAACAAAGGGATAATCGCATTGGAGGTCTCAATTTTAACAAAAAGACTTGTGCATCTTGATTATTTCCGATGCGATGAGCGCCGAAAGGGCCTAGCGCTTGGTTCCAGCACCAAGCCATATGTGGGGAAATGGTTTGTGATTTAACCCAATGGGGCTTAAATCCATAGTAAACAAACTTATTTTTTGTGAATTTTTTAGAGTTTCCTGATGGATTTGGGGGTTTTGGCAGAATTTAAAAAGGAGTTTTAAACTCTATAAAGAGGATTTTATGAAGAAAAAATGGGAAACAAATGGAAAATAGAAGAATCTCATGGGAATGAAAGGGGTAAAAATGAAGGTTAGTTTTGAAGTGAAGGGAAGGAAAAAATGGTGTTTTGCAGCAGTCTGCTCTATGAAATCAGCAGGATTTCAGAGTTTAAAATGGAAATAGTAGTGAAGAGTTAAACAAAGGGCCTGATGTCTTCATGAGTCTTCAAGAGATAACATTTTTTAGCAATAAAACTTGTTTCTTGAAGGCTCCAAAAATGATTTAGCCTCCTTTTGATATAACAAATTTTATAGGTGGCTAACATATTCAATACATATTCCCCCATAATTAGCTCGATATCATGGTACTTTCCAGAGTAATTTATAGTTCCTGTATTTGCAACCATCACATGACACTCTGGTGTTAGATATAGGAAGCAATTCAATTCCTTGGCTATCTTACAATGAATAAAAGTATGGGTACTACCCAAATCAATCAACATTATTACCTTCTATATTTATAATTTGAGGAGTGATAATTCCTTCCAAAGCATTATAATATGTGTTCAGATTAATGTATTCTTTCTCTAGGGCTATGACAATTTTCCCTAGCTCATTCGTTTGAGATGAAATTCTAGAGCTTGCAAAAACCTTAACTTCCTTGAATCATATCTATGAAATTATAGTGAACCAAGATCTAAAATTCATACACGAGGTGCATCAATATTTCATTTCCATGTGGTTATAATTCCATCTTCTGAAGCTTCGTATAAAAAACGTTATAGCGAAAATTATAGGATGACCTGTTTGAAGAAGAAAAACCCTAGAATCCAAAGCTCTAATACCAAATGTTATGAAACCAACTCACAAATTAGAAGAAAAGATAGATCAATGACTTAAAAATTAGCCTCTTCACGGGGGGAACCTCCTTTACATTAAATAAATGAAAAATTCTTGGATGATACAAATGACAAAACCTCCTTTATATATATAGGATTCTAAGGGGTCATAATATAATTAGAGCCCACATAACAATAATAATGGAAGGGAAAAACAATAACAATAGTGGGTTTCTATGGGGCACAAAAATAATAATATGGGGGCTAAATGGGCACAATAATAACAATAAGGGGGCTACACTGACAATAAAAATAAGGGGGCTACACTAGTATTATAGGGACCTAACATGATATGCATATAAACATGGCATTAAGGACATATTTCCCCAAAAAAAAAATTCCTACCATCCATGGATTGTTGTCTTTGGCAGAATAGAATAGGCCAAAAGGCTCATCACAAAAATGTGAAAACAAGTTTCTTAAATGGTGTTTGAAAGAAAATTGCTAAATGTCTCAACTAGAATTATTTGTTGTATAAGGTCAAGAACATAAGGAATGAAAGCCCACCAAGTCTGTGTATGGCCTAAATCAAGCACCTAACACATGGTATGAAAATCTAACTAAGAATATTTTGAATATCAATTTCAACCAGTAATATTAGTGATGCAACTTTTATTTTAAATATTGTTGGAAAAACTATTGAATTCTTTTGGTATATGAAGATGCCATATCTTTTGATAAAAAGTAATAATGATGCATATATTGCATCCCTAAATAAATTAAAGAAGCGTTTTGAAATGAGAGACATGGAACAATCATTGATATTTAGGTATTGAAATAACTCAAACTCCAAGGTATATATTCATCTCCCAAACTATTACACTGGAGAGTTACTGAATAAATTTGGAATGGATTATTGTAACTCTTTCTATAATGCAATGGACCAAAATTTGAAGCTAACAACAAAATAAGGGGATAAATTTGAGGATGCAACCAAATATAAATATCTTATGGATAGTCTTATCTACCTTACTGCTTCTACTATACATTTTGTTAGCCCCCCTATGAAATTCTTGACAAGCAAGCTGGGGGATAGATTGTTTTGGAGCCTTCAAGGAATTCCTTTCCCCTAAAAACCCATCCTCCTTGAAGCCAATTTGTGCCTGGTGTCCTTTGATAAATTTCCCTCTACTGATTCCCGTTGCAAGCCTCTCTATTTGTGAAGAAATGCCCAAAGGGCCTCCTCCCCTTCTTATTCCATTCCCCTTTGTCCCCCCTTCTACTTCCCTTTTGTACCCTCTCAACCCTCCCAAATCCCCTTTATATCCTTCCTCTACCCTTTTCTTAGCCAAATTCCCCCTTGTTCCCTCCATCGTTACTCCTCCTTGGCCTTAAAATGCATCAAAATAGGCCAAAACCCATTCTCCACTTTGTAATAGGGCTTAGCCCCTTTCCGCCAGCCCCTTTAGCTGTTTCCCCATGTAGTCGAGCACTATGACCGAGCGCTACCCCTTAAAGGTGCTAATCGCAATATCGCACATCGCTCCCATCGCATGTTTGTTTTAGCATTCCAATCATCCATCGCAAATATTTGCGATGCGATTAATCGCGCCACCATTTCATCGCACCATCCGACCCGTCCGACCGCAATCGCAAACTCTAGTTGTGCCACCCTGATTGAAATCTCCCGATTTAATCCCGTCCATCCGTTTGATACATGATCTGACGGTCATCGCTTCTTCCACCCAATTGCAATCGGAAGTTTCAATGTGTGTCACTTCTGTCCACCTCCAATTGTGATTGCCCGATTTAATCACAGCCGTCCGTTGAAATGAAGATCTAACGGTTCAAAAGGAATCACCCTCCGCCTCCGGCTGGGTCCCACCTCATCGCATTTCATTGCATTCCAGTCGCATTTCTTTGTATTTGTTCAAAGGTCAAGGTTTAAGACTTTACACCAAAGTCTTATATTTCATAGTTGTTCCACCCGCTTTCATATATCGCTCCGCTGCTCAATCTCCACCGTTGATCTTCGTCTCCACGCTAGGATCTAACGGTCTGCGCCGCATATCACCACCAAAACCTATTGTTCGCGCATTTCACCACTCCACTACAGTCTCATCGTTCTTTCACATAATATAATTTTTTCCGCCGCAGCCGCACCACCACATATTACCAGTTGTTTCATCCACCCACAGTACTACAGAGTACTACTGCAGCCAGAGTACATTAGAAACATGTCAAAGTAAATGAGAGCTGAAGAAGATCACTCCTTCATTCCAAAGAGGTGCCGGGAATAGATGCAGAGAGTTAAAATAGAATGGGTTTCGGCCTGCTCCTTCTTTTTGTGTTTTAATGCTTCATTCAGTGTTCCACCTACCTCCTTGGCCCATCTTCTACTATAAAACTCAAGAATAAATTGTTGTAAAGGTTGTCGATGAGATATCAGTGAAACACAAGCATTTTCCTCTTGAGACAAGTTCTCTGTGTAGTGTTGTAAGATAGGTTGAGGTTTGATGTATTCAGACTGAATGTTCAAGCTATGGGCTATGATGTACCTGATTGGTGTTGTTTTTAATATGACAAGCATATTTCTTTGGATCCTGATCTAAAGCAGCTGGTGGTGTTTTCTTATCTATGTGTTCGATCTCGTTTCATTCCATTTTCTACTGGCTTGCATCAGAAGTTTGGCATAAGATTTACCCCTGATAGGTACCTTATGTTGCTGTTCTCCCAGCCCTTTATGTTTTCTGCTTATGTGTGTATCTAAATATTGATTTCAATTGATTTAACCAGTGTAGTGGATGTTATTGCCTGCTCTCTGATGTATGAATTAATGAAATCTGTGTTTAGATGTTCTTGCTAGGATCTGGTTGAATGCGTTAAGAACACTGGGGAGTCTGGAACCTTGTCTCTGCCTCTCTAGGATCTTTCCATCCCAATTAGTCCTTCCTAAGATCCCTTTTCCTACCCCTGATTTTTTCCAGGCAGGCCTGGAGTTAAATGACCTCTGACCTGATCTATAGACAGAGTTGGTTGGTTCTCCTCCTTTCATTTTCTATCCTTAATTTCCCACTCCAAATATCTCCTTTAAGATCTAGATGCTCTGGATGACTAGCCCAACTGAAAGCTTGCACATTGAACACAAATAAATCCTTTCTTGACTCCATATCCCAATGGCTTCGATGTTCTCTGACATATCTACCTTTTCCTAGTTTTCCTTCTCGCTCATCCTTGTCTTACATTGGATTCTTCTTTTCTGATTCCCAACAACCAAACACAAAAAATTAAACAAACAACCCCGAGCCCATATAACTAGCCTAAAATCATAACTTAGAGCCTCAAAGGCAAACACCTTTTGACTCATACAGAGAGATCCCTCTCTAGACCTAGGAGGGCTAGATCCTAAGGTCTGAAAGTGGTTCTATGTTGTCTCATCTTCTGGTCTTGTCAACCTGGAAAAAACATGGGAAACCCAACATAATGGCGACTCCACTAGGGAATTTTGAGTACATTTCACCGTAAACATTCTTAAAAACTTCAAAAAATTAGAACTCTAGTTAGGTTGATAGTAAGTCACTCCTTTCTGGAATCGACCTCCATTATTGAATATCCACCATACCCTTAGACAGAGTCTGGAAAGGGCCAGGTAGCCTCCGGATCTCACACTCTTCGGAGGTGACATATCTGGTAAATGCCCTCCCATTCAATCTCTGGTTGGAGTTTGCTGTCAGGAGGAGATTCCTGAAAGGTGATAGTGCTTGAGCACTGTGGTGGACAGTGTGACCCTTTAGATACACCCTAAAACCCTCCACCTGGCGACTCCATCGTTCCTAAACGAGAAGACTCCACTGGTGATCAGTAGGCCTGCTGATTATCTTGGTTTCACAATAGACTCCACTGGGAGACCAGCCCCTGAGACAATCAACCACAAAAGAAGTAACGAGAAGGGTTAAGCTGCTTGGCTGGGAAATAGCATTTTGGCTTTCAGAACCATCCACACAAGAGCTTATCCCAACCCTGACCCTCCTGAAATAGTTGACAATCCGGAGAGTATCCTCAAAGGAGCTCCTACACCTAACAGAACAACTATTTCCAGTCACATTCATAGAGCTAATTCTTCACCAAAAAAACCTAGTAGCTCTATCACTTTCTCCCCTTGACCTAGATCCTCCAAATAGATTACCCAGAACTAGGTCATTTAATCACCTAGACCAGCAAGACCTTGAACCTCACAGCACACCATCCCATAGTGGTCAACACACTAGGGACAGAGGAACCCCTCCATCTACACCACCTGATATCCACTTCATTCAAAACTTGGGGCTCTCCCACCCTAGATCTGCTTAACAAACTTTTGCTGGTCCTAATATCCTTATCGTCCAAATACCAGCGGCTCAAGCCAACCCTATACCTCATCAGAACATTATCATGGCATCTTGGTATGCACCTTTAGTTTTACCACAGCCCTTGTTACCCTTGCCAAATGATTATCAGTCAAAAATCCCACACTTCACTGCAAAAGAATCCATTACAGCTCAGCAACACGTAGATAAGATGGAGGATTCTTTTGATTATATGGAAATTGATGATGAAACAATCAAAATGAGAATCTTTGCCCAAATCCTGGGGGGCGATGTAAAGAAATGGTTTAAAGGTTTGCCCCCTGGAAGTATCCAAGATCTCCCTGCGTTATATCGGAACTTCATAGACAAATGGGAGGTTAGAGAAAACCCTCGCCAACTCCTAGCAGAATACATGTCCCTTAAGAGGAACGTAGGATAGAGCGTCCATGAGTACATCACTAGATTTAACAGCATTTACAATGCTCTCCCTCCACACATGAAACCTCCTCAAGGTATGGCCCTAGCTAAATATTCAGATGGATTTGATGCTGACATGGCCTATGAGCTCAGAGATAAAGAGTATAACACATTGGAAGACATGCAGAAAGGAGCCATAACCATAGAAGAAAACTTGATGGAAAAAAGGGCAAGATTAAAAGATGAAAAAAGGGTAACATACAGGGATGACACTGTAGCCTCCACATCAGACCCAAACTATGACAAACTATCTAAGAATGTGGATAAGCTACAACAAATGATGGAGAAAATGGTTGTCACAGTTAGCAATCAGAACAAAAACCAGAACCAGAATCAGAACCAAAACTTTAGAAGGAACAACAATGCTCCCAACAGATAGAAAGAATCAGATCAACGAGTTGTTCCCCCCTTTCAAGAAAAATTTTTAGATGAAGGCGAGGGAACCATAGAAGAGTCTGAGGGGAATGGAATAAACATGTTCGAAATAGAGGATTCAGTCCTTAACTGTGATTCAGAGGAAGACCACCCCTCCCCCTCATTCTGGGATGAGGAATGGTTAGATACTGAAGATTACAGATTAGGATTTGAAGATGCCATGTTATAGGTCAGGGAACAATATGAGCTTAGGAGAAAAAAGAACCAAGATACTCCCAAACCAAAGACTCCCGAGGCAACCATCAAGAAAAGACCTGAAAAAACTTCTAAAGCATCTGCTGCAAGTAACAAATCAGCCACTGAAATTTTTGGTAAGCACAAGAAAAAGGACAGCCAAGACACTGAAAAACAAAGCCAACCAACCAGCAGCACTAGCACTGCGGTTAGTGCTCCTGATAAAACGATTCTTGATCTTGTCCATAATGAGAAATCCCAAACTAATACGGTCACCAAGGTGGCCAATAAAACAGAGTTGAGCGTTCCAAAGAGTCAGTCCACTTTCAATTTGGAGAGTGAGATTGCAAAAATCAAAATTCCTGTACCATTAACTGAGTTGGCCACTCAGAATGTATATAAAGGCCAAATTTTGAAAGCACTGAATTTAGGGGAAAACAATGATACTGTAAATTTGAATGATGATCAACCTGCCCTTCTGTTTGGTCCAAATATTGAGGGAAAGTTTCAGGAAGGGGTAGTTCCACCTTTTTATATCAGTCTCAACATTCATGACAAAATACTCCACAATGCCATGCATGATTCTGGAGCATCACACAATTTAATGCCTAAAGTAGTGATGGAAAAGCTAGGCCTAGAGATCACACGACCTTACAAAGATCTATATTCATTTGACTCTAGCAGAGTAAGATGCCTAGGCCTAATCAAAGACTTATGTGTGAGTTTGACCCAGATCCCAGCTAAGTGTATGGTCATGGATGTGGTGGTAGCAGATGTGCCACCCAAGTATGGCATGCTACTATCTAGATCATGGGGAGCCAAACTGCAAGGAAAAATGTAGATGGATGGCTCATATGCCATTGTCCCTATATTTGGCCAACTTAAAAGACTGTATAGAGAATCCCAGATGAAATTCTTAGTCAGTAGCCCTGAGAAGCCTGAAAATTCACCATTATACTATGTACACACAGACCTAGATTCTTTCATTCTTTACAACGACCAATCCTTAGAAGAGCCAGAA
Source organism: Pinus albicaulis (assembly GCA_034641835.2). Classification (NCBI taxonomy): domain Eukaryota; kingdom Viridiplantae; phylum Streptophyta; class Pinopsida; order Pinales; family Pinaceae; genus Pinus; species Pinus albicaulis. The sequence goes on along the minus strand of CM076571.1, from coordinate 719,354,786 downwards.
CCTGAATGCAGAAATACAAGCAAAAACACAGATCCCATGGACTTTAGCATAATGGCTACCCTAGAAGAATATGATGAAGAAAACCATGGGCGGAGTACTGTAGATGAAACTCACAGCGAACCAGGAATGCAACGCAGTTAGACTATTAGTCACACCCTTCAAACGGATATACCACGCGAAGAACAAGATAACCCACAACCTAGTACAGACTCCTCGATGCAACATAATGGCGAGCCCCTGTGGGAAATGAACTTTGATGGGTCTTGTACTAGGAAAACTGCTGGAGTAGGGGTGTGGCTACGTAACACAGGAAATGATTATGCAAAGAGCCACACTGTGAATCTGCATTTCAAATGCACAAATAATATTGCAGAATATGAGGCCCTCATCTTGGGTCTGAACCTATTGAAGAAATTAGGAGCCCATAGGATAGCTGTGAGAGGAGACTCTGAGTTATTTATCAAACAAGTGAATGGTGAATATACGGCAAAACACCCCAGGTTGAGAGCATACAGGAATGACGCAGTAGACTTATTGAAAACCTTTGTTGAATATGAATTGGTATTTATGCCTAGGATTCAGAACGTTATTGCTAATGGATTAGCCTGCCTGGATAGTTCATATCCCAAGACTCCCCCTGATCAACAAATCATCATTCAAACCAAGTTCAGACCTGTAGTGCCAGACAACAAAAAATATTGGTAGGTATTTGAAGGAGATAAACAGATCGAAGATTTCCTGGTGGGAAAAAATGAGTTTGAATTTTCTGATTTCGACTCAAAACCGGATGACAGCTGCCCATGTGAGGATCCCCCAGATGAACGAGAAACCCCCTGTAACATAGAAATAAATTCTTTTTCTGAAGAAACTGGAAACGCGACTAAAAAATGTAAAAATGCAGATAGCGAAGAGATGGAGGTGCTGTAGGCTAAAGACAAGAACATACCCAGAGGCTTGGCACCCCTAGAGGACCTTTTCGACTTGGACGACGTAGCAAAATATCCCACTATAGAACATGCAGATTCAGATCTGGAAGAATGCAACACAGGCACTGAAGACAAACCCAAGTTGGTTAAACTGGCTAAGTCTTTACCTGCAGACATGAAGAAAAAATACATCGACCTATTGAAAGAATTCATTGATGTGTTTGCGTGGAGCTATGAAGACTTAAAGGCCTATGACACAAACATCATTCAGCACAAAATTCCCTTGAAGGAAAATCAGAAGCCTTTCAGACAAAAACTGCATAGAATTAATCCGAAACAATTGCCTGCAGTTAAAAAGGAGATTGAAAAAATGTATGATGCAGGCATAATAGCCCCTGTAAGGTTTTCTGATTGGGTATCAAACTTAGTGGTTGTAAGAAAGAAAACAGGGGAGATCAGGTTATGCATAGACCTCAGAAACCTCAACAGAGCCTCACTAAAAGACAATTACCCTTTACCCAGAATGGAACACATCCTACAGAAGGTAGTAGGCTCTAAGAGGATTTCCCTATTAGATGGTTTTTCGGGTTATAACCAAGTTTTGGTACTCCCAGAAGATCAACTCAAAACGGAATTTACCACTCCATGGGGCACCTTCGTGTATCTGAAAATGCCTTTTGGATTGATGAATGTTGGAGCAACCTTCCAAAGAGAAATGGACATATCTTTCTCAGAAGAGATAGGACACTTCATAGTCATCTACTTGGATGACTTGACTGTCTTTTCCAAAACTAAATAAGAACATATCAAACATCTGAGAAAGGTTTTTGAAAAATGTAGAAGGTACGGTCTGTCCTTAAATCCTAAGAAAACTGTTTTCGGGCTGCAAGAAGGTAAACTTCCTAGTCACATTATATCTGAGAAAGGGATTAGGATAGACCCACAGAGGGTTGAGGGAATACTTCAAATTACACATCTGAGAAACATCAAGGAGTTATAGTCCTTTATAGGGAATATCAATTTCCTTAGGAGATTCATTCCCAATCTTGCCGAACACCTTAGGAAAATGACTGACATGTTGAAGAAAGGTGCAGGAATTAAGTGGACCGTTGAAGCCAAGAAATATTTTGAGTCAGTAAAACTGGCACTCACTCAAGCCCCTGTCCTTACCAGCCCAAACTTCTCAAAATATTTTCTGATCTTTTCCTTTGCCTCAGAACACACAGTAGCTGCAGTCTTGCTGCAAAGGAATTCAGAAGGGCATGAACATCCAATTGCCTTCTTCAGCAAAGCCTTGAGGGATGCACCCTTAAATTACAACATTATGGAAAAGCAGGCCTATTACCTGTTAAAGGCCCTAAAAGACTTTAGGGTGTACATTCTGCATTCTCACACCATTGCTTATGTGCCAAGTATAGTGGTCAAAGATATCTTGTCCCAAGACCCTGATGGGAAAAGGGGAAATGGATTGCTACAATCTTGGAATATTACCTCGAAATAAAACCCACCAAACTGATCAAAGGTCAAGGCCTAGCCCAGTTAATGGCTAAATCAAACTTGCAGGCCCTTGGCATTAACATGATAAATGCCTTAGATGAGCAGGAAGGACTACCCCATCCAACTGTTGAGGAGCAGTTTCAGAACTTTCCTTGGTACTTTGATATCCTTTATGTGCTCACCCATCTCAATTCTCCTCCAGAATTGTCCAAAACAAAGGCCAAATTCATAAAACTCAAAGCTAGAAATTACTGCATTTTGAATGAGAATCTATACTAGAAAAATCCAAATGGCCTATTGCTGAAATGTTTGTCTGAAACTGAAGCTGAAAGAATCAAACAAGAATTCCATGCTGGGGAGTGTGGAGGCCACCTGAGCTGGAAAGCCACTGCAAGTAAGATACTCAGGGCTGGTTATTATTGGCCTACACTCTTCAGTGATGTCCATAAAATGATAACTTCCTGTCATAAATGCCAAATCTTTGAGGGTAGAAAAAAGCTCCTTCCCCTCCCTTTACAACCTATCACCATAGAAGGTCCCTTCACGCAATGGGGCCTAGAATTTGTTGGGGAAATTCACCCTTCTTCTTCTGGGCAACACAAATGGATCCTAACTGCTACAGATTACTTCACCAAATGGATAGAAGCCATACCCACTAGGAATGCCACTGATTCTGTCATCATTAGGTTCCTAGAGGACTTCATCTTATCTTGGTTTGGTTGTCCAAGGAAAATAATCACTGACAATGCTGCTGCTTTCGGATCCAAGAGAATGATTGATTTCTGTCACAGGTATGGAATAGCACTTCGCCATTCAACTGCCTATTACCCCCAAGGTAATGGATTGGCTTAATCATCCAACAAAATCCTGGTCGCAATCATCAAAAAGCTGCTGGAAGAGAACAAAAATTCATGGCATAAAAAGTTGGTACATGCTCTGTGGGCCGACAGGCTCACCACGAAGAAATCTATTGGCATGTCACCATTCCAGCTGGTTTACGGAACAGAAGCAGTTTTTCCTACCAGCCTTGGAGTTCCAGTGATTAAGCTTGTCCAGAAGATTTAGACAGAGGAAAACAGTATGGTGAGAAGAATCAATGAAAATATCCATTTGCAGCAAACAAGGGAGCAGGTTTATAGCAAAGCTGTCAGAGTTTAGGAGAACATTAAAAGGCTGTTTGACAAAAGAGCCAAAGCTTCAGATTTCAAGGTTGGAGATAAAGTTCTGAAATGGGATTCAAGGAGAGAGGACAAAGGTAAACATGGCAAGTTTGACAGCTTCTGGCAAGGTCCATATATCATCCAAGCCACTATGGGTCCTAATGCATTTTTCTTACAAGAACTTGATGGTACAGAGCTATTTTGGGGTCCTATCAATGGCAGGATTCTCAAGCACTACTTCTGCTAAATTTCATTTTCCAGTTTCTTTCTCCATTGTATATATCATTGCCGTTTTTTTTTTTTTTTTTTTTTTTTTTAAAGGAGAGGTCCAGACATGCTCAAAACTTGAACCTCTGAAAGGCAAAAGGAGTGGCTCAAACATGATCAAAATCTGAGCCAAAAGAAGCAGAACAGATGGCCCTGATATGCTCAAAACCTGGACCAACAGTGAAAGAAGAATCAGCTCTAACATGTCCAAAACCAGAGCTGAAATGAACAAAGTAAGTGACTCTAATTTTCTCAAAACCTGAGTCACAAGAAAAGAAGGATGTTTCAAAACTGCAGATTTCATGCCTTCACAGTTTTGTCTTCAGTTTTCCACAAGTCTTCACTCCAGCAAGTCAGACAGTCTAATCCTAGCTTGGCTGTTTTTCAATTTCCTGTTTTAGAATGTAGGAGAAGAAATCTGTTGGACAGTCTAATCCTAGCAGATGTTAGATTAGGTAGAGAAGCATATGAGGCCAACAGTCTAATCTAGTCTCATGGAGAAATAAGGGTAGATTTAGAATAGGTTTGTTTTTTTTTTTTAAATAAAATGTAAAGGGTCTGCTAGCTCAAATTCACCCAAAGGGAAATGTTAGAGCTGTAGTCTGGGTAGGTAGATTGGTTGGGAAATATTTCTGTTGATTTGTGTCTTTAACATATTGTGGCAACTGAAAATTAAAGAAAGAAGGGATGTGCCAAGCAGCAGGCATCTGGCCTACTCCAAAGATCATCTCTAGTTTCTTGACTCCTTCAAGAAGAAGCCATCCCCATGTGGAGCCACTATTTTCCCCCCTATGAAATTCTTGACAAGCAAGCTGGGGGCTAGATTGTTTTGGAGCCTTCAAGGAATGCCTTTCCCCTGAAAACCCATCCTCCTTGAAGCCTCTTTGTGCCTGGTGTCCTTTGATAAATTTCCCTTTGCTGATTCCCGTTGCAAGCCTCTCTGTTTGTGAAGAAATGCCCAAAGGGCCTCCTCCCCTTCTTATTCCATTCCCCTTTGTCCCCCCTTCTACTTCCCTTTTGTACCATCTCAACCCTCCCAAATCCCATTTATATCCTTCCTCTACCCTTTGCTTAGCCAAATTCCCCCTTGTTCCCTCTATCGTTACTCCTCCTTGGCCTTAAAATTCATCAAAACGGGCCAAAACCCATTCTCCACTTTTTAATAGGGCTTAGCCCCTTTCTGCCAGCCCCTTTAGCTATTTCCCCATGTAGTCGAGTGCTATGACCGAGCGCTACCCCTTAAAGGTGCTAATCGAAATATCGCACATCGCTCCCATCGCATGTTTGTTTTAGCATTCCAATCATCTATCGCAAATATTTGTGATGCGATTGATCGCGTCGCAAATATTTGTGATGTGATTAACCGCGCCACCATTTCATCACACCATCCGACCCTTCCGACCGCAATCGCAAACTCCAGTTGTGCCACCCCGATTGAAATCTCCCGATTTAATCCCGTCCATCCGTTTGATACATGATCCGACGGTCATCGCTTCTTCCGCCCAATCGCAATCGGAACTTTCAATGTGTGTCACTTATGTCCCCCTCCGATTGCGATTGCCCGATTCAATCACAGCTGTCCATTGAAATGAAGATCTAACGGTTCAAAAGGAATCACCCTCCGCCTCTGGCTAGGTCCCACCTCATCGCATTTCATTGCATTCCAGTCGCATTTCTTTGTATTTGTTCAAAGGTCAAGGTTTAAGACTTTACACCAAAGTCTTATATTTCATAGTTTTTCCTCCCACTTTCATATATCTCTCCACTGCTCAATCTCCACCGTTGATCTTCGTCTCCAGGCCAGGATCTAACGGTCTGGGCTGCATATCACCACCAAAACCTATTGTTCGCGCATTTCACCACTCCACTGCAGTCTCATCGTTCTTTCACATAATATAATTTTTTCCGTCGCCGCCGCACCACCACATATTTCGCCCTCAGCTTCATCCATCCTCTCATACGCATTAATTTTCTGAGTCCAGTTGCGTGTTCTATAGGGTACAGAAGTAAAGGGCCGCCATGATTTCACAAGTCTTCATTATAGCGGCAAATTTTTTGCAGATAAAGGTATAAGTAAAGTGGCAGAGAGTTCAGTGTACAGGTAACCAAGTCATCAGGACGGCCACATCAGCAGAGACATTCCTCTCCATGGAAGGACAGAACGCCCATACTGTCTTTACTCCATGTCATGCTCCAGTGGAGAGATTTCTGCCCAAAACACAGCCCAAGCCACCAGAGCATGTTTTTAATGCGGTATGGCAGACCATTCCATTTTTATTACCAGTTGTTTCATCCACCCACAGTACTACAGAGTACTACTACAGCCATAATACATCAGAAACATGTCAAAGTAAATGAGAGCTGAAGAAGATCACTCCTTCATTCTAAAGAGGTGCCGGGAATAGATGCAGAGAGTTAAAATAGAATGGGTTTCGGCCCGCTCCTTCTTTCTGTGTTTTAATGCTTCATTCAATGTTCCACCTACCTCCTTGGCCCATCTTCTGCTATAAAACTCAAGAAGAAATTGCTGTAAAGGTTGTTGATGAGATATCAGTGAAACACAAGCATTTTCCTCTTGAGACAAATTCTCTGTGTAGTGTTGTAAGATAGGCTGAGGTTTGATGTATTCAGACTGAATGTTCAAGCTATGGGCTATGATGTACCTGATTGGTGTTGTTTTTAATATGACAAGCATATTTCTTTAGATCTTGATCTAAAGCAGCTAGTGGTGTTTTCTTATCTCTGTGTTCGATCTCATTTCATTCCATTTTCTACTGGCTCGCATCAAAATTTTGGCATAAGATTTACCCCTGACAGGTACCTTATGTTGCTACTCTCCCAGCCCTTTATGTTTTCTGCTTATGTGCGTATCTGAATATTGATTTCAATTGATTTAAACAGTGTAGTGGATGTTATTTCCTGCTCTCTGATGTATGAATTAATGAAATCTGTGTTTAGATGTTCTTGCTAGGATCTGGTTGAATGCGTTAAGAACACTGGGGGGTCTGGAACCTTGTCTTTGCCTCTCTAGGATCTTTCCATCCCAATTAGGCCTTCCTAAGATCCCTTGTCCTACCCCTGATTTTGTCCAAGCAGGCCTGGAGTTAAATTTCCTCTGACCTGATCTATAGACAGAGTTGGTTGGTTCTCCTCCTTTCCTTTTTTGTCCTTAATGTCCCACTCCAAATATCTCCTTTAAGATCCAGATGCTCTGGATGACTAGCCCAACTGAAAGCTTTCACATTGAACACAAATAAATCCTTTCTTGACTCCATAGCCCAATGGCTTCGATGTTCTCTGACATATATACCTTTGCCTAGTTTTCCTTCTCGCTCATCCTTGTCTTACATTGGATTCTTCTTTTCTTATTCCCAACAACCAAACACAAACAATTAAACAAACAACCCCGAGCCCATATAACTAGCCTAAAATCATAACTTAGAGCCTCAAAGGCAAACACCTTTTGACTCATATAGAGAGATCCCTCTCTGTACCTAGGAGGGCTAGATCCTAAGGTCTGAAAGTGGTTCTGTGTTGTCTCATCTTCTGGTCTTGTCAACCTAGCCAAAACATGGGAACCCCAACACATTTTTCATTTACATATGTGATCATTTCTAGGTTCATATAAAAACCTTGTGAAGAACATTGGTGTGTTCTAGAAAGAGTTATAAGGTACTTGTTGGGAACTCAAGACTTTAGGCTGAAATACTCTAAGGTCCATGACATCAAACTAGTTGGAGATACAATTAAAAATTTGATTGGGATAAAGAGAGTGGATTTTCTACTTAAAGATACCACATAAGTCTTGGATCAACAACTATCCCTTGGATATCATGAAAAATGTTTGTTCCATTAAATTACAATACAAAGGTAGAGTATGTAGCTATTACAAAGGTTAAAAAGCATATTGTGTGTCTTGGGAAGAAACTAGAGGATTTGCAAGATAAATGGGTGAATGCTAATCCATTTTTTATTAACAACACTTCTGCAACAATGTTGGCCACGAATCCTAAATTCCATAATTAAAAAATAACATTAACACAAAATACCATATTATTCCACATTATGTAGAGTCCAAGGTAATTCATTTGATACATGTTCCACATGTGATTAAATCACAATCATATTCACCAAAGAACTTGGAAGAGAAAAGTTTGAAAAGTTCTAAAATATGCTTGGTTCTATAAACACCGCTTTAGATTAAGGGGGGAATGTTAGATACCTAATCCTTCAGATTATGGTATATTGTAAAAAAATAATTTAAGATAATATAAAGAGTCATAGGCGAATAGGAATATCCATCAAACCTATTGGAAGATGAAATCAAAGGTCAAAGTTTAAATCTATTTATATATGGCTCTCTTTAATAAAAAAACAATTCATTCATGGAATTATTCAAAAATGACTTGCCAAATATAATAAAATAAATTTCCAAGAAAAGAAAAATATGATAGAAAAAAACACCCAAATCCTTAAAATGACATATATAATGAAATAAGGCCATGCATTATAATAGTGATTCCTTTTATCTTTCGTTAACATGCATCTCGATTAATCATGAAGAAATATTACATGACAAATACATGTGGTTGTAACATATTCTCATACTAACCATTTTATTTTCTTTCATTATTCCCTACCTAAATATAGTAGAGACTGTCATAATCGGTATGCATTTTTCCCATAGTATTGCATGCAAATTAATGCCATTTTTATCTTTTAACTTAAATTTTTCACAAATCTGTATAATGTTTCTAATAATTTTTCATATTTTATTCTAAGTTTTACTAAATTTATACATTAAGGCCTTATTAGGCCTCGTATTGAGCTCATTTTCATCAATTGACTTTGCTTTCTTATTTCATGTTATCACTATCAAGTGTCCAATGATGGTGTCTAATAGTGGCACTTGGTATGTTGTCCATTGTGTCATAGTCATGAAATATGGTGAAGGAAACACCATCACTACTACTTTTATCTACACTTTATTGAGAACTTCTATAGGCATTAGAGAAGGTTGTTACATGATTAGGGGAAATGGGTCTATCATAGACTAGACATATCAAGTCATATATTTTCATATTATGGTATATGTATGTAATATTGTCAAAACCATAATATTATTTTCTTTAAATACATAATAGGTACTCCATGCAATTTATTGTGCAATTTGTAATTTTCCTAAATTAGCATGTAGCTAATAGGAATAATATTTTTGCTTTAAAAATATATTTAGATGAATAAATGTGCAAAGGAGGTTAATCAAACTCTTAATGAAGAATAAATCAATGCCAAATATGAAAAAGGATAAATCTTGGCTATGTAAATAAGTACCATTAGGTGTGAAAGGGGCTAATCATCTTGACTGGGTCAACCTTGACTAAATCTACAGCACTGTATTGGAGGAGTGCTCATTAATAAGGCACAACGTAATTCTAGTTGAAGATCTCTTGTGTGAAAGGGATGAGTCCATTGAAGGTGGTTTAGAGTTTTGCACACTCTCATCTTATAAAAGGAAGGGGAAGACAACATGAGGAGGTTGATCATCATATGATCTTTTGATATATTGTTTGTTTAGACCATATAGCTTTCTTTGGCTGTTTAGCCTAGACTGCAAATGTTGTTTAGCATTGGAATTTCATGTTTAGGAGTTCATCCTCTTCCCATTGAGTAGCTCTTGGGAGATTTTGTATTGCAAGGCCACTATCTCGCTTGAAGGCCAAGCTTATCCTTTCAATTACAACTCAGATCTTGTTGAAGGTTTGGTTTTCTTTGCAAGCTACAGCGAGTGGAGATTAGATCTCTTCAGATCTAAGACATTTCAATGCTCTTTTTCAGTGGAGGAGTCCTCTGCTCTATTGGAGGAAGTGTATTGGAGTGCATGAGGTTTAATTCTTAATCTTGGCATGTGGCCATCAACTATCTATACCCTACATCACAGTTTCTATTCCAGATCTGTGTTATTCTTATGGGTGGTGTTGCAGGGAGTTTAGGTGCACCATTTGGAGAGCTATTTTCTGAGTGTTAGGGATCTGCCCTTCACTTTGAGATACATTATAGGAGATCTACACATTGTACTTTTCAAATCTGATCTTCATATTTATAAATACTTCAGGATTTCTAAATCATCCTGCAGATCTGCATTCTTAGATCTCAGATCTACTACTTATGCTTGGTGTAAACCCAAAAATTCTAAGGGGATCTGAAAGAGGAGCCTTTCTAGTGCATGGATCTGACTTTTTATGCACATATATGCTCTAGATTTGACATGTAATCCACAGCAATTGTAGCAGAATAAAATAACATTGTCAAGGCAGTTTCAGTCATTCATGTGGTTGCAGCACCTCTTTTGAGGGCATTTCTTCTATATATGTCTTGTATTTTCAGCTATGCATCACATGGACTTCATTATAGATCTATTTTGCTGCTGTAAATAATTTTGAAGGATATTTTATTGGCCTCCTACTCTTTTTCTATTGAAATTGGGTTATTTTCTAAGCAGTATTACTGCAGTCCCTTATTGGGCAGTTTACAAGCCTTACTAGGTGTGGGAGATCTATTTAACCCACCTAGAAAGATTTTCTTCTAATCTCCTCTTGGATTTGAGTCTTAGATTATCAGATCTAAGGGATCCAAGGGTTGATTTCATATTCTGTAGTAGCCATTCCTAGAAAATGCGTTTTCCAGCCATGCCTTGCTAGCAGTTCCCATTTTGGGATATTACAGTGGTATCAAAGCAACTATCTTGGCACAGCCCGTGCTTTGCTTATTGGAAAGCCAATATGTCTTTTCATGAAGAGAAAATATTGATGAATAAATGTGGTTACATTGAAGACACAAAAGAAAAGGGTAAGATCCCTTTAACTGGAAGTTTGCAAAGAGAAGAGTTCTCTAAAACTCTTTCTCAAGCTTTGAAGGAACTGAAAGAAGAAATCCGGGGAATGAAGAATGAAAGACAAGCAGATCTTTTGAAAAGGTTTGCACATGAAGGAATCCCCACTACTTCACATGATTAGTGTGAGCATTCAGCCACATCATTAGAGTTACAACGCTCTATCAACCACTTTTTCATGAAGAAGAAAAAGAAGAAAGGAGATGTGCCAAAGAGAGAGACTCTTGGTGATTATTTGCAGGAGTGTGAGGCTCAATCCAAGGAGTTCAAAGATTTCTTGAACTTCCAAGGGTTTTGCAAGATCAAGGAGGAAGGAAGAAGCAAGCAGCATGGTGTGAGTAGATTCTTCTTATCTACTTTTGATGGACACCTAAATGCCCAGCTAGGGCTTGGGTGAAGGAGCTAGACACCTATGTGCAGCAACATCAAGTCTTAGAAAAGGAAGTCGTCAAAGTAGCAGCGCTGCATCTTGAGGGTAAGGCTTATGCTTGGTGACTGTTTGAGTCTTTTTCCTTAAATAATGCAAATACATCTACCTATGCAAGGTTCATTAAAAGAGTAGTGGAATGGTTTGATGAAGGATCTTATGAAACACCTTCTCAAACAAGACTTTTTCATGGATTGGAAGGGTCCTTAAATTTAGCTCCATTTCAAAAACCCATTGAAGGGATGGAAAATTGTATGATGTCTTGCCAAGGGAAAAGTCCCCATTGCATGTAGATCTTTCTCTTCAAGAGGAAGACATGGAGATTCCTCCTTCAAAAGAAGACCAAGATCTAAGGTCTCTTATTGATGATGAGGCATTTTCAACTATGGAAGAGAAGGCTAAAGATGATAACACAGTCATGACAAGAGCACATCTAAGACCTCGTGAAGAGGAATATGGAGCACTTGCTCCAAGGAGGGAAACTCTTGCACTCTTGCAAGGAGTTCCAAGGAATCTCACATATGGAGATTGTGGCACAATCCCTGTGCAGCATGTGCCATCATCATCAAAGGGTGAGATCTTGAAGATAGAAGAAGGAAAATAGGAGGGCAAGCATCACATGATGAGGAGCATATACCCCTCTCTGTTTCAGAAGTTTGACACAAAAATAAGGCAAGAGGATCTATGCAAGGAAGGAAAGGACAATTCTGTCCACACACATACACATCCTGCTCTATGCCTTGATGTCTCTTTACATGGAGTCATTCCACCGAGGAGACCTCCTGATGGGAGGAAAACTAAAGTTTTCTCTCAACTATGGGTAGCATATGCTTACTTGGCTAAGGAGGGAGCTTTGGGAGAAACTAGCACACCGCATAGAATCTTTTAGGGATTCAAAAGAGAGGTTAGCAATTCTCCAAATTGGACATTGCTATCTCCCACTCAGTTATTTGCACTTGGAAAAGAGAATTCAGAAGTCTATGATGCCATATACATGATTTCATATGGAAACTCCACATCTTTGTGGCAGCCAATGATATTTCCACTCACAAAGGATATTTCTGAACTTGACAAGAGGATATCAACACTCTTGCATGCATGGGCCACATTGAGGAAGTTTTGGAAGACAAGGAATTTCCAAGGGGAGGTTGACTTCCATCTACTTCAATCTTGTCTTGAGAAAGATCAGCTGAAAAGGGGGCAGCAAAATGAAGTTGATAAGACTCCAACATGTGACTTCGACATCAAGCATGTCAAGGAGGAGAGCCATACTATGACAGGGGTTGCACCGCAGATTTCTACAACACTGTCATTGTTGGGGAGCCTAGATCCTTATTGGGATTCCCAACTTTTGATGGAATACTCTAAGGACCTTTTCACATGTAAGGTTTTTATGGGAAAGTGATAGATGGGAGGTACAAAGTAGTTGAGGGAGTCATTTATTCCCATGAACAGATCTATCTGGCTAGAGACTCCAACCTTAAGGAGAAACTACTTAATGCAGTCTATGAGATTCTTCTTTCAAAACCCATTGGTTTCATCATAGCATATCATACTATCTTATATGGATTCATGTGGGAAAACTTCAAAGAGGATATGCACTTTCATATGAGGAAGTGTAAGGATCATTTGCTGTTTGAGGAGGGACATAACTCTTGGGAAGGGTTATCATCACCACCTCCTTATTCATTGAGTGTGAGAGGGAGCTCATCCATGAGCTACCTTGCTGATTTGAAACAAGTGTATAATAAAAATTGTATTGCTGAACCTCATGATATATTTATTATATACTTGCATTTTCTTAATAGTCATATGCATGTCTTGGCTCTAAGAGGGGGCACTTTTTCTTATGGGCTTCATGAGCCACTTTGGGCCATGAACAATGGTGATGTTGGCCATTCTTTGGGAGATATTGGAGAGATGATGCACTCTTCATGGTGTGATTCATTAACACCAACCATTATACACCGTCTCCAAGCATGCAATAAGGATGGGGTAGCAAACAAGTGTTGGCGAGAACACTTGTCATATCATATTCTATGGCAGTTAGGAGTAAAATTGCGCTGGTTACACATGAGGGACCATTGTCCTTATCCTTTATTGCATATGGCAGCTAGCATGACCTTAATTATGATCCCATATGCTGAATATGTTCTTATCTTTGTTGGGAATATGGTTGGAGGAGAGACACATTTGTTGGATGTGTCCTTGGGGAAAGAAATTTCCTACATTTTCTGCACTACATGTTTTAAGGGTAGCATGGGAAACTATATGGACACTATAGTAGATCACTTGTTTCTTTATGATGTGGACCATATGATTGATTGGATCACTTGGGGCATGCCTCTCATGAGTTATTGGGAGGATATTTACTATGAATTACCAAGCTAGGAGGTGATTAATTTCATTTGGATGATATCATGGAGGTGGGAGTCCTTCATTAATGATGAAATTCCCCATGATTGTCATCACTTCTATCTTGAGGAGGCCATTTATCAGCAAAGAGGTTTCCATATAGACCTTACTTTCTTTCATGATGAGAACCATTTGGTTTATCTACCAAAGGCCAACTTGCACACTTGGGAAGAACCATTGGGAGACAGAATTATTGCAGAAGCAATGGTGGAGACTGTTCAATAAGGAGGCCACAAGAAGAGGAGGGGAGATTTTGCAACACCCCTGCAGTTGCTTGAGGACAAGCAACATTTGGGAGGGGAATACTGTAATATTCCTAAATTAGCATGCAGCTAATAGGAATAATATTTTTTCTTTAAAAATCTATTTAGATGAATAAATGTGCAAAGGAGCTTAATCAAACTCCTAATGAAGAATAAATCAATGCCAAATATGAAAAAGGATAAATCTTGGCTATGTAAATAAGTACCCTTAGGTGTGAAAGGGGCTAATCATCTTGACTGGGTCAACCTTGACCAAATCTACAGCGTTGTATTGGAGGAGTGCTCATCAATAAGGCACAACGTAATTCTAGTTGAAGATCTCTTGTGTGAAAGGGATGAGTCCATTGAAGGTGTTTTAGGGTTTTTCACACTCTCATCTTATAAAAGGAAGGGGAAGGAAACATGAGGAGATTGTTCATCATATGATATTTTGATATATTTTTTGTTTAGACCACATAGCTTTCTTTGGCTATTTAGCCTAGATTGCAAATGTTGTTTAGAATTGGAATTTCCTATTTAGGAGTTCCTCCTCTTCCCATTGAGTAGCTCTTGGGAGAGTTTGTATTGCAAGGTCCACTATCTGGCTTGAAGGCCAAGCTTCTCCTTTCAATTACAACTCAGATCCTGTTGAGGGTTTGGTTGTCTTTGCAAGCTACAGCAAGTGGAGATTAGATCTCTTCAGATCTAAGACATTTCAGTGCTCTTTTTTAGTGGAGGAGTCCTCTGCTCTATTGGAGGAAGTGTATTGGAGTGCATGAGCTTCAATTATTAATCTTGGCATGTGGCCATCAACTATCTATACCCTACAGCACAGTTTCTATTCCAGATCTGCGTTATTATTGTAGGTGGTGTTGCAGGGAGTTTGGGTGCACCATTTGGAGAGATGGTTTCTGAGTGTTAGGGATCTGCCGTTCACTTTGAGATCCATTAGAGGAGAGATACACATTGTAATTTTCAGATTTGATCTGCATATTTCTGAATACTTCAGGATTTCTGAATCATCCTGCAGATCTGCATTCTTGGATCTCAGATCTACTGCTTATGCTTGGTGTAAACCCCAAAATTATAAGGGGATCTAAAAGAGGAGCCTTTCTAGTGCATGGATCTGATATGGATCTGACTTTTTATGCATAGATCTGCTCTAGATCTGACATGTAATCCACAACAGTTGCAGCCTAATAAAATAACGTTGTCAAGGCAATTTCAGTCATTCATGTGGTCGCAACACCTCTTTTGAGGGCATTTCTTCTATATATGTCTTGTATTTTCAGCTATGCATCTCATGGACTTCATTATAGATCTGTTTTGCTGCTATAAATACTTTTGAAGGATATTTTATTGGCCTCCTACTCTTGTTCTACTGAAACTGCTTTATTTTCTTAGCAGTATTGCTGCAGTCCCTTATTGGGTAGTTTACAAGCCTTACTAGGTGTTGAAGATCTGTTTAACCCACCTAGAAACATTTTTTTCTAATCTGCTCTTGGATTTGGGTCTTAGATTATCATATCTAAGGGATCCAAGGGCTAATTTCATATTCTGTAGAAGCCATTCCTAGAAAATGCGTTTTCCGGCCATGCCTTGCTAGTCGTTCCCATTTTGGGATATTACACAATTTGACAAAAAACTTACCATACTTTCAAAAAATGTAGGAGCTTACATCAAAATGTTTCTAGAGATACATGAAGCTAAGACCTCTTATCACCTGAATGTAATGGTGATTTGCACGAAACTGTTCTTTGGAAAAACTCAAGAATGCTTCATTCCAAGGACAAAATTAGAAGAATAATTCATTTGAAGAAACTGCCTTGACACCATCTCTCAAGGTACCAAAAATATAAGATCTATATGTACTTTTTCTCAAGTCTTCCCTTCATCAACCTATAAAACATAATGAAAATAAACTGTAAATTTTCTTTTGGTTTACCAATAACACTAGTAATTTGGTTTTCTTGGGTTGTAATTTCATTTTTTCTAGCTAGCTTGTAGGGCATGTGTATACAAATCTTATTTCTTTGTTTTCATGGACAGTGAGTAACCTCTCAAAGCCCTTGAAGGTCCCATCTAATATAAATGTATAGTTCTATAATTTCTTACTTAGAAGTAGTTTTCAAAAAAATGGCATCACAAACCGTGGAAAAAAGCTATAACACTGTTTTATTTATGTGGAATTGACCATAAAAATTATAAAAATATGTCAAGAGATGCCGTGTATAATCAAATCATAAATTATAATGAGCACGCTTGGAATAAACAAAATAATTAATAGGTAACCAAAACTTTTCATAATATCTAATCCCCTCAACCATGTTTTATCGTTTCTATTTGACTTTGTCCATTCTCCCTATTATAATGGAATCTCACTTTATAACTGGTTTCCTAACTGCTTCAATTGGTTGAGTCAAACCACATAGTGCGTATTCTATTTGTTAGGCCCTCCAAATGTTCTAGGAGGTTTCCCCCTTGTGCATGAAATTATAGAAATAAGAGTAATATGTACTCGGTGAACCTTTAAGGCAATTTCTTAGTTATAAGCATTTTGAAAAAAATGGCATCATGAACCGCAACAAAATTATGATAACATTGTTATAATCACCAAAAATAAGGTATAAAAATTATATAAAAAAATTGTGACGCACAATACATCCCTTATAGAATAAAAGAATAAATGATAGTGACCACTCTTGGAATTAAAAAATATATATATATATATTATAACAATGGAAAGGAAAGTCTAGGAAAATTTAATACAAATGCAAATTTTGCAAATTATTATTTTCTTCAAAATAATGCATGCATACATGAACCAACAATATGAGTAGTCAATTATGGCATGTTTGTTATGTTGGTTTAGTCAATTAAGTAGGAAATCAATGGTTCATCAATTCCAAAAGTGGTACAAGCTAAAAATTCAACCTTCTTTTACTACAAGAGATGATATTTGTAAAATAAATTCTAAGAAATCAACTCTTTATATGGATTGACTTTTCTACTCCTTTGGAACTTAGTTATTTTTAGTTTCACGAATATAAAACATAATTGCTACTTGGAGACAAACATAAAACTCACTCCACCATATCATTTTCAAGAGTTATTGATGGGTGATTGAAAAAACTAATATTTATTGTTAGGTGAGTGTACTTACAATAGGCTCTAGGACTATGACTTTCCAACAAATAAATTGTTAGACTATTGTAGTGGAAGCGGGGGTGACCTCCTCACTAATGTGGTATCCCTCTCCCCCTTACTAGGGTTCCTTTTGGATGCCCTTTTTCACAAGGTACTACAAGACTTTTAAGAGGTTAGGTCCTTCAATTGGAAGCTATAACATATCTCCTTCAAATTATCATGTTATCATGCATCACTTTTGGAGATGCCTCTATTTTTGGACAAATATCAATGTCATAATTAATGAGGAGAACACGATTAACACCCATTCAATTCCTTAAATATGAAACCTTCTTATGTGCTACATAGTCAAATCAATATAATTGTGGGAGACTTAACAAATTAATGAATGTCCATAGACTCATAACACATATTTTGAATGATATTGCATACTATATAAAATTTGTGAAGCGTTATTCTTCCTTTTTGGCACAAGTTACATATAATTGATTTTCTAAAACTTATTACAAGAAATATAATGACATTTAAATGATTTGGGTGCACTTGGAAATAAATGTGTAAAATATCTTGGAATGTTAGTATCTCTACCCAAGTTATTACTCTACGTACTAAAAGTGGATTTTATGCATTCCAACTTTTGGAAGATCAAAATCCTATCTCATGCATTCCAAATTTTGAAAGCTTTGCATCCCCTGTGATGCACTAACATCTCCCTAGAAATAATATCCTTTATGTTTATTGTGATGAGGCGACTCAACATTTATATAATTATATATATAAAGTCTCAAAGTTAAATCATGAACATTTGAAACGATATATTTATTAACGAAGAGTTGTCTCGTGACTTGAAAGAGATCATGGAAAGTTAATGCCTCGGAGACAAGTTATAAAATTGAGTTCAACAAAAATATTTTTACACCAACTCTCTACCGAGACTATGATATTTCAAGATAATGCTCAATAATTACTTGAAATTTCCTGTTGAAATTTCATGAATGTTCTCCAATATCTTTCCTATGTAACTACCTTAAAATATCAAAACAAACTAAACATTACACACTATTAGCATGGTGCGCAAACAGCCTTGATCTCTATGAATGAAAATTGAAGCAGATCCATTCATTTCTAAAATTGTTTTAATTTAATAATTTGAGGCACTAAAACATTCAAAACCCATTTCAAATACTAAAATATTATTTTTGAAATTAAAATTTTACCTACAAAATTCATATCCATTTAACGTTTTTCTATTGATGCACAACATTATAAGAACACTTCATTTAATAATTATTATAATGAAATTATATTTTCACCAAGTTGCTCTATATTATTGTAGTAGATTTCTGAAGGAGAACTGTGTAATGGTTTTCATCTGTTGAGATGGATTCTCCATCCATCATTAGGAATTCCACGTAGTTGTTAATTCCAAATTTAACTAAGGATTAAATTTGGTCAATGTAAAAAATGGAAATTGATTAACATGAATTTAAAAATTAATTTTTAAAAATTTTAGAAATAGGAATTGACCATAAAGAAATAATGAAAATTGACAAAAAAAATAGAAGATTAATTAATTAGGGTAACTCATCAGAGTTAATTTATTTTGGTAAAAGGTTAATTCAATAAAGAAATAATGAAAATTGACAAAAAAAAAATAGAAGATTAGTTAATTAAGGTAACTCATATTAATTTATTTTGGTAAAAGGTTAATTCAATAAATAGTCAAGGTCAAATTTGGAATTTTTAATAAAAAATAATTATTATTTAAAACAAATTATAAATTAAAATTTCATGATAGAAAATTGAAAATTAGTATGCTTGAAAAGAAAGAAATATAGGAAATAAATTATTTAATTGTGGTGAAATGTTAATACAAGAATTCAACAAGGTAAAAAATAGGAATATAATAAAATGAATTGAAAACATATAAGAATTAATCAACTTGACAATGGGGCGTGGCGTGGGGAGGAGGGGCTGTTAAAAGAAGAAATGAAGAGAGGGAAACAAAGGGGATTGAGAATAAATGGGCGAGATGATGGATGACAGTATTCTAGGATTGGTTAAGCATATGTCCATCCTCCCTATTGAAGTTATTAGTGTTCTTCTCAATCTTGAGGGCTTCCTAAATAATTCGACAAAATCAAGTGTTTGGATTTAATTTATCTATACTTAACAAATTTAATACCAAATAAGCGTAGTTCACTTTCAATAAAAAAAATAAAAATAAAAAATACCTTATTATTCCCTGCACCTTCAAGGTTGGGGGTTATAATAATCATTTTTATTCCTTATTAGTTCAATCCAAAAATTGATGAAGCATTTTTCCTTTTAACCAAAGTTTCATTTATATTAAAATATAATACTCACACAAGTCAATGAAGTTTTTCTCCTTTTAATCATAGTTTTATTTTATATTCAAAATTTAAAAGTTTTCCTAACTTATGAAATACTTTTTCTCTCCAATCAAGAAGACATCTTATTTGACCTCATATCAAGGCTATAATTAGGATAAAAATCATATAAGCTTGACGTTAAATAAGAAATGCGAGCACTAGCTCTTAAACATTTAATGTTTAATTTCTTAAGTTAAAAAAAAACATATATCTCATTTTCTGGGGGAGAAAAACATATATATAATTTCCTGGGTGACACGTGTTTGGATATATACAATTTCTTGAGAGACACTTGTTTTGTCCAAACATGTGGTGAGCATGAGGATGAGAGGATCCTTGAGTCATCATGTGGTGCATTATTTCCTTCCGTCGATGCTTTGTGGTCTTCATGTTTTATATTTGTTGTCTCCATATTTCATCAGACTTGTTTAGACATGTTTGAATTTGGAAATTATTTCTGCAAAAATATTTGGTAGCAAGTTGCAGGCACATAAAATAAGGCTAAGTTTAAAGAGGCGGTAGATACTCTAATTCTAGTAGCAATTTGGAAATACACAAAATCAGGTTGGTAGCAAGTTGTAGATACATAAAATCAGGTGTGTTCAAATTTGGAAAATATTTTTGAAAAATTCAAAAGAAACAAATTGTATGGTAAGATATTTATAGAGCATTCCATGCTATTTCCCCATATTACATTTTATGTGAATAAATTTATCATTTCAAATAATCATAGTGAAGCAAACATGAAACATTTTTTGTCTACAAATTTGATAGGAAGTTCAAAGTATTCCATAGGAAATAGATCATATGTGATATCTGAAAATGGTGCATACCTATAGGAAGAAAAAAAATGGAGGCATATTTGTTCCACCTCCCATTGTTGATATTTGTGTTTCAAATTTTGTATTTGATGTCTTGAAACATATGTAAATTTTTTTGTACACTTTAACATATGCTAGTGAATATGCCCAAACAATCTCAGCCAAATACATCAGGTCAGTTTGACACTCCCTTTGAAGCTAGTAAGCTTCTTTGGCGCTCCCTTTGAAGTCACCTACCTATAATTTCCTTGTCGAGAAACTCCTCCTACAACCAAAATATCATTGCATAACATATCCCCCTTTTACCTTGCTTCATATATCAAAAGTATAGGGTGAGAAAGGAAGAGCACTTTCAAATCCACATACTGAAATATTAAGAACTTACCACATAATCCCATACCTCACATTTTGTAACTAGAGTGGAATGATTTATGTTGGCTTTGCTTACTGAAACCATTCTTCTTGCAAAAAATTTATGTCATATCAAAAGGATCGGTATAAGAATTCAATTGTTGAAAAAGTGATAGAGAATGCAAGTAAAATCTATAGATGTAAAATATTTTTTATTTCACAATCTTAATTAATGGACATTGTACTTACTTTGTTATGCTTAAAAAAAATCATATTATTCTCCTCTGTGTCTCGTGTTGGCCATCGACATGCACTCTAAAAATGTTTAGTGGGCCAAGGTTTATTCCCTTTTGGCAGTTGAGATAGATTAGGAATAATAGAAAAACAAGGGTTTTATTTTGAACTAATACTACATGGATCAACTGAAATATTCCAAATTGGAAATAGCAGCAATATAAAACATAATTATGTATAATGCAACAAATTTGGACATGACATAAGAGGGATCAATGTGCAGCCATAATTTTATTAAGATATCAGTAGAAATATACAAAAATATCATGAGGGGCAAGCCACTCAATAAATAGGAACAAGCCTCTAATAATCAAAACAATCAGCACATGAGTTGTTGCAACTGTATAGAATGTTGGAGAGAAGTGACAACGTTGTCTATATTAGTGTAGCTACTTATGAATACATATATGAATGAAATATAGCTGATAGAAACAAAACAAATGCCCAGAAAAGAATATTTGGGCTCTAATACAAAATTTCTAGCCAATCCGGAAAAGATTGCTAGAAATACCAAGAAATGTACAATGTGAAAAATAACCCTGGGGTTGAGATGTCACTGCAAACTGGATTTTAATAAAACAAGGCTATGACAAATTTGAAATTATGATTTCCTCCTCCAATGATATTTCTAATTAGAAGGCCGATCTCTCTACTCAGAAATAGACCCTCCTAATGAGCTCAATGAACCCTCCCAGCAATTGCCTCCAAAAATAACACAGTTCAGAATTGTGACTACGCTGTGAGGGATGGTAGATGGTTGGACTGATGCCAAATATGAGAAAATATGTCCAGGATCCCTCCTTTCTGATCCTCCAATGTATAGGCTACCTCTCCACTGAAAAACAAACCCAGAAACATCTCTATGTGATCCTCCTTTGTTGCACCCTGCAACACAACCCTGCTCTAAACAAAAACTGTGTTGTAGCTTAAGGAGGTAGCTTGGCCAGAATTCCAAAATGAGGAAATGCAGCTCAAAGAACCTCTCCTTCCCTGAGGATGAGGTAGGGATTCCCGATCAAGAACACCCTTGTGCTAAACAGCACAACAACCCTACTAAACAACAAGAGGAAGAAAAAGTCTAAATAGACCAATATCAAATAATAATCCAAACATGAATAACAATGGTTTCCATCCCCTCCGTATATAGCATGATAGTCTCCTCACATTGGGTCCCATCCATACTTGCCACCAAGCTCATGCAAGTTGTCCTCCACTAAAACTGCATTGTCTCATCATAAAGACCGCTCCTCTATGATAGCGTTGTTGATTTGGTCAAATTTGACTGAATCAACATGATCCAATCCCTTTTCACGCCCAAAGGTGCTTAATCCAGCTGCTTATTCTTCCTCCTTTCACATTAGGAGTGTTACTATTCCTTCAAAAATGAGTTTTATGGGCCTCCCCACCCTTTTATTCACCTACCTAGAGATAAAACAACTGTAATATTCCATTTAGATGAAGGCTAAATTTTTGGAATATTACATCAACTCACTCAATTTCCATAGCCCCCCTCGGTTGAGGAGTAGCCCTTCGATTGAATTTTGGTTGATGTAGGTTATCATAACTTATAGTGGTAGAGCCCATTAATGGGCTTGTGCAACTAGTGGAAGGAGGTGGTGTGTCCATACACTAGTTAGTGCCAAGTGAATGCTGCAAAAAAACCTCTGACATTTTATTCGTAATCACATGATTTGTACAAAGTCAAATCCCACCTGGAAGCCATAGGATGAGATCCAACTAGGTGAGCTCCACTTTCTCCTAGAATTTGGAGACCATTTTAGCATGGGAGCCAAGATGGCAAATTTTTGTATCAATATGGATCAAAGTGATATAGGAATCCAAGGAAACATAGTGAAAAAGTAATATACGTCAAGGTTCCAGTCCTATTTCTGCATATTTTTGAGATTGAGACCCAAATCCCTACCATGTTACCCAACGTTACATTGTTAATTCCATTGGTGAAGTATTTGATTAAGTCACATAGCCCCCTGCTCAAAGAATCAAAGCTTAAAAATTTGTGTATTTATCTTCCATTACATGCATGTCTCCGTTATCACTTATGGACAAGTGGCCAATATAAGGACCCACATATTTAGTTGTCAAATTTCGTGTTGTTTCATGGATATTTAATTAAATTAATTAAAATATCATAATTCGTTTTCCATAATTAGACAAGTCGTAATTTACCACTTATAAATCAATGCTTATGAAGTTTTGTATACAATGTGCCTGCATGCATTAGAGGTATCTATTACAAGAAAAATTTCCAAAAGAAACACAACTCCAATTGTTATAGCAAGTATGCTCCCATCTTCTAAATTCTTAACTTATCCTAACTTATTTCATTTGCATGCGAGGTTTGAGTTCCTACATGAGAAGAACCAAGTCCAATGTGAGAAATTTAGCATCTGGAACTAGGGTGTTTAATGTAAGAATGATGATGATGATTGTATTTTGATCCACCTAGTTATAAATGGCTAGGTGATGATTTTTTGGTGATAAAAAGCATGTTATTATAGGAGGTTCATCATAAAATTCTCTTGGATTTCATATCCTATTACATCACTACAAAGGCAAGGTAAGAAATTTTAATTGATAGAGGAATGTGCAGCCAGTTTTGAACAGTCGAAGGAGTTGTTGACGAATGCTCTAGTGTTAAATATTGTTGATCCGGACAAAGAATTTTTGGTGTGTATAGATTCTTGCAAGAGAGGACTTAGTGGAGTCATTATGAGGGAATGATAGGTAGTATGCTATGGGTCACGGAAATAGAATGAGCACGAGCAGAATTATCCATCACACGACCTTGAGTTAGTAGTGATCATCCATGCATTGAATATGTGGAGGCACTATCTTCTTGGAAGGAGGTTTGGATTGATGAGTGATCAGAGTGGATTGAGGTATCTATTTGACCAAATAAATTGAAATTCCAGGAAATCTAGATGGTTGGCCATGATTAGTGAGTTTGACTTTGAGATCAGGTACATCAAGGGTAAAGATAATAGGGTTGCAGATACTCTTAGCAAGAGGATACAGGTGAATCATATAGAATTTTTGGTTTCTTATGGGATAAACTTACAAGATCAAATCTTATAGGTAGGACAACGAGATGGTAGGTACATGGAACTTAGGCATAGGTTATGGTAGGGTACATGTGAGAAGGATGTGGAATATCATCCTACAGGAGATGGTTTGAACAGATTTAGGGACATGATATATGTTTCGAAATAAAATGAACTCAAGAACAACAATCCAACAACAATCCTCTTTCATCATCCAAGAACATCCAAGAGGATTTCCAAAAGCATGAGACAAGTATTTCTTCCAAAGCTTATATGACCATATATTGCTTCTATTCATCAAGTTTAGCCTCTGTTTACAATGAAATCCTTTGGAACATATAGGCCAAAGTGAGGAAAACCTCTTAGTTCAACTTGCAATCTCATTGGCCTATCCAAAATATCTTATTTTGTCCTTGAGGCTTTGCAAAGCCCAAGGAAAAAAATATCTCATAAAATATCTAAAAAATGCTAAAAGAGGGAAATAAATTGACTTTTCATAACTTCTCATGTACAAAAATAGCTAAACGCACATGAGGAAAAAGCAGTTTTGAAAGGTTCAATTTTTAGAAAAATACTCAAAAAATACATCAGCAAAAGGTCCCTTGACTTGCCGGCAACTTTTGGAAGCCTTCCCGATGTCGAAATGAGGCTCATGATAGCTCGTTGGAAGATCTGAGTGTATACTTTTATAAAAAAATTATTTTTCTCCCAAATGACCACTGAAATTCCTCCAAAAAAAGGCCTATGTGTAAAAACCCAAAAAATAAGCCTTGCTGATAGACCGGGCATATTGTAGAAAAAGAGAACATTTTTTGCCATTTAGGGGGAGCAAATGATCTTCAAATTTCGTGAAAATCGCTGAGTATGTGCTACTAAAAATATGGCATCCAATGATACCATTCTCATCCTTTGATGATGCCCCAAACTGAAATGGTGATGCCCATGAGTTTTGGCCAAAAGCCTAAAAATGACAAAAAAACCAAATATGTCAAAATTCGCCCAAACTTGGCGAGTATGACCCTCAAGGGTTTTCAGCAACATGTTGTGAAGTAGAGGCCAAGATTTGGAGTCTTGAGGTGTCTTTCCTCAATTTTTGTGTCGGGCGCTTCCCTTTGGCCTCCTTGAGTTTTTCTTGAGCAGCCTTCAACTTCTACCGGGCAAACTGATTTAGCTTTTTATAATGCCCCGTCATCCTCTATTGAAGGTCTAAGTCCCTATTTTCCCTCTCCAATTTCTTCTCCAAGTGATCATTAACTCTCTCAAGCCATGCTTCGTGATTGTTCTCTATCTCTTGTTCAAACAATGCGGTGAGAGTGGTAGATTGGAGAAGGGCATTTTCCTCTTCTTTTTGTTTATCAAGGGCCTTTTTAAGCCCCATGGTTCTTGGCCTCTTTCGCCTAGGATGACCTTCGCCTTCACTTTCAACAAACTCACCCATGATTTCTTCCAACCTCACTTGTGCTTTGGAGGCCTCCTTCTTGTATTTGATTGCCCGTGTTTCATAAACAGCCATATGGACACTCATCTGCTTGTTTTGGATTTGGAAAAATTGATTAAAATTCCTAGCTCTATGAAGATCATCCTTCAAGGCATCAATTTGGCTTTCTCTATGGATCAAGAGATTTTCTAGGATCCGGGTTTCATTATCACTATCATCGCTTTGGATTTGGATGATGTCGAATTCCTTTTCTGGTTCATGACTGCTTTCTTTCTTGCCCTTCCCTTTGCCTTGAGTGGCTCTTCTAGTACTCTTCCTCTTGGGCAATTCGACCATGGGCTTCTTTGGCAGTTTTCCCTTGCTTCGGAGGGCCCTAGTCACATTTGGAGTGACAACTCTAGGCACTATTTTCTTTGTTGTCTGGGGCTTGGCCACTTTCGAAGAAGAGAGCATGGCCCCTTGCCTCGAAGAGGCAGCTAGCACATGCTCCATGGGCTCTTTACCCTTGTCACTTTGCCCTTCATTTTTTCCAATTTCTTGGCTCTCTTCAAGGATGCCTAGGCTGCCTTTTTGCACCTCCCTTTGAGGATTTTCCTCCTCACCTCTTTGCAACTTTTTATCCTACTGCCCCCTTTCTTCTTGAGTCTGTTGTTCCTCTTGAAAAGGTTGTTGTTCTTCCCCCTGAGGCTGCCTCTGCTCATGTTGTTGTAGCTGTTGTGTGTCATCTTTTGGCTGCCCCTGTTCATCACTTTCATACCCTTGTTCAACATCTTCATGCTGCTCCTGTTCCTCCTCACTGTGATGCTATTGTTCAGTCTCTTTTGGCTTCTATGTGTCATCATAAGGCTGCTCACCCTCATCATAATTCTATTGTGTGTCATCAAAAGTCTTCTCACCCTCACTGTGTTGCTTTTCTTCATATTGTTGCCCTTCATCATCTTCCTCATCATCATGGTCATACTCTTCTCCCTCTTTGGGCTCTTTTTCTTGCTCTGTGGTAAACTTGAGCTTTTTGGGAATAGGTCTGCTAGAAGAAGGTGAAGGATGATGAGTAGGAGGTGTGGGGAATGTATGAACTGGAGGGACAGTAGAGAAATCTGGATGGATGATGAAGGTATCCCAAGAGACTTCTCTCTTTTCAAGCTGATGAAGAATGATGATTTTGATGAGAGAGTGATGGAAGAGACAGGCTATTTGCTGTGAAGGAGGCTTCTTCTGAACAGTGGAGGCCATTTTCTCAATGCTCTTGTGTAAGAAGAAAGGAAGATTTAGCAATTTGGCCCTAGTGAAATGCATGAGAAATCGAATGTGATATGCATAAACTTAGGAGAATCTTCCCTCACAAGTGAAGTATTTCATGATGATCTTCATGAGGGGGGCGTAGCTAACCAAAAGATATGATAAAGGGAAAATAGAAGGACATGAATCTCTGTGCTCAGGCTTTAGAAAGGGCTTGTAATCTTTTGAGTCCAAATGGCTTTTTTTAAACCACTTTTCCCTAATATAGGGGATTTTAGTGGCCTTGGAGATGGATCTTGGAGAGAATTTGAAGTCAAGGCCTGCCAGCTGGAAATGCTTGTCTTGAAACCTCAAAGCACAAAGATGTGTCAAAGGAGAAAAGCTCTTCACCTCTTGCACTCTTTGAAAAAAATCTAAACACCCCACCTCATGGAAATTGAATAAGAATGATGGGTGGGAATTCACTTCTTTAGTGGAAATAGGCTCAAATCTCTTATGCAATCCACTCATACTATCCTGCCTGGGAGGCATCTTGTTCTGAATGCTCTCTGCAACACCAAGGTGCCTAAAAATGGTTTTTTTTTTCAAATGCTTTCTCAAACACAACTCTGTCTTCTTGGTTAGTCACTGTTTGACCAAGGCAAATCACCTAAAATGCTGTGTGAAAAACTTATTTAATACCAGCTCTCTCCTCCTTCCAAAACACTACTGTTCCCCTTTTGTATGCCAATCAACAATAATTTATAATAATATGCACACAGTTAAATAAAAGGTACACACAGTCAAATGATCACTGTGTTTGGGTAAGGTCACAAAGCTCTTTGTGTTTTGATAAAAACAAGACAGCGTTGCATTTTAGACAAAGGAAAAAAAATCCTCCCAATCAAAAACACCTTCCTTGTCTTCACTATTTCCCAGACACAGGTGAACAAGAACACCTCCAAACTGATTTAATAGCTTCACTCACTAAATTTTGTTTTCATGGAATAAAGGAGGAAACACTGGTTTTTTGCTTTTTTACCACACAGAGATGGACTTTTGAAATGACAAAGCACTTATACAATGATCAATGTTGTTGAAATTAGGCCCACTGTTTCACTTTTCAAACACTGTGTTTCCCTTCCAAATGCTGCTTCACCTTCTAACACCGTTTTCACCAATACATTTTGCTGACAGAGATTTAGCTTTGTTTTATCATAGTAAGTTCACCTTCAAAATTTGACAAAACCTTCACTACTGTGTATGTTTTGACTTGCAGGTTTATGTCTTAGCATTGTTCTAAGGGCAACGTTTAGGATTTTAGACACCAATACAAACACACCACTTCTAATATGTCAATCTTGGGCAATTAAAACCACAACAATTTCGAGTTTTAAACAGAAAAATCAACTCTCCTTACCACTGTTTCTCCACTACATAAGGCTGACAGAGTTTATGGTTTATTTTAAAGTAGTTAGGATACTCTTAATATTTCACAAAACCACTAAAACAATGTTTGTTTTATTTTGCAGGTAGTGTGATGTCTAGCACTGTTTTTAGGGTTTTTTAAGCTCTTTGAAGCTAAAAGAACCCTCCACCAATCTCCCACTATAATAACTTTCTTCAAAATATTCACTCAACACTATGATTTACACCATGAGTTTCATTTTTTCGCCACCACTTAACAGCGTGAAATTAGCAAGGAAGGCAAACAAAATACCTTGAAGATTGACGGTGGGCTTTGCTTGAGGAAATGAGCGGCTTCACGACTTGTTTGGAGGCACTTTGATTGTTTGAAATAGGCACGGCACGTTTAATAGGGAAGGTGCCGCGCAAAGCAAGGTTGTTGGGTCACTGATGGGCAGTCGTGACCAGCGCCTACAAGCGCGCCATGCAACAACGCAGCCTTCGTGTAAAACTTTGCTTGAATGCGCCGCACGCTTCTACAGGCACGCCGCGCAGTCTCCAAGCCCAAAAAATCTATGAATTTGCCCAAAAAATTCTTCTTTGGTCTCGTGAACAGAAAAAGGGGAGCGTTGCTTGTGTTTTGAGATTTTTAAATGGGCTTGCAACGATCAATCTACCCTTGTATTTGAAAAAAAATAAAAAACCCTTTGAACTGCTTAGTGAAGGTTTCGAAAACATTTGAAAAGCCCTTTGGATTAAAACCAAAACATGAAGCTCATATATTTTCAAAACATAACTAAGACTCTTTTTTGCTCAAACAAAGACATAGTGGCAACGACCATTTCCTTTATAAGCCTGACCCCTTTTGAAGTAAAGCAACCTCTTTTTTTTTTAAAAAAATAAAAACTTTCACTGTTTCTCACTAAGGAATGAAAATTTTCTTTCCTTTTTGATATCTGCATTGTGGAAGGAAATTCTACTCTGAGCCACATGAAGGACTGTAGATGTGCCTTTTGAGTGATACTGCCTTTTTACTGGGGAATAAGCTTAACTGTAATTTCAATATCCCTTCTCCACCTCTTGTCTTTATATTGCTCATCTGCTGTCACTTTTGATCAGTTGAAAAAGTTATTTATGAATAGAAAGAGTAGCACTTTTGAATATCATCATCACTTATTTGTTTTTCTTATTGAAAAAGGACACCTATAGAAAGACACCTTGTGTTATGTAAGGTTTTCTTTGACACTTTGAAGGAGGTAGCTTCACCCTTTTGAAACCTAAACTGACAGTGTTTGCTCCTGATGCTTTGGAGGTAGTCATGCCCTATTGTGAAACTGATTGAGCTGGCAGGTGCTGTTTGAGCCTCTCTTTTGACTGTGAGAAAAAATAAAATAGGGGATGACGTACTAGATTTGAAAAGGGAACAAGGGAAGGTTTTCCCTTTGTTCTTCTATGAAGGAGGTCTGCAAAAACATGAGTTTTCATTCATTTCACCCCTTTTGAGAGTAGTCCCTTTTGAAATCCTTGCCATATGCCATGATTTCTTTTCATCCTCAAACAATGGCGATCCCCTTTACTTTGCTTATGAAGGAGGCCTATTTTTGGCAGATGCCTGGTTTATTTTCAACCTCTGTCTTAACCAACTTAAGAATGTTTGATTAACATACTGACAGTGGTTTCCTTTATACTTGATGGCAGAGCTCAGTTTGAGACCAAAACCTTTTGACTCCTTTGGCCATCAGCTTAATAAGATTTCTTCATTGATGATGAACCCATTAGCTTCACATTGTAACTCAATAATAGAGAAACTCCTGTAAACAAATTTTTAAAAGCACTACTACTTTGCCTCTGCCTTTAACATCATTTTTATGCAGAGACCCTCAGTTGCTATCTCACTATACTTCAAAAATTGTCTTACAGTTAGTGCAATTCTTAAAATCAAACTTTATCCATTGGCCCTTTTCTTATAGATGAAGGAGGCTCTCTCAGTATTCAACCCTCTACTTATAAAATGAAGGAGGTTTTTCAGTCTTCAATCCCTCTGCTTATAGATGAAGGAGGTTTTTCAGTCATGTCATTTTATCAGCTTTTAATAGTGTTATTTTTCCTTTCACTGTCTTTTCATGCTTTGACTATGATCGCAGGAGCTTAATGAAACAACTCTCTGCCCTGTAGCTAAATTCCAGGCTCAAAATCACATGAGAAGCAGCTGTCTTCTCATGTGGAACCAAATAATGTCTTCTGGGATGTTGGTACACTTCTACTCTTTGAAAGATCCATTGAAACACTGTAAAACCACCTAATATCAGTTTTGACCTAGGGTATGTGCATTGCTGAGACTTCAGGGTTTGTTAGTGGCGTGACTTAAGGGTGTAACCAACTTTTTTTGCAGAATGGGAAGGTCTGTTATGACTAGGCTGTAGCAGATAGAGGTTCTTTGGCTTTAGGGTAGTTCGCCAAGGGAGAAATGCCTAAAGCGCCACTACCTAAGTTAGGGGAAACTTCTTTGGACAGATTTGGATTGTTTCTTTGGAGCCGATGGGCGAGCTAGTATGGCTAAGGCTAGATAGGGCTTGATAATGAGGTTTCATCTCATCATGGGTGGACCGAAAGGTAAGAGGGAAAAAAAAAATTATGGGTGTTTTCCAGCTGGAAAATTTGACAATTTTTTAGATTAGCTACTAGAAAACTTGACTGTTACAGCTAGTCATCACCAACAAGTGAAAAATATTGATGACTAACAGTGGCTCCATTTGGGGAGGGCAACTCCTTTTCAGGAGGTGTCCAGAATCTCAGATCTTTGGCTCATGAAGACCAGTGCCTTATCCATTGGCACAAATTTCACTCTTCCTTGATGCTATTTCTTAAAGTTGACAACATGATTAGCATTAATAATACTTCTACCTACCCCACTATATTTCCTAACATTTTTCTTCCTTTGGGTGCATTTGGACTAGCAACCTTCTGACAGTATATATATATATATATATATATTTGAAAAATGAACCTATCTAGTTCTACACTTATATCTTCCGGGAGTTCAGATTAAGGTGAGGAACTCCTTCATTACTCTACCTATGCTAGATAAACTGTCAAGGTTAAGCTGTTTGACAGGATTTTGTTCTCTAATCTAAACATGAAATTGAAAAATGATCAAATTAGGGTTAAACAGTCTGATTTGTCATGTACTTGCGGCATGAAAGACAAACTACACACAAATATTATTTTGCATAAAATGGAAACTAGGAAAAACGGGGCTAGGATGCGCAATTTTTTTTCATCTCCGCTTTCCTCTTTGGTTTTGTTTTGAGCATGTGGAACCAATATCTTTTCCTAATCTACTCGCTTTGATAAGTCAAGCTTACACAGTTTTGACCATCTTTTCCACTCACTAACTTATCAGTGAATAAATTTAAAACATGTTCAGCTATGATTAGGTTGGATAACTGAACAAGACATTTGAGCACTAGTAGTGGCATTTAGACTTGTGCGCTTTCTGAATGACTATTTTTTGAACATGGGGCCTTTTTTCTATTTTTCAAACTGCCCTCTTTTCTATTTTTCTATTGTTTTTTACTTTTCTCCCTTTTATCTATTTTTCAAATAATGGTATATACAATGATTGAAAGTGTTTTTAAAATTGGAGCTCTTGACAAAAATAATGATTTAATGTCTTACCATTCACAAGACCTCCAAAATTTTCAGTCCCATCAGGTTCTTGCAGGAAAAATGCATTTTTTCCACTGACTAAGCTGATGATGAAAGGCCCTTTCCATAAATTTTCAAACTTGCCATGTTTACCTTTGTCTTCTCTTCTAGAATCCCATTTTAACACTTTGTCCCCAATCTAAAAATCATTTTCCTTGGTCCTTCTGTCAAAAATATGTTTTATTTTATCTTGCGCTAACTGAGCCTTTTGGTAAACTTCTTCTCTGGTTTGATGTAAATGGATAGTCTGATTTACCCTTCTTTGCATGTCATTTTCTTCTATTTGAACTTCTTGTAATAGCTTCATTACTAGAACCCCTAGAGATGTTGGGAAAATGGCATCTATGCCATAAACTAGTTGGTAAGGAGACATACCTATGGATTTTTTGGTGGTTAGTCTATCAGCCCATAGTGCGTGTACTATTTTTCCATGCCATGCTTTTTTATTTTGTTCAAGAAGTTTTTTGATGATATTGACTAGGCTTTTGTTAGAGGACTTGGCTAAACCATTACCTTGATGGTAATAAGCTGTGGAATTTCCTAATGAAATGTGATATTTGTAACAAAAGCCAACCATTCTTTTGGAGGAGAAGGCAGTGGCATTATCTATAATGATCTTTCTAGGACAGCCAAACCTAGATAGGATATTGGTTTCTAGGAACTTGATGATGACTGAATCGGTGGCATTCCTGGAAGGTATGGCTTCTATCCATTTGGTAAAGTAATCAGTGGATGTAAGGATCCATTTATGTTGAGCGGATGAGGAAGGGTGAATTTCCCCAATAAAATCTAGACCCCATTGTTGAAAGGGTCCTTCGACTATGATGGGGTGTAAGGGAAAAGGTAAAAGCTTTTTCTTGCCATAAAATATTTGACACTTATGGCATGTCATAACTAGTTTGTGAGTGTCAGGGAATAAGGTAGGCCAATAATAACCGGCTCTAAGGATTTTGTTCGCTGTAGTTTTCCAGTAGAGATGGCCTCCACATTCTCCTTCATGCATTTCGTGCATAATTTTCTCTGCATCAAACTCAAGCAAACACTTAAGCAACATACCAACGGGATTTTTCCAATACAGAAGACCATCTATAATGCAAAACTTTAAAGACTTTTGTTTAATAAATCTTGCTTTTGTCTTTGATAAAGTTGGAGGAGCATTTAGATAAAATAATACATAAAGAATATCTGCATACCAAGGTGAATTTAAAAACACCTGTTCAATATGAGGGGCTATGCATTCTTCCTGTTCTTATAAGGCATCAACAAAATTTATATCTAAAGCTTGGAGGTTGGTTTCAGCCATTAGTCTTGCAAGTCCTTGTCCTTTAACTAGTTTGGTAGGTCAGATTTCTAAGTCATATTCTAAGATGATAGCGATCCATTTTCCCCTTTTACCATCGGGATCTTGGTTTAATATGTCTTTGATGACGGTATTAGGGACAAAAGTGATGACATGAGAATGCAAGATGTAAATTTGGAAATATTTCAGTGCTTTCGCCAACGTGAATGCCTATTTTTCCATGATGTTATATTTCAAGGGAGCATCTCTTAGGGATTTGCTAAAAAAGGCAATGGGTTTCTCTTGCCCTGCTACGTTTTTTTGCAACAACATAGCAGCTATTGTGTGTTCAGAGGCAAATGAAAAAATGTAAAAATCTTTGGTGAAATCAAGACTTATCAATACTGGTGTTTCAGTTAGGGACTTTTTAACTAGTTCAAAATATTTTTTGGCTTCTGTATTCCATTTAACCCCGACCTCTTTCTTCAACATATTTGTGATATCTCTCAGGAGTTCGGCAAGGTTTGGGATGAATCTTCTCAAGAAATTTATCTTTTCGATAAAGGATTGCAGCTCCTTTATGTTTCTAGGGTGACTTATTTGTAATATGCCTTCGATTCTCTGGGGGTCTATTTTTATTCCCTCTTCCAAAATAATGTGACCTAGGAGTTTTCCTTCTAGACCGAAGAGTGTTTTCTTGGGGTTTAGGGATAAACCATATTTTCTACATTTGTTAAAAACCTTTCTTAAGTGTACCGAGTGTTCTTCATCTGATTTGGAATATACCGTAATATCATCAAGATATATGACTATGAAATAACCTATGTCTTCTGAGAAGGCTATGTCCATGGCTCTTTGGAATGTGGCACCAGCATTCATCAATCCAAAAGGCATTTTAACGTACATAAAAGTGCCCAAAGGTGTGGTGAAAGTTGTTTTGTGTTGATCAGTGGGGTAAACCAGCACTTGGTTATAACCAGAAAAACCATCAAGTAATGAGATCCTTTTAGCACCTACTACCTTTTGAAGTATGTGGTCCATTTTTGGCAAGGGATAGTTGTCCTTTAAACAGGCTCTATTTAGGTTTCAGAAATTGATATAGAGTCTGATTTCTCCGATATTTTTCCTAACTGATACTAGATTTGAGACCCACTCAGAGTACCAGAGGGACACTATTATCCCAGCATCATACATCTTTTTGATTTCCTTTTCAACCAAAGGTAGTAACGCTGGGTTTATCCTTCTTAACTTTTGTTTGAAAGGCTTCTAGTTTTCTTTGAGGGGGATCTTATGTTGAATGATGCTTGTGTCGTATGATTTCAAATCTTGGTATCCCCATGCGAACACATCTTTAAATTATTTAAACAACTTGATGTACTTATGTTCTATGTGAGGTGGAAGGGTTTTGGATAGTTTTATCTTTCTATGTTCTTTCGCGCTTCCTATGTTATATTCTTCTATGTCGACCTTAGTAGATTCCATTTTTGGCTTTTTGGCCACATCGTTAAAATCAAACAATTCCTATAAAGGCGCAAGCCCTCAGGGTATGGTGTCATTTTCACAATGTAAGACTTAGAGTTCTCTTTGGTCAATGTCCTCCCCTATCTCAGTTCCATATGAATGATCTATCAGGTTTAGATTCGTCCAAGAAGGTGGATTTGGCTCTTGGCCTTGATTTTGGCCAGATTTATTTTCTTCATTTTCTAAGTCTATTTTGGTTACTTCAAATTCATTCCTAGATTGTAAGAAATCATCAATTTGATCATCATCTTTGAATACTTTCCAATGGACAACATTATCTGGTACTGTAGGGCGATGTTTGACCTGAATACTATATTGCTCACTAAAACATGGTATTTGGCCATTGCTTGCAGCAAAGGCGAGCTCATTTGCTAGGCTATTTTGAATCCTAGGAATATAAGTGAGTTCATACTTCTCGAAGGTTTTGAGGATGTCTAAAGATGCATTCCTGTATTCTCTTAGTCTTGGGTTTTTTGCTGAATATTCACCTTTGATTTGCCTGATTATAAGCTCTGAATCTCCCTGGGTTGATACTTTATTGGCCCCTAAGTCCTTAAGTATGTGCAGACCAATGAGAAGGGCCTCATATTCTGCAATGTTTTTAGTACATTGGAACTCCAATTTGAAAGAATGGCCTTCATTAGAATTGTGTATCTAGATGTCGGCCCCCGAACCATTTTTTCCACAAGAACCGTTAAAGCTTATACTCCAAAGAGCTTCCTTTTCATACATGATACTATGTTGTTTTTCAAGTTTCTTGGAGTTTTGGTCATTAGTCTCTACATCCAGTAATGGGAAATGCGTTCTTGATGGTTTGAAAACCTCTTCATTTTCTATTATCTACTTGTTTATATCACTTTCATTGTATAAGATAAAAGATCTAAATTGGAATGAATGGAATAAATGGGAGTGTTGTTTGGCTTATCCCGGTTGCTAACCATGTATTTCATGTGAGTTTCTCGATATAATCTCCTAGTTTGGTTGAAAACTGGGATGGTAGTGAATGACATATCCATTTGAAGATTACCTTGTATTTTGGCAGCCCACGCCCTTGATAGCAGCATTCCATACTTAGGAGGGATATCGGCCACTACTACGTCCATGAATAGGTTTTTTGCTAGTAGTTGTGTTAAAGAAAAACCCAGGTTCTTTATTAGACCTAGACATTTGACCTGACTTGAGTCAAAGGAGTATAGGTTTTTGTAAGGTTGATTTACCTCTAGTCCCAGGTTTTCCATGATTGCTTTAGGCATGAGGTTATGGGAGGCACCAGAATCTAACATGGCATTATGTAATATCTTGTCTCGTATGTTCAAACTCACATAGAAAGGAGAAACAGTTCCTTCTTGGTATTCACCTTCTATTTTGGGGCCGAATAAGAGCTCGCGTTTGTCATTAGTTAGATTTAAAGTATCTACCTCGTTTCCCATATATAAAATTTGAATATTTGAGATCTATACCTATCTATAGTTATTAGCTCAGTAAGGGGTATGGTTATTTTTATTTTGGAAATTTCCCCTTCGAAACTAAAAGGAGTTTGTAGTTTGGACAGATTTGTTTCAGCTTTTTCGGACATGACATTCTCCATGTTCTTAATTTGCTAACTTTGGTTCTGGACCTTGTTTGACACAGCCATATCGGGAGTCTTTGTGGAGGTACTAGGAGTATCTGAGCCAAGACTTGTTTGAATAGCTTTATCTTTTTTTTGGTCAATTTTCTTGACCACAATTTTGTTGCTATCAATGGATTTTTTAAGGATGGTATCAGGGGTTTTAGCAGTGTCAGGGCTACCCTTCTTGGAGTTGTCTTGTTTTTTTCTGATTCTAAGGTTATACTACCTGTGAGCTTCTATAATGGAATTTTGAAAATCTATGGCAGGATCTTTGGGATCTTCATAGTTGGTTTCGTCTTGATCTGGAGAGAAAAACTCTTGTTCTTCTGCCATGAGGTAGACCTCACTCTCATTTTCAGAACCTATGAGGTTCAAATGATTTTCATCCATGGGTTCAGTATCCCTATCATCTTCATCAACATAATTCTCACAGAAGGATGGTCTGATTTGCTGGTCCTTTCCTCTTGGTTTATTTTGAGACTGGTCTTTTCTAAAGCTTTGGTTCCGGTTTTGAGGGTTTGGTTGGTTGTCCTTAAGAGGTGCTCTTTCACTCATTTTTTCCCACATATTTGTCATGGATTTGACCAGGCCATCTATTCTAGGATCTAAGGAAAATACCGAGGGGGTAAATTCGTCATGGTAGGTGACTCCCTTTTCTGCTCTTATCATAGCTCTCTTTTCGGCTAAGTTGGCTTCTGCATTTATATCCACTTTTTGCATTTCTTCTAGGGTAGGGGGGTCCTTGTCTCTTAGCTGATAAGTCATGTCTGGGTCAAAACCCTCAGGGAATTTTTCCAAGGCCAAACCAAGTGGGGGTTTGAAGTGAGGTGGGAGGGCGTTATACACACTATTGAACCTAATGCAGTATCCCTGGACACTTTCCCCATTTTCTCATTTTAGATCGTTATACTATGATAGGATTTGAATGGGGTTCATTTAGATTTCCCACTTGTTTATGAAGGTTTGGTAGAGTTCTGGGAGATTGTGGATGTTATTTGGAGTTAAGCTCTTAAACCATTTTTTGGGTTCTCTGCCCAGGCTTTGGGAAAGCATCCTCATTCTGATGGTCTCGTCTTCTATTTCCATGTATTCAAAGGAATTGCTAATCCTATCTACATGTTGTTGAGATGTGGTAGTCTCAACTCCGGTAAAGTGTGGGATTTTGGCTTGATAGTCATTTTGTAAGGGAGCCAAAGGTTGTGGCAACACCAAGGGTGCATACCAAGCTACCATGACGGGAGCTAATGGATGATGTACAAAATGAGGGCTTGCGGGATGAGATGAGGTGGTTTGAACAATAGTGGTTTGGATAGGTGTGGTGGATGTACTTGGACTAGTGATCTGATTTTGAGTAGATCTGGGATGGTAGGAGCCAAAGTGATGGAGAAGCTGAAAGTCGGGAGGTGTGGTAGGTGAGGCTTCTCTACTTGGACTTTGTGGCAGATCTAGGGGCTCAAGATCGTCAAGGTATATCTTACTTTGTGACCTGCTTCTAAAAAGGGTTTTTGTTGATTTTAAGTCAAAGGGGGAATCCTGCAAGGTAGTGAGATGTTCAGGTACTAATCTTGCTTTACGGATGGACCTATCGGTAGCTAAATTTCCAGTTTCGGAAGCTTGCCACAGAATCTTCTCTGGGTCATCTACTATGATAGGGGGATTTGGGTCTGGATGAGATCTGGTGTTGATTCTTCGTGAAGCCAGATTTCGGGTCTAGAGTTTAGAGAAGATGATATTTGTGATTGTTTTGAATGGATGGCCTCTCTGGGATTTTACTAATGTGAAGGATGGTCAAAACAAAAGGATGGACTAGTGGAGTCACCAGGTGGATTTCTATGAGAACTATGGTCCACCACCAACACTATCAAAGATGCTTTGGGAAAAAGTTTTATAGCAAACTTTGAGATGGAAAATTGCAAAGAAGAGTGATTTCACTTGGTTTCAACAGTTTGCTAGGCTGTATGGACAAGCTAATGGTTCTCTTGGCAAGAAGGCCTCTGCTTATCTCCTATGTTTAGGTGAGGTTTTTCTGAATCTCTAATTTATACTTAGTTTGTCACTGATTACAGGGTTTCCACCCTAAGTTTAAGTTTTTGGAAGGATGAGTTAGCATAAAGGTATGGTTTATGAATTTTTTGGTCTTTTATGGAGTTTTTAGGCCTACTGTAGGCTAGTGGAGTCGCCAGGTGGAACTTGGTTGTTTTTGTAAAGATGTAGCTATGGTCCACCACCAGTAACTAGGGAAAAGCCAATCTGGGAATGTTTTGGGGTTTTTCTGAGTTTTTATGTGCAGCCTATGGTTTATTGAAGTATTCTAAACCTGTTTCATCACTTTGCTAGCGTGGCGACAACAAAAAGAGTTTACTCTAAATGGTTTTATGGACTTCTTGCTTGTTTAAGTTTTGAAGACTAATGAATCTACAAGAGTTTTCTAGATTGTTGTGTACTCAGAGTCCCACCTTGATCGCCATTATGTTAGTGAGAAGTGGGATAAGTCAATCAGATAGTATTCTTAAGGTTGTTGGAATGTTTAGGAAATCTAAGTGTGTATATCACTCAGAGTCCCACCGTGATCGCCATTATGTTAGTGTGGTGATGAGGTGGCTCAATCAGATAGTAGCCTAGAGTTTAGTAAAGTAGTAAGGCCTACTGGAGGCTAGTGGATTCGCCGGGTGGATTTTTAGTAGTTTTGAGGTATATGTGTATGGTCCACCACCAATAATGACAAAAACCAATCTAAGGGAGTTTTTTGGGGTTTTTCTAAGTTTTTATGTGCAACCTATTTGTAAGAGTGTTCTAAACCTGATTCATCACTTTGCTAAGATGGTGAAACAAAGAGTTTACTCTAAATGATTCTATAGGCTGATGGTCTGAGTTTAATGTTGAAGGAATAAAGAGTCTATAAGAGTTCATTAGACTGTCATGTACTCAGAGTCCCACCGTGATCTCCATTATGTTAGTGAGCGGTGGGATAAGTCAATCAGATAGTATTCTTAAGGCTGCTGGAATGTTTAGGGAATCTAAGTTTGTTTGTTACTCAGAGTCCCACCATGATCGCCATTATGTTGAGAATGAAACAAGATGATGAGCTTAGTGGAAAGAAGTCGCCTTCACTAAGTGGGCTCGCAGGCTATTTTTGGCGCAAAGTCTATTTTTAGACTATGTCTATTTTTAGACATATGGATCATGTTCTATGAGTTAAAGGATGCTATTTGTGGATGGTTGGTCAAGTCGGAAAAAATATATGGACTTCTATTTTTAGACATACTAGGCAGAATCTATTTTTAGATTGCTAGTCTAAAAATAGATATGTCGAATATTATTAGCTCTTCATAATATTTGGACTCTAGACATTATCTTATCCTCTTCGAGTACTTCAGTTAAGTGCACAGATGTGGCACAGGAGATGACAGAAGAAATTACGCTATTCCTGAGGGTTATGTGGAGCTATTTCATGGATACTTCAGTTAGAACTCATGTGATAGAGTTTGGTGGAGTTGATTGAGGAAGTTAGTGGAGTTGTATTTAGTTTAACTAATCTAAACATAGTTGAGCTATTTGTATTTAGTTTAGCTAATTGATACAATTAGTGAGAGTGGTGTGAATTAATTATTAATTAATTCACTAATTATAAACTCATAAATCAACTAAAGAATGCATCATTTAACTTCAGTGCATGGACAGTTTCAGTGGAGACCAGTGCAGAGATAGGTGAAAGAGCAGGTTAACTATCAGTTGTGACTATACTGTTGCTATTTGCAACACACAGATAGGTGGAGAAGCCCATGAGGATTGCGCAGTTCAAGCCAGGTGGTTTATCTATTTAATGAAGCCATCCCATAGCATTAATTATGCAATAGAGGCTGGCTATCAAGTGGCAAAATATTGGAGCATGTGTTTTGCTAGATCTAGCTTGATAGTGTGTAGCAATTGAGGGTGTGCATGAGAGCTTGTGAGGAGCTTTTGTACTATGATTGTTACATGATCTCCATGACATATAATATACAGATATTTGGGGTTTTCAGCTTTAAGCTTTCCCATTAAATACCGTGTTCATATGTGTGATTGTTTGTGGTTTTAATGTATGCATGCAATTGATTTTATTTCCGCATGTGATGATCAATGGTAGAAGAGATTCTGTATTATGCATGAAGCTAAAATAGTGTGTGATCAGGAGAATCTCGGTGAATAATATATCAGTTATTCAAATTTTCTACATGGTATCAGAGCTATATTGATCATTGGAGAAATTGCAAAACATTGAAGCAGTTGAGTTTTGTGTTGGTGGAATTTGAATTTGCAGCAGTGTTTTCTTGGTGTCGAAGTTGAGATTTCTTTCAAAGAATTGTGATTGGAGTATGCCCTTGAGGGCAGCTCGAATTATATTGCATGGAAGGACAGGATGGAGGTGGTGTTAGATGACAATGGGTTGAAGGAGTTCATAGATGCTGAAGTCCCAAAGCCTACTTCTAGCGATGTTGCCGTACTTGACGCATGGCAAAAGAAGACAGCAAAGTGTCGAAGGATTCTGTTGAAGGGCATGAAGGATCACATAGTGTCCAGCCTACATGGTAAGGCTTCTCCATTCTTGATGTGGAAAGCCTTGACAGATTTATTCCAAAGCAAGAGCAACCAGAGGAAGTTGGCGCTCAAGGACAAACTCAGGAACATAAAGATGGAGAAAGGCGATAGTATGCCCAAGTACCTCACGAAGTTCATCTAATGCAGGGATGAGTTGGGAAGTGTGGGGGTGACTGTAGATGATGAGGAATTGTTGATCTTGGCTCTCCTTGGGCTTCTGAAGAGTTAGCATTCCTATCAGGACTCTGTCAATGGTCGGGAGAAATTGCCAGGATGGGAGCGAATTTGGTCGGATCTTTT
Organism: Pinus albicaulis; assembly: GCA_034641835.2. Classification (NCBI taxonomy): domain Eukaryota; kingdom Viridiplantae; phylum Streptophyta; class Pinopsida; order Pinales; family Pinaceae; genus Pinus; species Pinus albicaulis. Next base: position 719,313,831 of record CM076571.1, on the reverse strand, counting down.
GCAAGAGGAGATAAGGCAGAGTACCAGGGACGGATCTTCATCAAAGAACTCTGATGAAGAGAATTTTTCTTTGGCTGCCAAAGCAAAGAAGGGGAAGAGCAAGAAATCTTATCATTCCGGTGCGAAAGGCAAGAAGCAGGACATGCCCAAGGTGAAGTGCTTTCACTGTCACCAACATGGACATTATGTCACAAATTGTATGCAGAAGAAGAAAAATAAGCAGGCTTCTGGATCTGCAGCTGGAGAGGCCTTAGCCTCACAGTTTGAGCTGGATTTTTCACTGATTGCATGCTTGGTCTCAAGTGTGATGGGTTCAGTGTGGTTTCTGGACAGTGGTGCGTCTTTTCACATGACAGGAGATCGAGATTTGTTTACTGATCTGGATGAGAAAGATCTTGGAGTGCACATCGAGATGGGCGATGATGGTAGATATAGTGCGATCGGTATCGGTACCATTTCCTTTGAGAGGGAGTCTGGTAAACCCTTCGTATTGAAGGAAGTGATGCATGTTCCAGGATTGAAGAAGAATCTTATCTCTGTGGCGATGTTAGAAGACAAGGGATATGATGTTGTCTTTATCGAGGGAAAGGCTTTCTTGTGCAGTAAATAACCGGTGAGACCGGAGGATAGGGGTTCGAGTTAAGAAACCTTATTTATCAATTGTAGGCAGATGGCTACGTAGCAGCTAAGTGGTGGGCAAAGGGAGTGGTGAGCGGGGATGATGGCGAGTTGTGGCACCGGAGATTGGGCCACCTTCACCATGGAGCTTTGAAGATACTGCAGCAGATTTCTACTGGGCTTCCTAAGGGCACTCTTGCGCAGTCAGATCAGTGCAAGGGGTGTACCTTGGGGAAAATTTGTGAAAGCCACCTTTCACGAGAAGGATAGTCGCGCCACGACGATCCTTGAGAGAATTCACACAGACGTGTGTGGACCTTTCTCAGCTTTGACAAGAAAGCTAATGTGTATTATGTGATATTTGTTGATGATTTTTCTCGTAAGTGTTGGATCTTCTTCATGCAAAAGAAGAGAGAGACATACTCAAAGTTCTGTGAGTTCAAGGCACTGGTTGAGAAAGAATCGGGGAAGCAGGTGAAGGCTCTTAGGAGCGACAATGGTGGTGAATTCATCTCTGGCAAATTCAAGGAATTTTGCAGCGCAGAAGGAATTCGAAGAGAGCTCATAGCACCTCATGGGCCCACATCGTAATGGCTGCCGAGTTAGTAAGAAACGTAATGACCGGGCCTCACACCTGCGATGTTGCATGATCGAGCCTACCCATTCACTATTGGGCGGAGGGCATGCAATACCAGCATGCAATACCGCAATATATGTGCGTAACTCGTGTCCTCTCACAAAGATACTTGCATGAGTACACCCCGAGGGAGGCGTTTTCTAGTAAGAGGCTTGATATTTCCCATTTGAGGATTTTTGGTTCACCTGTTTACATTCATGTGACGAAGGATGCCAGGAAGAAGTTGGAGCTGACTGCAGAGGTTGGGATATTTGTGGGGTACACTGATACACCCCAGAACTATCGTGTATATTTTCCAGACAGTCGCAAGACTGTTGTGCGACGGGATATCAAATTTCAGGAGGAGAAAGCCATGAAGTGTTTGCTTGAGAGGGAGCTATACTTGCATGTAGATGAGGAGCTATTAGTTCCTAAGGATGAGTCTCAGGATGTGGATCAGCCACAAGATGAGGTTCATGGAGTGGAAGAGACCACTCAGGCAGCACCAACCATCAGAGGGCAGAAGCGCACTACAGAAGCTGAGCAACTGGCTCAAGATGCAGAGAAGGTTGTAGGAGCACCTACATCACAGCGCAGACAGAGACAGTCACCTGACCGGTATACTGGATACATGGCTCTCATGAGCAAGTGTATCGTGACAGAGCCATCCTCTTTTGAGGAAGCTGTGGAGGACCCCGCATGGGTAGATGCCATGGTGGAAGAGTATGATTCAATTGTCAGAAAAAGTGCAAGGGAGATTGTCCCGAGGCTGGAGGGGAAATCAGTGGTGGGTTCGAGATGGATCTACAAAGTGAAGCAGGCAGCTGACGGGAGTGTGGAGAAGTACAAGGCAAGATTTTTTTCTCGAGGCTTTTCACAGATAGAGGGGATCGATTATGAGGAGACCTTTGCACCTGTCGCAAGGTATCCTTCCATACGGACGATCCTAGCTCTCTCAGCGCATATGGGGTGGCACATTCATCATATGGATGTGAAGATTGTGTTCCTCAACGGAGTCATTGAGGAGGAGGTGTACATAGAGCAGCCCGAAGGTTTCGAGATCTTCAGCAGTGAGTCACATGTGTGCAGGCTCAAGAGAGCATTGTATGGGTTGAAATAAGCACCTCGTGCTTGGTACACACGGATAGACAGTTATTTCACCGGACTTGGATTCTCCAAGAGTGAGGCAGATCCTAACCTATACCAGATTGTGGTGGAGGGTAAGTTGCTGATCATTGTACTTTATGTAGATGATTTGATTTTGACAGGTGATGAGCTATTGATACTCTCATGCAAGGAGGATCTTGCAAAAGAGTTTGAGATGAAGGACTTGGGCCTCCTTAGAGTGCCTGCAAAGTTGGAGACAGCAGCGCGGTGATGGTGACCTTTGTTTCCACCGAGGTAAGCCCTTCTAGGAGATGCAGAAGTTCATCATGCATGTTTTATGGCTTTGATACTCCCTCTTTCCCTGGTGGATGGAGGAAGGAGGATGCTACTTCGGCGGAGGTAGTGGATGCCACTGTTTATCGACAGTTGGTGGGGTCGCTTATGTATCTGGTCAATACACGACCTGACATATGCTATGCTGTTAACCAGCTTTCACAAGCTATGGTTAAGCCAACCAATCTCTTTTGGAAGGCAGGAAAACATGTATTGAGATATCTCAGAGGCACATCGGGATATGGATTATGGTACAGACAGTCGAATGAGGTGAGGCTATGTGGCTTCACGGATGCAAATTGGGCAGGGAGCCCAACTGACAGAAAGAGCACATCTGGAGGGATTTTCAGTATCGGGTCGACAGCAGTTTCTTGGTACAGCAGGAAGCAAAGATCCGTGGCACTCAGTTCAGCAGAATCCGAGTATATGGTAGCAATTTTGGCTGCATGCGAGGCTATATGGATGAGGAAGATCCTGGTTGAGTTGTTCGGTTCACACTTAGAGCCTACTGTGATTTATTGTGATAATCAGAGTTGCATCAAACTCTCGATTAATCCAGTATTTCATGATAGATCTAAACACATTGACATCCGGTATCATCATATCAGAGATTGTGTGCAGCGGAGGATCGTGTTACTTTCATACATTCCTACGGAGGATCGAGATGTTGATATCTTGACGAAGGCACTCACCAGGAGAAAATTCGAATACCACAAAGGCAGGATAGGGGTTGCAGATAATCCTTATCTTGTTGAGAGGGAGTGTTGAGAATGCAACAAGATTATGAGCTTAGTGGAACTAGTGAAATAGTGGCCTAACCTAGAAGTGGGCTCATTTATTTTAGGGCGCAGAAGTCTATTTTTAGACTATGTCTATTTTTGAGCATATGGATCATTCTATGAGTTGGGATGCTATTTTTTGGATGGTTGGGTCAAGTGGGAAAAAATAGATGGACTTCTATTTTTAGACATATTCGGCGGAATCTATTTTTAGATTGCCAGTCTAAAAATAGATATGTCGAATATTATTAGCTCTTAATAATATTTGGACTCTAAACATTATCTTATTCTCTTGGAGCACTTCAGTTAAGTGCACAGATGTGGCACAGGAGCTGACAAAAGGAATTACGTTATTCCTGAGGGTTATGTGGAGCTATTGCATGGATACTTCAGTTAGAACTCATGTGACAGAGTTTGGTGGAGTTGATTGAGGAAGTTAGTGGAGTTGTATTCAGTTTAACTAATCTAAACATAGTTGAGTTATTTGTATTCAATTTAACAAATTGATACAATTAGTGAGAGTGGTGTGAATTAATTATTAATTAATTCACCAATTATAAACTCATAAATCAACTAAATAATGAATCAATGAACTTCAGTGCATGGACAGTTTCAGTGGAGACCAGTGCAGAGATAGGTGAAAGAGCAAGTTAACTATCAGTTGTGACTATACTGTTGCTATTTGCAACACACATATAGGTGGATAAGCCCATGAGGATTGCGCAGTAAAAGCCAGGTGGTTTATATATTTAATGAAGCCATCCCATAACATTAATTACGCAATAGAGGATGGCTATCAAGTGGCAAAAGATTGGAGCATGTGTTTTGCTAGATCTAGCTTGATAGTGTGTAGCAATTGAGGGTGTGCATGAGAGCTTGTGAGGAGATTTTGTACTATGATTGTTACATGATCTCCATGACATATAATATATAGATAGTTGGGGTTTTCAGCTTTAAGCTTTCCCATTAAATATTGTGTTCATATGTGTGATTTTTTGTGGTTTTAATGTATGCATGCAATTGATTTTATTTCCGCATGTGATGATCAATGGTAGAAGAGATTATGTATTATGCATGAAGCTAAAATATTGTGTGATCAGGAGAATCTCGGTGAATAATATATCAGTTATTCAAATTTTCTACACATTATGTTAGTGAGCCGTGATTTGGCTGATTGGCAAGCCAAATGACAATGTAACATCAAACCAATCTTTGGAGCCCAAGGACCTAGCCTTCCTGGACTCAGAGAGGGCTCTCTCTATTTGTGTAAGGGATATCTATGTGTTTTCTTATTGTTTTCTGATTTTAGGCTAGTTATGAAGTAGGTTTTTTGGTTTTTGTTTTTAGGTTGTGAGAATGAAACTGATCAAAGATATAAGATAGGTAAAAAGATGTCAGATCAACTGGGCTATGGGGTCAAAGAGGTCAAGAAATCTATCAGATGGTGATACAAGGTTGTTGAAGGGTCGATTTGATTCGAGGTAGAAAGGATCTTTGGGCAAAATGGAGTAAGATGGACATCAAGTTTGTGAACAACAAAGGATTTCAAGCATAACTAGTTTAATAGCTAACATAAACATGGTAGGGCAAACCATTAATCATGAGAAATGTAACTATAAGATAATCAATACATAGAAATAAACATTCAAGCCATGCATAGAGATATATAACTCTCTAACTTTGGGAAAAGGCTATCAGACTTTGGGGAAATAAACTTAAGACAGATAAACAGCTCAAATCGCTATGCCGGAATGCCTAAACACAGTACTTCAAGTTATTAGGAACTTTGAAAACAAGATTGCATAGTCTTAGACAAAGGGCAATATCAGAACAAGACATCCTTGGTTCAATAAATGACAATATAATCAGTCAAAGAGAAATTTCATGGATGGAGCTATGGCTAGCCATGAGTAAGCAAGGCATACCCTAAATCATACTTAGCATGCATAAAACCATGAATGAAAAAAGCAACAATATCCTTAAGTTATTAAAGAGCAATCAAGAATTATTTAATGTGACTAAGAATGAAGAAAACATGGAAGCTATGAAGAAACAAGAAATTTGAGGTGCCTCCAAGGGCATGTCTCAAATTTGTTCTCTACTATCCTATAGCAAGCAAGGACATGGATTTGTGAATGAAAACTAGGAAACAAAACAAAGAGAGAGACACTATACCATTCTACCAAGTCATGGAATCCAACAACAATCCTCTTTCATCATCCCAGAACATCCAAGAGACTATCCAAAAGCATGAGACAAGTATTTCTTCCAAAGCTTATATGACCATATATTGCTTCTATTCATCAAGTTCAGCCTCTGATATATAGGCCAAAGTGAGGAAAACCTCTTAGTTCAACTTGAAATCTCATTGGCCTATCCAAAATATCTTATTTTGTCCTCGAGGCTTTGCAAATCCCAAGGCACAAAATATCTCATAAAATATCTAAAAAATGCTAAAAATGGAAATTAATTGACTTTTCAAAACTTCTCATGTACAAAAATAGCTAAACACACATGAGGAAAAAGCAGTTTTGAAAAGTTTAATTTTTACAAAAATACTCAAAAAATACATCAGCAAAAGGTCCCCTGACTTGCCGGCAACTTTTGGGAGCCTTCCCGATGTCAAAATGAGGCTCATGATAGATTTTTGGAAATATCTAAGTGTCTACCTTTTGAAAATGTTTAGCTTGCTCCAAACTGACCATTGGAAGTCCTCCAAAAATAGGCCTGTGTGTAAAAACCAAAAAAATAAGCCTTGCTGATAGACTGGGCAGAGTGTAGAAAAAGCGAACATTTTTTGCCATTTAGGGGAAGCAAATGATCTTCAAATGTCCTGAAAATTTCTCAGTATGTGCTCCTGAAAATATGGCATCCAATGATACCATTCTCATCCTTTGATGATGCCTCAAACTGAAATGGCGATGCCCATGATTTTTGGCCAAAAACCCAAAAATGACAAAAAACCAAAAGATGTCAAAATTCGCCCAAACTTGGTGAGTATGACCCTCAAGGGTTTTCGGCAACATGTTGTGAAGCAGAAGCCAAGATTTGGAGTCTTGAGGTGTATTTCCTCAATTTTTGTGTCGGGCACTTCCCTTTGGCCTCCTTGATTTTTTCTTGAGCAGCCTTCAACTTCTGCCGAGAAAACTCATTTAGCTTTTTATAATGCCCCGTCATCCTTCGTTGAAGGTATAAGTCCTTGTTTTCCCTCTCCAATTTCTTCTCCAAGTGATCATTAACTCTCTCAAGCCATGCTTCGTTATTGTTCTCTATCTCTTGTTTGAACAATGCGGTGAGAGGGGTAGATTGGAGAAGGGCATTTTCCTCTTCTTTTTGTTTCTCAAGGACCTTTTTAAGCCCCATGGTTCTTGGCCTCTTTCGCCTAGGATAACCTTCGCCTTCACTTTCATCGAACTCACCCATGATTTCTCCCAACCTCACTTGTGCTTTGGAGGCCTCCTTCTTGTATTTGATTGCCCGTGTTTCATAAACAACCATATGGACACTCATCTTCTTGTTTTGGATTTGCAAAAATTGATTGAAATTCCTTGCTCTATGAAGATCATCCTTCAAGGCATCAATTTGGCTTTCTCTATGGATCAAGATATTTTCTAGGATTCAGGCTTCATTATCACTATCATTTCTTTGGATTTCGATGATGTCGAATTCCTTTTCCGGTTCATGACTGCTTTCTTTTTTGCCCTTCCCTTTGCCTTGGGTGGCTCTTCTAGTACTCTTCCTCTTGGGAAATTCGACCATGGGCTTCTTTGGCAGTTTTACCTTGCTTAGAAGGGCCCTTGCCACATTTGGAGTGACAAATCTAAGCACACTTTTCTTTGCTATCCGGGGCTTGGCCACTTTCGAAGAAGAGAGCATGGCCCCTTGCCTTGGAGAGGCAGCTAGCACATGCTCCATGGGCTCTTTACCCTTGTCACTTTGCCCTTCATTTTTTCCAATGTCTTGTCTCTCTTCAAGGATGCCTAGGCTGCCTTTTTGTACCTCCCTTTGAGGGCTATCCTCCTCACTTCTTTGCAACTTTTTATCCTGATTCCCCCTTTCTTCTTGAGTCTGTTGTTCCTCTTGAAAAGGCTGTTGTTCTTACCCTTGAGGTTGCCTCTTCTCATGTTGTTGTAGCTGATGTGTGTCATCTTTTGGCTACCCATGTTCATCACTTTCATACCCTTGTTCAACATATTCATGCTTCTCCTGTTCCTCCTCACTGTGATGCTACTATTCAGTCTCTTTTGGCTGATGTGTGTCATCATAAGGCTACTCACCCTCATCATAAGTCTGTTGTGTGTCATCAAAAGTCTGCTCACCCTCACTGTGTTTATTTTCTTCATGTTGCTGCCCTTCATCATCTTCCTCATCATCATGGTCATGCTCTTCTCCCTCTTCTGGCTCTTTTTCTTACTATGTGGTAAACTTGAGCTTTTTGGGAATAGGTCTGCTAGAAGAAGGTGAAGGATGATGAGTAGGAGGTGTGGGGGATGTATGAACTGGAGGGATAGTGGAGAAATATGAATGGGTGATGAAGGTATCCCAAGAGACTTCTCTCTTTTCAAGCTGATGAAGAATGATGATTTTGATGAGAGAGTGATGGAAGAGACAGACTATTTGCTGTGAAGGAGGCTTCTTCTGAACAGTGGAGGCCATTTTCTCAATGCTCTTGCGTAAGAATAAAGGAAGATTTAGCAATTTGGCCCTAGTGAAATGCATGAGCAATCGAATGTGATATGCATAAACTTGGGAGAATATTCCCTCACAAGTGAAGTATTTCATGATGATCTTCATGAGGGGGGCGTAGCTGACCAAAAGATATGAGAAAGGGAAAATAGAAGGACATGAATCTTTGTGCTCAGGCTTTAGAAAGGGCTTGTAATATTCTGAGTCCAAATGGCTTTGTTTAAACCATTTTTCCCCAATATAGGGGATTTTAGTGGCCTTGGAGATGGATCTTGGAGATAATTTGAAGTCAAGGCCTGCCAGTTGGAAATTCTTGTCTTGAAACCTCAAAGCGCAAAGGTGTGTCAAAGGAGAAAATCTCTTCACCTCTTGCACTCTTTGAAAAAAATCTAAACACCCAACCTCATGGAAATTGAACAAGACTGATGGGTGGGAATTCACTTCTTCAATGGAAATAGGCTCAAATCTCTTATGCAATCCACTCCTACTATCCTGCCTGGGAGGCATCTTGTTCTGAATGCTCTCTGCAACACCAAGGTGCCTAAAAATGGTTTTTTTTTTCAAATGCTTTCTCAAACACAACTCTGTCTTCTTGGTTAGTCAATGTTTGACCAAGGCGAATCACCTCAAATGTTGTGTGAAAAGGTTATTTAATACCAGCTCTCTGCTCCTTCCAAAACACTGTTTTTCCCCTTTTGTATGCCAATCAACAATAATTTATAATAATATGCACACAGTGAAATAAAAGGTACACATAGTCAAATGATCACTGTGTTTGGGTAAGGTCACAAAGCTCTTTGTGTTTTGATAAAAAAAAGACAGCCTTGCATTTTAGACAAAGGAAAAAAACTCCTCCCAATCAAAAACACCTTCCTTGTCTTCACTATTTCCCACACACAGGTAAAAAAGAACACCTCCAAACTGATTTAATAGCTTCACTCACTAAATTTTGTTTTCATGGAATAAAGGAGGAAACACTGGTTTTTTTCTTTTTTACCACACAGAGATGGACTTTTGAAATGAAAAATCACTTATACAATGATCACTGTTGTTGAAATTAGGCCCACTGTTTCACTTTTCAAACACTGTGTTTCCCTTCCAAACGCTACTTCACCTTCTAACACCGTTTTCACCAATACATTTTGCTGACAGAGATTTAGCTTTGTTTTATCATAGTAAGGTCACCTTCACAATTTGACAAAACCTTCACTACTGTGTATGTTTTGACTTGTAGGTTTATGTCTTAGCACTTTCCTGAGGGCATCGTTTAAGCTTTTAGACACCAATACAAACACACGACTTCTAATATGTCAATCTTGGGAAATTAAAACCACAACAATTTTGAGTTTTAAACAGAAAAATCAACTCTCCTTACCACTATTTCTCCACTACATAAGGCTGACAGAGTTTATGGTTTATGCTAAAGCAGTTAGGATACTCTTCATACTTGACAAAACCACTAAAACAGTGTTTGTTTTGTTTTGCAGGTAGTGTGATGTCTAGCACTGTTTTTAGGGCGGTTTAAGCTCTTTGAAGCTAAAAGAACCCTCCACCAATCTCCCACTGTAATAAATTTCTTCAAAATATTCACTCAACACTGTGATTTACACCATGAGTTTCATTTTTTCACCACCACTTAACAGCTTGAAATTAGCAAGGAAGGCAAACAAAATACCTTGAAGATCAATGGTGGGCTTTGCTTGAGGAAATGAGCGGCTTCACGACTTGTTTGGAGGCACTTTGATTGTTTGAAATAGGCGTGACACATTTAATAGGGAAGGCGCCGCACAAATCAAGGTTGTCGGGTCATTGACGGGCAGTCGTGACCGGTGCCTACAGGCCCGTCGCGCGCCGCTACAGGCCCGCCGTGCAACAACGTAGCCTCTGTGTAAAACTTCGCTTGAACACGCCGCGTGCTTCTACAGGCACACCGTGAAGTCTCCAAGTCCGAAAACTCTATGAATTTTCCCGAAAACTTCTTCTTTGGTCTCGTGAACAGCAAAAGGGGAGCGTTGCTTGTGTTTTGAGATTTTTAAATGGGCTTGCAACGGTCAATCTACCCTTGTATTTGAAAAAAAATCAAAAACCCTTTTAAGTGCTTAATGAAGGTTTTGAAAAAGTTTGAAAAGGCCTTTGGATTAAAACCAAAACATGAAGCTCATATATTTTCAAAACATAACTAAGACTCCTTTTTGTTCAAACAAAGACATAGTGGCAACGACCATTTCCTTTATAAGCCTGGCCCCTTTTGAAGTAAAGCAACCCTTTTTTTTTTAATTAAAAACTTTCATTGTTTCTCACTAAGGAATGAAAAATTGTTTTCCTTTTTGATATCTGCACTCTGGAAGGAAATTCTGCTCTGAGCCACATGAAGGACTGTAGATGTGCCTTTTGAGTGATACTGCCTTTTTACTGGGGAAGCAGCTTAACTGTAATTTCAATATCCCCTCTCCACCTTTTGTCTTTGTATTGCTCATTTGCTGTCACTTTTGCTCAGTTGAAAAAGGTCTTTATGAATAGAAAGATCAGCACCTCTGAATATCATCATCACTTATTTGTTTTTCTTATTGAAAAAGGACACCTGTAGAATGACACCTTGTGTTATTTGAGGTTTTCTTTGACACTTTGAAGGAGGTAGCTTCACCCTTTTGAAACCTAAACTGACAGTGTTTGCTCCTGATGCTTTGGAGGTAGTCATGCCCTATTGTGAAACTGATTGAGCTGGCAGGTGCTGTTTGAGCTTCTCTTTTGACTGTGGGCAAAAATAAAATAGGGGATGATGTACTAGAGTTGAAAAGGGAACAAGGGAAGGTTGTCCCTTTGTTCTTCTGTGAAGGAGGTCTGAAAAAACATGAGTTTTCATTCATTTCACCCCTTTTGAGAGTAGTCCCTTTTGAAATCCTTGCCATATGCCATGATTTCTTTTCATCCTCAAACAATGGCGAGCCCCTTTACTTTGATTATGAAGGAGGCCTACTTTTGGCAGATGCCCGGTTTTTTTCAACCTCTGTCTTAACCAACTGAAGAATGTTTAATGAAAATACTGATAGTGGTTTCCTTTATACTTGATGGCAGAGGTTAGTTTGAGACCAAAACCTTTTGACTCCTTTGGCCATCAGCTTAATAAGATTTCTTCATTGATGATGAACCCATTAGCTTCACATTGTAACTCAATAATAGAGAAACTCCTGTAAACAAATTTTTAAAAGAACTACTGCTTTGCCTTTGCCTTTAACATCATTTTTATGCATAGACCCTCAGTTGTTGTCTCACTATACTTCAAAAATTGTCTTACATTCATTGCAATTCTTAAAATCAAACTTTATCCATTGGCCCTCTACTTATAGATGAAGGAGGTGCTCTCAGTCTTCAACCCTCTACTTATAAAATGAAGGAGGTTCTTCAGTCTTCAATCCCTCTACTTATAGATGAAGGAGGTTTTTCAGTCATGTCATTTTATCAGCTTTTAACAGTGTTATTTTTCCTTTCACTGTCTTTTCGTGCTTTGACTGTGATCACAGGAGCTTAATGAAACAACTCTCTACCCTGTAGCTGCATTCCAGGCTCAAAATAACATGAGAAGCAATTGTCTTCTCATGTGGAGCCAAATACTGTCTTCTGGGATGCTCGTACACTTCTACTCTTTGAAAGATCCATTGAAACGCTGTAAAACCACCTAATATCAGTTTTGACCTAGGGTATGTGCATTGCTGAGACTTCAGGGTTTGTTAGTGGCACGACTTAAGGGTGTAACCAACTTTATTTGCAGAATGGGAAGGTTTGTTATGACTGGGCTGTAGCAGATAGAGGTTCTTTGGCTTTAGGGTAGTTCGCCAAGGGAGAAATGCCTAAAGCGCCACTACCTAACTTAGGGGAAACTTCTTTGGATAGATTTGGATTGTTTCTTTGGAGCCAATGGGTGAGCTAGTATGGTTGAGGCTAAGTAGGGCTTGATAATGAGGTTTCATCTCGTCATGGGAAGACCGAAAGGTAAGAGGGAAAAAAAATTTTATGGGTGTTTTCCAGCTGGCAAATTTGACAATTTTTTAGAGCAGCTACTAGAAAACTTGACTGTTACAGCTAGTCATCACCAACAAGTGAAAAATATTGATGACTAACAGGACCATCAGCAGGTGATAGAAGAATGTAAACATCCAGGCAGAATACTATAGAAAATTATAATTCTAGAGTGGAAGCGAGAGGTAATTTCCATGGACTTCGTCATAGGTTTTCTAAGGACATCTAGACGACATGACTCAATCATGGTTGTGGTAGATAGGTTGACAAAGGTAGTGTACTTCATTCTAGTGAAGTCTAGATATTTATCGAATCATGTAGCACAGGTCTTCATCGGATACATGGTGAGGTTACATGGTGTTTCGAGGAGGATTGTGTCAGACAAGGATTCTAAGTTCACTTCCAAGTTTTAGAAGGAGTTTTTTGCAAGTTTGGGGATAGAGTTGGCCTTCAATGCAACTTATCATCTGCGGACAGATGGAAAGATATAGAGGGTCAATAGGATAATGGAGCACATGTTGAGGATGTATGTGATGCATAAACAGAGGATATGGGAGGAGTACCTTCTATTGGTTGAGTTTTCTTATAATAATGGTTATTAGGAGTAACTGAGGATGATTTCATTTAAGGAACTCTATAGTCGGAGTTTTAATACTCCCATAAGTTGGAGTTATCCAATGAACAGAGTGTTGATAGGACCGGACATGTTGACAGATATGGAACGTGAAATGTAGGTAATAAAGAAGAATCTGAAGGTAGCAAAGGATAGGAATAAAATTTATGCATGTCAGAACATGATGTTAAGGATTTTCAGGTTGGGGAACAAGTGTACTTGCATGTCAAGCCCAAGAAGAGCTCCTTGAGGATTGGATCATGTGTTGGCAATCTAGAACCTCAGTTTTGTGGACCTTTCAATATTCATGAAAGGATTAGACTAGTAGCCTATTGACTTGAAATACCTCTGCTATTGAAATTACATGATGTTTTCCATGTGTCATTTCCTAAGAAGTATGTTAAAGATTTTGATCATGTGATTTACTAGCCTATATTACAGGTGGAATCAGAAGGATAATTCTAGCCAGAACCATAGTGTATTTTTTAGAGAAATATGGTCATGCTCTGGAACCGAGCAAATGATTAGATTAAAGTGCAGTGGAAGCACTTTGGGCCTAATGAAGCTACACGGGAGATGGAAAATTAGATGTGGACTATGTATCCTTCTCTATTTGTAAGCTGAGTGAACGTTTTGGTATATGTTTTGGTTTTATTTTTTGGTTTATGTGTTTATTTATATGGATGTAAATATCGCCATGAGTTGTGTTATAAAGCTCCAATAAGTTGTATGGGTGTCATGTCATTATGGTTGTCATGTTGTTATGTTGTCGTGTTGGTTTTCTTCTCAGCATGATTATCATTGTAAATAATGAAACGAACTAAGTTATAAAGCTCCATGGGAAGTATGTTCTGTTTTCAACTGTATTGTTGGTTGTAGGTATCATTAAACTCTGAGGATGGTGTTTCCCCAAGGGGGAGGGTTCTATAACAACCCTGGTCAAAATTCCATGTAATAAAGTTAATAAAGACAAAATAATAACCAAGGTCATGGGACAAGTATTCCATGATTAATGTTGGGAAAAACATCCTATTGTGGGTGTTCATTTGGTTTATTATGGCTAAGGAAATTGGCAAAGGAAATGGAAAAGGATTTGGAAAGGTAAAATGATTTTTTTGTAAATTTATTTATGAAAATAATGGAAATTAGGAGAAAAGGAATGTGAAAGGTCACAAGTTGAATGTAAGGATGAAATTAAGGAAAAATAATGCAAAATTAATAAAATAGAGGTATCATTAATAAAAGGGCTTTTGAGGATCAATTTGTACCTTTTTTGTCAGTTCAGTTTTGGAGCTCTCTTTCTCTCTACTCTGTCTCTCTCACTTTTGGACACTTGATCATTTTTGGAGAACTCTAGAATTGGATCAAGAAAGGAAAAGGATTGCAAAGAAGGAAAAAGGAAAAAATGATCAAGAAATGAAGAAAAGAATCAAGCGACTACAATGGGATTACTTGCATGTATCGATTTGCATGTGTCATTTCCTTGTTAGGTTTGTCATGCATGGTACATGCATGTGTGTTCTTGGTTCTATTTTTTTCATTCACTTGGATTTTTCTAGATGAGACAGTGTTCTTCAACCTTTCATTTCGATTTCCAGATAGCCATGGTGTGGTGGGTTCTCTTGTATTTGGTTGATCTGGATTGTCAAATGAATTCGAAGATGAGTGGGGTCGCCTGAGGATTATTTGCAAGGTTTAGGAATCCCAGGATGGGATACACAGTAAATCCTAGTTATGAACACCTTGATTGCGCCTTGGAATCCTCGACCAATGAATGGTGAGATACATGGTAAATATCAGAGGTGAACACCTAGATTGGGCCTAGGAATCCTCGATGGGTGAATGGTGGGATACATAGTAAAGCTCAGAGGTGAATACCCTTGATTTGGCATAGGAATCCCTTGACCGGAAATGGTGGGATACACAGTAAATCCCAGAGGGTGGTGACCTCATTGGCCTAGGAATCCCTTGACTGGTAATGGCGAGATACATGGTAAAGCCGAGAGGTTGAGATGGGTAAATTCCTCACAGTTTAGGTAGAGAGATCCAGAGCCATCCATGCTTCTTTAGGGCCTAGTGATCTAGTGTGGATTGTGGTAAATCCCGGTTGTATTGATGAGGGTTTGAGCCTAGGAATACCTTGGTGGGATATATAGTAAATATTTAGGAATCCCTGGTTGGTTTTGTTATGAGTTCCACATTCATGCTTGGAATATGGCACAGGGGTGATTGGCTAAAAGAAATATTTGGTTCAGCACAATATATGGTCAAGTGGTTTGTGGAAGTCCAGACCTGGTTGGCTTAAGAATTCATTAATAAAATCTCCTTCTCCTTGGTATTTCATGTGTAAATGTAGTGGTTCATATGTGGTTTTTATGGTTGTTATATCCTTATTGTTTATATTGGTTATATGTTTGTTCTCAATATGTTTTATGAAAGACTTTATGTATGTATGTCATCATGTTTTGATTAGGAAATGAATTTACAATGAATATATGACCTAATATATGATAATGAGCTATTTTTATAAATCATCAATTCTCCTTTATGAATATTAGATAAGTATGAGGCCCTTGTGCCCATATCTGTTGTTATGACCTGTAGATTACATATTTGTGACATTTTTAATGAAATGTATGTCATAGATAGTATGGTTCAGATAAATTAATTGTACTAATTATTGCATTAGTAACATTATTCCATTGTTATTTATCATTTCTTAAAGTTTCATGAAGTTTTGGGCAGCGGCCTGAGTCCTGGCCGTAAAAAATTGGCTCAGAACTACCTGGAAATGTCCATAGTTTTTGGCATGCTTTGCTGTGGGAGAGACTCGAAGGCCTCAGTCACATGCATGGCTTTTCATTTAAGTGGTTGAGGGTACAAATCAACAAAATGATAATTGGTCTCAGCAGTTAAACACCTGGAAGGCTTGAAGGTTGCCTACTGAAGGGTTTGTAGTTGTTGAGGGAGGTTAGATTGGTTGTGTTTTGTCGGTTCCACTTCCTTAACTGTACATGGGGAGTTGAATCACATCATAGTAGCCTCTCATCACATGTTTACCACATTGGACTGGTTATCTTGGGTAAATATGGGAGGAGGGTGTTACAGGATCAATGGTTGATAGGTGGTTTTGTCGATGAAAGGATTTTTGACTAAGAAGAATGTGTTATTCTAGTATGGATTGAAAGTATTGGGGTTGTTAAGAATCCATGAAATTATTTATATCAATTTCATTTACATCCATTTACTCTCCTTCTAAATCTATTTATGCATCTTCCTCAGTGTCCATTATAACATCCTATTATGCATGCGAAAATTTGGAGTACTCCATTACTCTTCTACAATCATAATCCTCATGATTCTATGGGGGGGGGGGGGGGAATTTGTGGAAGTAGAGGGAGTCATAGTGGTAAAAGAGGTCAAGGGATTTCCAAATGGAATATATTTATATTGAGTAGCCAAAAATCCAAAGCTATTTTTTTGAGAACATATTTAGAGGGTCTAGAGGGGGAGGGATTTTTGTTAGTGATATTATTTTTACTGAATTTGACAAAGCCTTCATCATCTTTTCTCTTAATCAAGTTTGGAGGGATAATTAGAGGAAATTCACAAAAAAACTCTCCATGTACATTAAATGTGGCAATGAAAGGGTATACATTCATATATAATTAACTAGTTGCAATCATAAATATTAATAGCTAAGGAAAATCTTGTTTGGAAAAGGGATAGAAACATCCATGTAGGCACAAATTCAAGCATAGGCTATCTATATTCCTTATTTCGTGGCATATTCCTTGTTTCGTGGCTTCTAATATTTTGACAAATATCCCAAGGCGTTTCCAATTCTATCATTTAATAGGGAATAAACATGGATCTAAACAGGGGTAAAGGTGAAATTTTCCTTATCCAAAACAAAAGTAGCAAATACCAAAAATGGAATCTAGCAAAGTTAAAAAATAAGTTCCATTATAAAAAAAACAAGTTCTTTGTTAGCTTTACTATGGAATTGGAGGTGAAGAATCCTTAAGAACCAAGTTTGAGTTTGATACCTTCTTTAGGTTTCCAACATGAGTTGATATAGTTGATGAGATATTTTTTAGTAGAATAAATGCTTAAGAACTTATCGATAATGGTGTGATATTTCATATACTACACATAAGCCCCCATATGATCTATTTGAATTTCACATTTGGGTATGTTTTTGGATTGGGGATGCACTTCCCTAGCATCCATGCACTGATTGACTTCATTGTTTGTTGTACATTTATTAGAGTTGCATTGATTCCTCTTCTTTCTACTTCATCATTTCCAAAACCACTTCCAATGTTTTTGTTGGAAACCCAACTATTATTGGGTATTTATTTTCCAAATCCAATAGTTAAATCAGAGGTAAGTGTGTCTCTTTAAGAAAATGAATTAGTCCTCCCGGTTGCAATATGAAAAGGTAGAGTTTTATATACTATAGAAACCCTAAAATCCAAGTTACAAAGCTATTTCATGTTATAATATTAGCATTTTAATACTATAATAATATGATATATCCCATTATGAAGTATATTTTTAATATAATTCCCTAAATTATTGGATAGAAGTGTTTCTTTTTAATAAGGTAGTGCTTCCTCTTATTTTTAATAAAGTAGAGATATCATAAAGAAAAAAAGTACCTCATATCACATAATAATCACATGACAATCACATATAATATATTTCAATGTAATTATATTGTTTTTTTTTAGGTAAATTATATTCCTTCATAACTAGGATTTACAAAGTTGTACTAAGAGTTTGCGGTCAGTTTATGACCAAGTAGACCCAACCAAAGCCAAAAGTAGCCTCTCCGAGGAGAGGTACAAGATAATTGAAAGGAGCAATGGTAAAAATACAACACACAATGATAGATTAGAAGTCCTAATTGGATGAAGGTGTGCAATAGGAGCTAGAAACCCAAAATACAAAACCATGACATAAAATCAAGTGGATGGATCTGAGTTTGCAGCAGTCACCTAGATGTGGTCCTTATTATCTCTAGTAGTGCCCCCCATTAAGGGGGTATCTCGAGGTGCTACTCAATGCATTCCATCCGTCGATATAGATCCTTCATGTGCTAGTGTAGGTGCTCAAGGGAGTGGAGTACGTCGGTCAAATGTTCATGTTGATCCAAGAGAACTCAACCCAGAAGGAACTTCATATGTAGTAGAGATCAATAGTTTGCATGTAATAATTAAAATTGCCATGATTTTGTCATGTCTCGAGAACCCAATCAACTATATCAGCAAGAACCTTTGTGTCCAAGAGATGGAGTTTGTGAGAGGCTCCTTCTCCCTCCAAATGGGTGATTTCATCATGGATGGGCCCAAAAGCGAGGTCACAATAGCAAGATGTTTCTTCTTCTAAGAAGCAATGCATATGTGAACTACCCAAGTGGGACCTCTCTTGGTAATAGGTCATCCCCTACGATGCATGGGGGGGGGGGAGGGGGGAAGAGAGACAAAAATAAGATGACAGCAAGGAAGAGGAGAAAGAGACAAAGTTGGTGCTAGGGGGGTACCATGTCACTATAGCACATAGAAGAGGAAAAATCAGAAAGGGTGAAAATCATGGTGAGTTTCTAGCCACTCCCACTGATGGAAATGAGTATGACAACTAGGTGGTGATGATAACTAGTTGTTAGGGACTAGGTCGAATGCATTGGTCAAAATTTGAGAGGGGCTAGGGGAAAAATGGGAGAGGGAGAGAAGTAGGTGGGAAATAGATAGAAGGCAAGAGAGAAAAGGAAAATTAGGAGGATTTTGAGGGGTATAAATGAGATATAGAAGAGAAGTCCCATGGGCATAATTCTAAAGAAAAAAATAGACCATGGGAGAAAGAAAATCTCAAGCTAAGAAACTTGTAAATACAATGGAAACCTATAGGAGAAGATAGTGTTCAACTGGGAAAGAAGAAAACAATGGGAAAGGAAATTACCCCCCTCATTAAGATGCAATTAGAATTAAAATAGTGTGTTTCCCTAAAGGGAGCTTTCATCCAACTATTGGAGGTGTTTTTTCCAAAACATGAGCATTGAGGAACCAAATGAAATTCAAACTTAGATAAGAGTGTTGCAGAATCTTGTTGGTCTTGTTAGCCACCTATAAAATTTTTCATATCAAATGGTGGCTAAATCATTTTTGAAAGCCTTCAAGAAACAAGTTTTATTGCAAAATTGTTAATTCTTGAAGTCTTGTGAAGACATCATGTCCTTTGGTTAATCTTCACTGCTATTTCCATTTTAAACTCTGAAATTCTGTTGTTTTCCCTGAAGAAAAAGACTGCTAAAAACCTCCATTTTTCCCTCATTTCACTCCTCCTTCCCTTCAAAATTAACCACTTTTTTATTCCCTCTTTCCTCATAATAATTCCTCCATTTTCTATTTTTTCACTTTTCCTCTTCATGAAAATCCCTGTTATGAGGTTTAAAACTCATTTTTGAACCTTACTGAAACCCCCAAATCCATCAAAAAACCTTGAAAATTTCATAAAAAATAAGCTTTTTTGACTATAGGCTTAAGCCCCTTTGGGCTAAGTCATAAACCACTTCCCCACACATGCCCAGACCCTAGAACTAGGCGCTAGACCCATCAGGTGCTTATCGCATTGGAGTAATTGGCCAACGCAAGTCTATTTGTTTCGTTGAAGCCTCCAATGCGATTGGCCCTTTTATACATAACCCCCGACCCCATTTCTGCTTCATATAACCTCAAAGCCTGCATTAGGAACTTAAAACTTATGAATAAACCTTCCCCGGTCATGTTTTCCCTTTGTAAATTCATAAGCTCATTTTCCTAAGTTTTTGTCTAAACTCGCTGGTGCAATGTTTTTTAATGAAAGGACCGTTGATCTAAAAAGTTGATCGATGGTCAACAGGATCTCGCATCGGAGATTTTCTAAATGGGTAGATTGAAAAGGCCCTTCCATCGTTCCGATTCCAATAAGCGTTGTTGTATAAAACCCCCACCCTTCGCTTCTTGCCATATACCCTAAGGCCCCGCAATCGGACGCTAAACCATACAAATAGCCTGCCCCAAAGCCAAAAAACTTTGCATTTCACAAAAATTCTGATTTTTATATGTTACAAAGGCATCTGCCGGTTCATGATTTGAAACAATCTCCACCGTTGATCTGAAATGATCAAACGACCAGTGCAATCTCGCATCGGAAACTTTGATGGGTGCGTTGTAATATCTTATTTCTCCCTCCCGATTGGCGGCCTCCCGATGTAATATTAGCCATTGATCTCTTCCCCGCCTTCCCAGATTTGATGGCCCTTATTGCTCCATCGCAAAGCCTTTTCCCCCGCCATGTTTTCCTCCCAATTCATTTCCCATCATCGATCTAATCCGTAGATCGACGGTCCACGTCTAATCGCATCGGCACTCCTCTGTCTATGCCCCCGCCGATCGCAATCCTCTGATTGCATTTGGGCCATCCACATGTCAAGATCCAATGATCCAGATTGCAACCCTTGACCTTTGTTAAAATTATGCAGCCCCTCTTTATAATGTTTTTCCGGCAGATCTCAGCCGTTAATCTCTGCAGATCAACTTCCCATATTAACCCTTCCTCCGCCTTCCATATTATTTCATTAACCCACAGATCACATCTGAGCCATTGATCTGTTTCATCCAACAGCCTAGATTAATCCTGATAGGCCCAACGCCCTGGGTCCTACCCCGTCCCAGATTTAATCTCCACCATTGATCCCTTTCATCTAACGGCCCAGATTAAAACCACCCTTCCTCTTATCACCCGCGCATGTATCCTTTATCGCGCTCCTCCCTCAGACGTCCAATCTAAGGACTCTGATCTGACGGCAGGCGCTCCATATCGCGTGGATTTTAGCCTGAGCGTTAATTCTCAGAAGTCTACGCGATATGGGTGGTTTTGAAATGCCACGTGTCACCCTTTGACGCATATTGCGTTAGAAAAGGTGAAACCACCTTTCTCCCATTTTGTCGCGTGATACTGACGATTTCTCCACCCGAAACCGCTTTCCCTTGTTTCCATTGTGTTTCATCACGCGCAACCTCTGTCGTTGATCTCTGCAGATCAACGGTCTCGATTTGATCTCGCTTTTCATTATCGCCCTCCACCATACACCAAGGGATTTTAACGAGCTTCCTCCGCCATTGATCTCCGTGGGCCACACTCATCCAACGACCTGCAAACATCCAGGAAACCCCAAATTTCCCTTCAACACATTTCCCTCCGTCAAAGGAATTTTCCCTCATTTCCTTTGTGTTTCTTCTATTTTCATAAAAAGCGGCCCTTCTTCATTGTATTTCCCTGGACGCTCTTGATCGTTGATCTTTGCAAGATCTACAGCCCTAACTTATTTTGTCCCACCGTCTTCTAACCGCCTCCTTTGAACCACAACGCACAATCTCCACCGTTGGATGTTGTCATCCAATGGCCATGCTCCTAACCACAACCTCTAAAGCAGTCTGACCCAGCCACACAGGATTTTATAATATTTTTTGTATTTTGTAGGTTTTAAAAGGTTTTTCAAATGATTTTAAAAGAAAATAAAAGCCGAGGATGACGATCCTCTAGGCTTTCATTTATTAAAGGGAAAATCATTCTACGGGGTTCCATACCATGTTTTGTCAATGCATCATGAGAATTGATGCCATAAAAACAATATGCACACCTGCACATCAACAAGACATAGCAATGCATAATTGAAACAAAGAGTATCAATATTGAAGATCAAATCAAACCAGAACTGAAGAATTGAAAATTAAATCACAGTTTTGGTGGATTACGGCTAAGATTGACAATCAAAAGCCTAATCCACTAAATTAAACACAGTTAAAGAACATAAAGATAGAATTAGGCCGAATTAAGCCTAAACACATAGAATCAAATCAAATTAACAGTGTTTAAAGAAAAACAATCAGATCTACCAGACCAAAAAAGCCTCCACTGCCACATCAGAGGCTAATTGCATTAGGGGAATTTTGAGGTCTAAAGTGGGCCTCCTAAGAAAAATGTACAACAAAAATAAACTTTATAAAAGCCAATAGGATTCAAGATGATGATGTCCACCATGGGGGATGATTTACCATTTTTTAAATAAAAGGATAAAAATATTAAAAAATAATAAAATAATATAACTACTTTTTCAACTCGTATTTTCAACTTATCTCCCAAAATTTTTACTCAAATTTTGAGTGGGAGTACTCATTGGATGAAAAATTTAATTCCTCATCCAAGGAGTACCCATGTTGCATATTTTTGATGAACTCTACTACACGAAAAACGAGAAATACATAAAAAAACGTGATTACAATCACGTTTTTTTTTATGTATTTCTCATTTTTCATGTAGTAAGACCCATCAAAAGTATGCAACATGGGTACTCCTTGGATGAGTAATTAAATTTTGCATCCAACGAGTACTCCCGCTCGAAATTTGAGTAAAAAATTTGGGAGATAAGTTGAAAATATGAGTTGAAAAAATAGTTTTTTCATTTTTCCCTCTAAAATTTGATGATGTCATCAAATCTTATTTGATTTTTTCCACTATTATTTTATAGTTTTCTTAGGAGGCCCATTTTAGACCTCAAAATTCCCCTAATGGATTCCTCTCAACTACCAAAGCCACCTGTAGCCTCAAAGCATTCAACAGAGGGTCGAGTAATGACTAGAACATAAGATATTTTCCCAATGCAACTGAATAGTTATTACGAATCAAAGAAACTAATATAAAATATCTACAGAGTTATTACAAAAATGACACAGAACCTTAAAAGTCAACAAAAGCTCCCCACCGAGCTTAATTCTTAATGTAAAACAATTAATACAGAGGAAATATCTGTAAGCTTCTCTATCGAGCCCCTCAAAGGCCGAGAAGTATTAATCTGTATTAATTGAACCTTGGAGATCTTTTATCTGATCCCACCTCCTCATTTCTTCTATAAATACTTCCATAGAAGATGAAACAATGTTGGTTGTAGAACTTTGAAATATACTTGTGCTCGAAAATTCTACCTGTAAATAGTGTTCAAAGGCTCTTGAAGCTCTGTTTGTGATCTAATAATTTAGGCTGAGAAGTGAAGATTATTGTTGAACTGAAACATTGGACTTGAAGAATGTAACTCGTTTTCCATCAATAACAAGCTGATTCTTGGGATAATGGTCTATATCACTGGTGAAGTGCTTCTTTTTGTGTAATTGTTTTCCTTTCGTGTATGTCGTTTTGTCCATTTATTCTCTGATAAAGAACAACAAGCATAGAGTTAGGATTTGCTGTTTACACTACCCTTCTCTGACTGATAAGCTTTATCTCAATTTTTTCCTCCAAATTTTTTATTTAAGAATGATTCAATACAGTCAAGCAGTTAGGAATGCTGGTGTTCCCTCGTCCTACTGTTTACTTTAAACATTATTATTGAATGTTATTTTCATTATTTGCTTATTAAATTTAGACTAGAAAAGTGATGGTGTGCCCTGTTTTCTAGCTTCTTCCTCCAAAGGTAAATTCTGAAAGTTTCCCTAAGTGTATGCTAAAAGTAGACTAGATTTAAAAGTATCTTATCTGATCTTAGGTTGCATTTTGTTTCTCTTATGTGTTTTCATCCCTTCTGAAGGTGATTATGCTAATTACTGGATTGTTTGTCTATTGAGTTGCTTTAATACGAACTTGCCCAAGAGGTCTATGGTTAGCCCTGTCCTTTGGTTGTTTAGAACAATTACTTAAAAGGCTTTTCTTGTTTGGACAGACTGTTAAATCCTAGTTGAAATTAGTGTTTGTTTCCACCCCTTCAACACTTTTATTGTTTCCATTCCATCATTTTATCTCAAAAGATCTTGTGATATAGATGACTTGCCCCTTGGACCACTCTTGAAATTGTTGCTCAATTAAACCCTTTTATGACTCCATAGCCTAATGGACTGAAAACTAGCATTATATCTATCTTTTTAGCCAAAGCTTGTTCTAATTGCTTACAACTTCACACCTTTGAAACTCTTTCATTTTAGGACTTTCCACTCAATTGAAATCATGCTCAACCATCCAAAACAAACAAAAACCCTCGTTCTTAATAACTAGCCTAATATCATACATAAAACCTTTGAAGATAAATCAATCTTTGCACTTATTGGAGAGATCCCTGTCCGGATTCAGGAGGGCTAGATCCTAGAATCCTAAAGTGGTTCAAGTGTTCTCTCCACAGTTCTGGTCTCACCAATCTGCTGGAATTATGGGGAGCTAACATTTATGCGACTCCACTGGGGAGATTTTTGAGTTCATAGTTGCTTGTCCAGCTTTTATAGACTCATTAGTTTTCCATAAAACCATTAAAAAATTAAAAATTAAAAATTAAAAAAAATAAAAATAAAATACTCAGAAAAAACCCAAAACATTATAGATTGGTACATGGTGGTGGAACCATAAAACATTTTATCTCCTTACGAGCTAAAATTTTTCCACCTGGCGACTCAACACTCTGAAACTCCCAAAAGACCAAATGACTCCACTGGTAGAAGACCTTGAACTGATTGAACAGACACAGTGACCTCTTTTTCTTATTTACAAACATGGATTTAGATATAGACCTAGAAGACAAACATATGATCATGATGGAAAAATTAATGTACATGCTTGGAATAAGGGTGGATAGGTTTATGGCTAATTTAAACATTGGTAATCTAGAGCAGCCTTTTCCTTTCCCTGCCCAAACACAAACTCTACAACTACAAGACATATATGATGAATAAGATGATAGAGAAAATAATCAACAAAAATCTCTAATCATGATGGAAAAGATGATGTACATGCCTGGAAAAAGAATGGATAGGTTGATGGCTAATATGAATATTGATGATCTAGAGCAAGCTATGCTTTCCCCTGATCAAACACAAGCCCAATCACCTCAAGATTAAGACAGTGACCAAGACATGTATTATGATAAACACTTTATAGAAGATGATGATCAAACTTACAAAGAGAGCACTAAAGAAGGTTGTCAAGAAATTTTTGATTGCCTTCCTATGTCTTGTACTATGATGATAAGAGATCTTCACGATCAAAATGCAAATACTAATAGTGAGCAGTGCTTCGAGGAAAAAAGTAGCCATTTGGGAAACACAAAACCTGAAATTGAGGAAACACCAACACATACAGAAAACCTTCCTTTATGTTGTGACTTATTTCAAATTATACAACAAGAGTGGCATCCTGATAATGAAGAGAAAATAACTCATGAACCCGATGTACAAACTGAGTATCACAACAATCATGAAATTTTTTTCGAAACACAAGTAGATCAGGAAACAATAGAAAAACCTCAAAGTTTCCCTGTAAGCAAAATTCAAGATCTCCTAGAAGAGGCTCAAGAAAACATCCAGCCTTAAAATCAGCCCTTACAAGAGACAGATAACTGTTGTACATCTGTTTAAAGGAACATTGAAACATCTTCCCTTTTGACAGAAAGAGAGATGGGTCAGACTATTAATAAACAGTCAGTCTCTGAACCTTATTTCGAATCAAATATTCTTGCTCATTCACATAGAGAACTTTTTTGTAAAGACGCTGAAAGTTCTTTTGTTGATCATAAGAAACAGGGTAGCTCTTGTTCTGTTTATACTGAAAGAAAAATCTCTCCTTTGACATAAGAGAAAATTGATCAAATACTAAGAAAACAGCTATCCTCCAAACCATCATCTCAACCAAACATTTATGAACATGGTGCCTATTCCATAGAACAATCCAATGGCACTCGAGACAAAGAGGATAGTAAGGAAATTGATGTTACTGCTGAAACTAGTCCTCTTTGGAATATGAATTTTTATGGGTCATGTACTAAAACTAATGCAAGTGCAGGAATATGGCTTTATAATACAGAAAAAAAATCATTCTGAAGCCCATTCATACAAATTTATTTTTCAATGCACAACTGACATAGTTGAATATTAGGCACTCCTCTTAGGGCTACATTTATTGAAAAAATTAGGAGCCCAGAAGATAATAGTTCGTGGAAATGCAGAATTGGTAATTAGGCAAGTCAAAGAAGAATGCATGGTTACGCATCCCATACTTAAAGCTTATAATAACGATGCCATTGATTTATTAAAATCTTTTGAAGATTTCCAACTTATACTTGTTCCTAAAGTCCAAAACAGTTTTGCTAGTGGATTAGCCCATGTGGCTAGTACATGTTTAAGACCTTGGGAGACCAAACAATATACAATTCAAGAAAAATTCAGACCAGTTGTCCTAAACAATAAAAGATACTGACAAAACTTTGAAGGAGAAAAACAAATACAAGACTATCCTGCTGAGGATATACCATCTTTTCAAGAAGAAACTTCTCCTATCACTGATATCAATCTACCATTCAAAGAACCTGAATTTATATCAGAAGCAAGCATATATTTAGAGAAAGAAGAAATTTCACTGCTTATTGTTTTGCAGGTTAAAGATGATGATGCTTCCAAGCAACGTACTAAAGACATAGTCCTCAAAGCTAAAGTCTTAGAAGCAGACAATCTACCAGACGTGGAGAGCCAAAAGGAAGAGAATCTTCATCTTTTCTTTGAATATCCTTTGGAAGAATGTGTGGAAGTCCCAACCGGCTCAAATTATCAAGCATGGATCCTTTGCAAGAGCCAAATGCATGACAAGCTGTTACCTCCTGTGATAGCCTTGGTTTTGAAGATCAATCTTAAAAATGTACTATGGATACCTCTGACAAACAACCAGAGTTTCTTTTTCTTCATGACACTACTCAACTGGTTACATTGGCACTTTTGTATCATATGAGAATTGAAATACTCCAAGTTAGAATAGGTTAGATAGGAATGTCAATATAGCTCAGTTTTGAGGTTTTTAGATAGTTTTTGATTTTTTGTCTCCGAAGAAAAATAAAAAATACAAAAACAAAAGAAGAACGAAAAGAGGGCAGATTGTAAAAACAAGAAAGGTATAGCCCCATACCAAAAAAGAGAAACAAAGTCTGAAAGTGTGCAACCTCAAATGCCACTCCTGAAAAGCACACTCCTAGTTATTCATACAGCCTAATCATGACAAATTAGTTTTAAATTGACTATTGATAGGTTAGTGAATTTGATTTTCCAAACAGTTTAATCTTGGCTTATCAGTTAGGAAGATTAGGATAGAAATAAAGGTTCAAACAAGCTCAAAATCTGAACCAAATTTTCCAAAAGAAGAATGACTCTAATATGCTTAAATCATGAGTAAAAAAAAGAGGTGAACTGGTTCTAATCAACTCAAAATCTAAACCAGAGAATAAAGAAAAAATAGCTCGAATAAAATCAAAAAACAGAGTTGAAGAAAGAGAAGGTCGTGCTCAGAACTTTCAGGTCTTAACCCTTCCATTTTGATTTAATTTTCTGCATAATAATCATCTATGTGC
Organism: Pinus albicaulis; assembly: GCA_034641835.2. Taxonomy (NCBI): domain Eukaryota; kingdom Viridiplantae; phylum Streptophyta; class Pinopsida; order Pinales; family Pinaceae; genus Pinus; species Pinus albicaulis. The sequence goes on along the minus strand of CM076571.1, from coordinate 719,286,649 downwards.
AGCTTGTTTTTCATGCCATAGATCAGTGACAAGTTATATTGTTTAATCCTGACTTGTATGTTTTTAAATTTCTGTTTTAGAAGTTAGTGAATAAAATCTGTTGGACAGTTTAATCCCAATAGATAGTAGATTAGGTGGAGAAGCTTTTGAACTCAACTGTTTAATCTGAGTTCATGGAGAAATAAGGAGTAGAATTAGATTAGTTTTTTTCTTTCAAAAGAATAAAATGTTTGTAAAAGAGTTTGCCAATCCAAGTGCACTATGAAAGAAGAAGAAATGTTAGATCAGTAGGATTGGGTAGGTAGAAAGCTCATTGGATAGATATCCATTGGTTTTCCATGGTTGCTAACATTTTTAGAGCAAAAGAAGATCATCCAAGTGAAGAAAGTTTCAGCTCAATGGATAAGGCACTGATCAGCCTCCCAGAGAATGCAAGTCTGAAGCTCTTGATGCCTTCAACAAGGCACCATCCCCAAGTGGAGCCACTGTTAGCCACCTATAAAATTTTTCATATTAAATGGTGGCTAAATCATTTTTGAAAGCCTTCAAGAAAAAAAATTTATTGAAAAAATGTTAATTCTTGAAGTCTTGTGAAGACATCATGTCCTTTGGTTAATCTTCACTGTTGTTTCCATTTTAAACTCTGAAATTCTATTGTTTTCCCTGAAGAAAAAGACTACTGAAAACCTCCATTTTTTCATCATTTCACTCCTCCTTCCCTTCAAAATTAACCTCTTTTTTATTCCCTCTTTCCTCATAAGAATTCCTCTATTTTCTATTTTTTCACTTTTCCTCTTCATGAAAATCCCTGTTATAAGGTTTAAAACTCATTTTTGAACCTTACCGAAACCCTCAAATCCATCAAAAAACCTTGAAAATTTCACAAAAAATAAGCTTTTTTTTACTATAGGCTTAAGCCCTTTTGGGCTAAGTCCTAAACCACTTCCCCACATATGCCCACACCCTAGAACCAGGTGCTAGACCCATCAGGCGCTTATCGCACCGGAGAAATCGGCCAACGCAAGTCTATTTGTTTCGTTGAAGCCTCCGATGGGATTGGCCCTTTTATACATAACCCCCAACCCCATTTCCGCTTCATATAACCTCAGAGGCCACATCAGGTGCTTAAAACTTATGAATAAACCTTCCCCGATCATGTTTTCCCTTTGTAAATTTATAAGCCCATTTTCCTAAGTTTTTGTCTAAACCCGCTGGTGCAATGTTTTTTAATGAAGGACCGTCGATCTAAAAAGTTGATCGACGATCAACATGATCTCGTATCAAAGATTGTCTAAATGGGTAGATTGAAAAGGCCCCTCCATCCTTCTGATTCCGATAAGCCCCATTGTATAAAACCCCCACCCTTCGCTTCTTGCCATATACCCTGAGGCCACGCAATCGGTCGCTAAACCATACAAATAGCCCGCCCCGAAGCCAAAAACCTTTGTATTTCACAAAAATTCCTATTTTTATATGTTACAAAGGGTTCCGCTAGTTCATGATTTGAAACAATCTCCACCGTTGATCTGAAATGATTAAACGACCAATGTAATCTCGCATCAGAAACTTTGATGGGCGCGTTGTAATATCTTATTTCTCCCTCCGGATTGGTGGCCTCCCGATGTAATATTAGCTGTTGATCTCTTCCCTACCTTCCCAGATCTGATAGCCCTTATTTCTCCATCACAAAGCCTTTTCCCTTGCCATGTTTTCCTCTCGATTCATTTCCCACCATCAATCTGATCCGCAAATCGATGGTCCACGTCTAATCGCATCGGCACTCCTCTGTCTATGCCCCCACCGATTGGAATCCTCTGATTCCATCTGGGACGTCTACATGTCAAGATCCAACGGTCCAGATTGCACCCCTCGACCTTTGTTAAAATTATGCAGCCCTGCTTTATAATGTTTTTCCGGCCGATCTCAGGATTTCGTTAACCCACAGATCACATCTGAGTCGTTGATTTGTTTCATCCAATGGCCCAGATTAATCCCGATAGGCCCAGCGCCCTGGGTCCTACCCCGTCCCATATTTAATCTCCACCGTTGATCCCGTTCATCTAATGGCCCAGATTAAAACCACCCTTCCTCTTATCACCCACGCATGTATCCTTTATCGCGCTCCTCCCTCAGCCATCCGATCTAAGGCCTCTGATCTGATGGCAGGCGCTCCATATCGCGTGGATTTTAGCCCGAACGTTAATTCTCAGAAGTCTACGCAATATGGGTGGTTTTGAAATGCCACGTGTCGCCCTCTTACGCATATCACGTTCGAAAAGGTGAAACCACATTTCTCCCATTTTGTCACGCGATACTATCAGTTTCTCCACTCGAAACTGCTTTCCCTTGTTTCCATTGTGTTTCATCACGCGCAACAATTTGATCTCGCTTTTCATTATCACCCTCTGCCATACACCAAGGGATTTCAACGAGCTTCCTCTACCATTTATCTTCGTGGGCCACACTCATCCAACGGCCTGCAAACATCCAGGAAATCCCAAATTTCCCTTCAACACATTTCCCTCTATCAAAGGAATTTTCCCTCATTTCCTTTGTATTTCTTCTATTTTCACGAATAGCGCCCCTTCTTCATTGTATTTCCCTGGACACTCTCGACAATTGATCTTTGCAAGATCTACGACCCTAACTTATTTTGTCCCACCGTCTTCCAACCACCTCCTTCGAACGACAACGCGCAATCTCCACCATTGGATGTTGTCATCCAACGGCCATGCTCCTAACCACAACCTTTGAAGCAGTCTGACCCAGCCACGTAGGATTTTATAATATTTTTTGTATTTTGCAAGTTTTAAAAGGTTTTTCAAATTATTTTAAAAGAAAATAAAAGCTGAGGATGACGATCCTCCAAGCTTTCATTTATCAAAGGGAAAATCATTCTACGGGGTTCCATACCACGTTTCGTCGGTGCATCATGAGCATTGATGCCATAAGAACCCTATGCGCACCTGCACATCAAAAAGACACAACAATGCATAATTGAAACAGAGAGTATCAGTATTGAAGATCAAATCAAACCAAAACTGAAGAATTGAAGATTAAATCACAGTTTTGGTGGATTACGGCTAAGATCGACAATCAAAAGCCTAATCCACTAAATTAAACACAGTTAAAGAACAAAAAGACAGAATTAGGCCAAACTAAGCCAAAACACAAAGAATCAAATCAAATTAACAGTGTTTTTAGAAAAATAATCAGATTTACCAGACTGAAAAAGCCTCCACTACCACATCAGAGGCTAATTGATTCCTCGCAGCTACCAAAGCCACCTGTAGCCTCAAAGCATTCAATAGAGGGCCGAGTAATGACTAGAACATAAGATATTTTCCCAATGCAGCTGAATAGTTATTATGAATCAAAGAAAATATAAACTATCTGCAAAGTTATTGCAAAGATGACATAGAGCCTTAAAAGTCAACAAAAGCTCCCCACCGAGCTTAATTCTTAATGTAAAACAATTAATACAGAGGAAATATTTGTAAGCTTCTCCATCGAGCCCCTCAAAGGCCGAGAAGTATTAATCTGTATTAATTGAACCTTGGAGATCTTTTATCCAATCCCACCTCCTCATTTCTTCTATAAATACTTCCATAGAAGATGAAACAATGTTGGTTGCAGAACTTTGAAATATACTTGTGCTCGAAACTTCTACCTGTAAATAATGTTCAAAGGCTCTTGAAGCTCTGTTTGTGATCTAATAAGATAGGCTGAGAAGTGAAGATGATTTCTGAACTGAAACATCGGACTTGAAGAATGTAACTGGTTTGCCATCAATAACAAGCTGATTCTTGGGATCCTGGTCTATATCATTGGTGAAGTGCTTCTTTCTGTGTAATTGTTTTGCTTTCGTGTATGCCATTTTGTCCATTTATTCTCTGATAAAGAACAACAAGCATAGAGTTAGGATTTACTGTTTACAGTACCCTTCTTTGACTGATAAGATTTATCTCAATGTTTTCCTCCAAATTTTATATTTAAGAATGATTCAATACAATCAAGCAGTTAGGAATGCTGGCGTTCCCTCGTCCTACTGTTTACTTTAAACATTATTCTTGAATGTTATTTTCATTATTTGCTTATTAAAGTCAGACTAGAAAAGTGATGGTGTGCCCTGTTTTCTAGCTTCTTCCTCCATAGGTAAATTCTGAAAGTTTCCCTAAGTGTATGCTGAAAGCAAACTAGATTTAAAAGTATCTTATCTGATCTTAAGTTGCATTTTGTTTCTCTTATGTGTTTTCATCCCTTCTGAAGGTAATTATGTAGATTACTGGATTGTTTGTCTATTGAGTTGCTTTAATACGAACTTGCCCAAGAGGTCTATGGTTAGCCCTTCCCTTTGGTTGTTTTAAACAGTTACTTAAAAGGCTTTTCTTGTTTGGACAGACTGTTAAATCCTAGTTGAAATTAGTGTCTGTTTCCACCCCTTCAAAACTTTTATTGTGTCCATTCCATCATTTTATCTCAAAAGATCTTGTGATATAGATGACTTTCCCCTTGGACCACTCTTGAAATTTTTGCTCAATTAAACCCTTTTATGACTCCATAGCCCAATGGACTAAAAACCAGTGTTATATCTATATTTTTAGCCAAAGCTTGTTCTGATTTCTTGCAACTTCACACCTTTGAACTCTTTCATTTTAGGACTTTCCACTCAACTGAAATCATGCTCAACCATCCAAAACAAACAAAAACCCTCGTTCTTAATAACTAGCCTAATATCATACATAAAACCTTTAAAGATAAATCAATCTTTGCACTTATTGGAGAGTTCCCTCTCCGGATTCAGGAGGGCTAGATCCTATAATCCCAAAGTGGTTCAAGTGTTCTCTCCACAGTTCTGGTCTCACCAATCTGCTGGAATTACGGGGAGCTAACAGGTCTAAAAATATTTTTTCTATAAACAAATTCATAGCACTCAATGGATTCTAAATGAAAAACACACTCCCCGCCGAGAGCAACTATGCATAGAATTAAGTAGCTAGAATCCCCAAGACCATGGATAAATGTTTCTCCTGCCAAAGAGAACGAACCATAATGTGATTAAAATTTGAAATGCCTTAACGGCCACCGAAGGAAGATGACATGGAGCTGAGTGTAATTGCTGGCATGATTCAACTAAAGGATTTAATGATATTCAGGGGGCATGATGCCACGTCCCTCCGTCCTTTGGTTAGATGAATTAGTAACAAGTTGTCACTACCCATCACCTCCCCCTCCCTTTATCTTGGAAAACATCCCATATAGGAAATACAATTATTTAAAAATAAAATATAACATATTTATTTACTTTTATATATGAAATACAATTATTTAAAAATAAAATATAACATAGTTATTTATTTTTATATTTTAATATATTTATTTAAAGTTCAAATATAATATTTTGATTTATTTCATTTTAATAAAGTATTCAATAATTTTATTTTTATTAAAATATGAATCAATATTATTTTTAATAACTAGAGATAAAATCATTATAAAATTAAAAAAATAATATTTATTCTATATTAAAAAAATCTCATATTATTTAATAATAAAATATTGATTTATGTTATTTTAATACATTGATAATAAAATATATAATTTAGATGGAGAAAATCCATCATTCTCACAAACAAAATATTTCAATATCATATTAATTAAAATAATTTATATCAACTTTATATATATATATATATATATATATATATATATATATATATATATATATATATATATATAGATATTTATATAAATAGTAATTGTAAGTAATAAAAAAAAAATTCTTGTGTCGTGAATTACTTTTTACATCACATTCTGAAACAATGTATAACTATTTTAATGTTTAACATGAAGTTGACACATACATTTAAAAAAAATATTAATAGAAATATTTTATTATATATTAAAAAAACAATTGAAATTAATTTTTCTTTTTTTGTGCATACAACTACATTTATATGTAGTTGACATAAATATATATATATATATATATATATATATATATATATATATATATATATATAACAAAAAAAATATTAATCATAAATTAAATATTCAGATATTCATAAAATAATTTTATCTTTTTTTTATAATTGAAAATAATAATAAAAAACTAACATATTTAGAGATTCAAAGATCAAATTTTGGTTTTATAGGCAATGTGAGTGAATGTGATTCAAACCAAGCCAATCATGACTTGATATTTCTTCCTATATACAATTCAAATATTACTCAAGGCTCTGTATATGTACCTTCCAAAATCTTCCTAAAAAGGGACGAAATTTACAATTCATGGGATACCTAGCCCATATCTTAGAATATTTGGCAATTGAATCATAGTTGTCCATATTATCCAGCTCTTGGGTTGCATGTTCATTAAGATTGAGAGGCTCTAGATTCTCCATATTCATTGAATTGGCTGAGAGAGAAGTATCATGGTTGCTCCTAGACAGATGGAGAGATGCATATTTATTTCTTCCAATTGAGTTCGAATGTACCCCATCTCATCCTCAATTTTGTTCAATTGATATTTTTGATCAATCAGTTTCTCCATGGCCACTAAGAGGGTAGATACTAACTGAATTTATTGAAGCTTAAGCCTCAAAATGGCAAAGGCATCCTCCTCTTCTTCTTCCTACATCCTGCAATATTCTCAAGCAGCTTGTATTTGAAATACAAAAGAAATTGAATAACTAGAAGGGTGTGAAAATCCAAAGAGCTACTTGAAACATGACCAACCAAAGGAGAGTCTAGACCATGAATCGAAGAAAACATAGCCAAATACCCACTGAGAGAGCCCAACAAGGGTGTAATTTCCCAATTCAAAAAGGGAAAATTATAGAAGAGCCCAAGTAACACCAAAAATGGAGGCTGACAACAAGTTAACCACATCATCCAACTCTAAATCACCAAGAGAAATAAATTAATACATGGGCCAACCTTCCTTGGCTCCCACTTCACATGTTAGAGATCAAATACAAAAAAATCCCTCAATGAAGATAAAATGAGGATATGATATGTGAAACTCTTAATCAACCCCTATGCTATAATTTTCCCTATACCAGGCTGCCACCTACATGGAATAAAACCTTTTGCATCACTAAACATCTCTAACCATGATGAGGCTCTGACTACTTCCCTTAGCATTCATACAATATAATCTTATGATCCATAATTGATGCATCTAGAAATCATGGGGGCGAGGGGGGTGGGCAGCATACCATCTGCTAACTGAACGTGTGCACGAGATGTCAAATGCATTGACGGGGGAGGATGAATGTAGACAATCAACATATCATCAACTTGGATAAGAAAACATGTGTCTTTCAATATGCATATAGCTAGCTTTAATCTTCCCGAAGTGTTAATCTACTTGATGCTTAATAGTCCATTGTTTGGAGTGGTATCCAATTTAATTAGGGAATTAAACATTTAGAATTGGATTTGTTTAATATTCTCTCTCCTTGGATTAAGTTGACCCCTTGATTAGCTAAATGGTTCACCTCCGAGTTATTGTTTCTAAAAATATGGATAGCTTCAAATTACTAAAATGTGTGCCACAATTCTCTAATCCTTTGTAGGAGTGTGTTTAGCCTTATATGTTCAAGGTATGATCCTTTTTACATATGAGAAATGAGATTATAGGAGTCTCTTACAACCATTATCTTCTCTTCCTTAAGGGATAAAGCTTGGAGAAGGCCCCAATATAAGTTGTATGCTTCCGCTTCATTATTTGTGGCTAGAACTAGGCACCAAGAATATTAAACTCCTTCTTGGGCAATAGATAACACACACCACACCCCACCCCCCATATATATATATATATATATATATATATATATATATATATAATCAAGTGCTTGAAATGAAAACTTTTTTTAATTGGAAGAAAATGAAGATCCCTCTCAACCCATGATAAATCCTAAATTAAGATGGAAGCATTTTGATGGTGCGTTGTTAACTACTATTGAGATGTGTAATTATTGGTGTGCTCAACATGTAGTTGACATGTTTTAGATGTAGAGATAACTAGCATATATACATCTTAACTCCATATTTATAAACTTCATGTCAATAAGGAACACATTTCACCTTAAGAGATTTAATCTCTCTTGGCTCATGAGTTAAGGTAGCTCTTAATTATATTTTAAACTTATCAATGATGTGTTACTCAATATGGGGGAGATGTATAATTTCTTCCATGTAGGTAATGGAGTTGACAATTACAAGGGTCAATGTAAATCCATTTTTAACTTTAGATCTATCATGTGTTAAGAGACATCAAATCCCTTAAAGGTGAAGACTTTTTTTAAATTGAACTTACAAATCTATTTGAGGAAAGATTTGCACCTTGAAAAGTGTATCATGTATTAAGACAAATCAAATCCTTAAAATAAAAAACTTTTTTAAAATTAAAATTCAATTAAGAAAAGGCGTGTTGAGAAACTTAATCCCTTTAAATATCTAAATTACAAATAAATTTACATTAATTTTAATAATAAATAACATTATAAGAAGATATCACATCAAAACATTATTCTCCTCTAGAAGTAAAATGTTTGTTAAATAAGTGTAATGTTAAAAGATTCCTTGTCCAGGAGGTCTTGGATAGATAGTAATGGATGTGATGTTAAAACACTCTTATATGCTAAGTAACTAGTTCAATTCCCCACCCTATTCTAGTGTTATTCTTGAACATATCCATAATATGGCTTCACCAATATCGAACTAGTTATTCTTGGACATGTCCATAATATGGCTTCACCAATATCAAACTTAAAAAAATGTTAAAAACATTCCTTGCCTTTCCTTTTTATCTAAATTATAACTTATTAGAACCAATTATTGGAGCAATGAACAGGTTTGGGATTCAGTTGTTGTAGCTATGAAAATGGTAAAGCTTTATTGCTGGGAAACGAGAATCCAAGGGAATGTGAATTTCCCAATTGTATATCCTTCAAGAAATGTACGATGTAATGTAACTTTCAAAGGTGTTATTGAGCTATGGAATGGAAAAAGAGAGTCCATGGTAATTTCATTTTCAAAATTTATCTATCCTTTGACAAAAAGAAAACCGAGTGTTAATTTCAAGCATTTTTGGAAAAGTGTGACATTGAAAGAAAAAAATGGAATTAAAAAAGGAATCCTAAGTTAACGCAAATTTCAAAGCCTATATATTCCTTCGTGAAAGGAAAGAACATCTATATCTGACAGTTGTTAGGAAATATGTAACCTTGAATTAGACATTAAGCAAAATTGGAACACAATGGAAGGTGATTGACATTTATTGAAAATGAGACCTTCACAGTGTTTTTAGCAAAACTAAAACTGCCACGCACATTTGAGGAAGACAAATGTCCAATTATTAACATTTCACATGCAAAATCTCAACATTAAATTTTACATGATTGGAAAATATGAGTGGGATGTTGAGTTTATGGTTTGTTTTGCTGTTTCAAGAGATTCAATTTGATAGCATGGTTTTAATTTGCTATTTATGCAGAAAATATAAAATAGAAGTTAATAATAGTTGTTTTTCAAATTATATTTTTTATGATTAAATATATTTAAAAAATTGAATATATATATATATATATATATATATATATATATATATATATAATATAATTTAATTTAATTTAATTGTTTAGTCACAATTAAGTATTATATTTTTACTATCATTAATGATTGAGAAATATGAAAAAGATGTCTTGGCTCATCATTGCACTTACCATATCCAGCTATAGGATTTGATGGTATGATTACAATTTCTATAAATAAGAAATGTTTTGTATTTAAAGATGAAATTTAATATAATAGTTTCAATTTTATTATTTTTAATAATAAAATTTAATGAATAATAAAAGTATATTTTAGTATTTTATATTTGATAATAAAATTTATATATATATATACATATATATTCAAAACTATCCATTATTAATAATATTTGTCTTTCAATTTTATTTTTTATCATCGAATTTTTTTTTATATAGATAGATAGATATCAAAACCATCAATGTTGATAATAATTGTTCCCACATGGTTGCCACATATTTATCCTATTTTATCAATAACATTTAAAACATCAAAATATGCATTGCTTTTGCTTTTATGAATGATTGAAAATATGAAGGATGATGTTTTTTATAATTTCAACCTTGAATGGCTGAGAACTGTTCTGGAAATAAATTATATAAATGGTCTTGAATGTTAATTGTTAGACATTTCATTTATAATTAAGAATAATTATTAAGAAATTAAAATAGACTACTGATACGTATATTAAAGTATTGATATGTATGTTTAAAAGATAAAAGGTTTTAGATAGATGTCTAGGAATTAAGGTAATCATTATAAATAATTAATAAAAATAACTATGTTATCAGCGTGTTTATTTTGAAATAAGTATTAAATGTTATTAAATTTTGCTTTTATAAACAACGTAAATTTTGGTGTGTAATAATTACAAATATTTATATTTACATTTTTATGCTTATTTTTAAAGTGTTGAAATTTTTTTGGTAAGTATATTTTTTACATCTTGTTTCTATCTATTATTTATGCAAGTACTTACTTAAATTATGGTGAGTAGTAACTAATGGTAAATATGTTTTTACATGAATATGAGTTATTTTCAAAGATTTTAATTTTGCACTGTTTTCTTATGAAGCTTAACAATGAAAAATCACTACACAAATATCCAAAAATCATGGCATAAATATTGCAATTGTATTTTTTTAATTATGACTGAAAAAATGAGACAGTTATCCACATGACATTGTATTGTGCAAAGGCTACAATAATACCTTCAAGTTATGGTCTCATCAAATGTTTGAAATATAAATCAATAATATTGAAAAATAAACATTTGTTTTTCAAAGCTTAACATTATAACTTGCATTGGTCAATGCTAAACTAATAATGATCAACAAACAAATCTATTGCTAGAATCCTACCTTGCCAGGGACGAATAAGACTTCAATTTTAGTTTAATTATAAATAATTGTTTGGTGGATGGTAGAGATTTAACTTTCATTGAATATTTAAGAATACTCTTAATAGTATACACAAATGAAAGGTTGAGATTTAACTCTTTTGGTTGAGGAGCTTGATTATCATCTTGATTTAGAGGACTTTGTTTTAGTTGAATGTATACCCCAGGAAGACTTGTCCCCCTCGCAGCGGCGGTTCGGAGGGATCCCCCGAAGCTAAAAATAGATGTAAAATTTCCTTGTAAAATATTGTAATTTCGTAGTCAATCTAGGTCATTCTAGGCAGATGATTTGATGGTAGAAGTTATGTTTAATTTAGGGTTTTTTCCCCTAGAAGGCAACCCCTCGGTTCATATGAGGGTATAATATTGCAATTGTGTATAGTGTGTATTCTGACACTGTGTGAGAGAGTAGAGGATATTACAACGTATCTATTGTAGGTTGTGTCTCTTCATTTTGTTGGATAATATAAAAGAAGGACTGGTTGTTTCTCTGTGGACATAGTCCAAGTTTGGTGAACCACCTATATCTGTGTCTCTCTTGTTTTATGTGTTTTATGTGTTTGTATTTCCGCATATTTTTATACATTCCAATGCTCTGTAATATATAATTGTCAAAAAATCTCCAAAGTAGTTATGCATTTTAAATTAAATTGATTAATTTAAAAAAATATCATATAAAGTGAGTTATGGTTTTTAGAGCATGTGGTATTGATAAGCCATGGTATTGACCGATGGTATTGTAACAAAGTCTATTTAAAGACTAAAATTATCAAGGTTAAAGTGTGCTTAAATATCTATGGTTAAGAATATCGTTCCATCTTTTTAAATGTATATATGTTTAACCCCCTGATGGGGGTGTAAATGTGAATTTTACAGGGGCCTTGGAGGCAGCACCCACCACCCCCTAGTACGCACTAAGCATTTAAGGGAGGAGGCAAGCTACCCTCGCATGCATGTGCATGCAATCTTCCAATTACCGATGGTTTTATTAAATGTCTTTGGTGGGCAATGAGACATTTCGTAGTGAGTGGAGAGGAGTTGAGGAAAGGTCCTCGACCTCGTGGTGCAACATATTTGCTAAAGATGAATGTGTAAGCATCATTGTGCTATGATTTGTGGTTGGATTTGAAGGTCTGAGTGGAGGTCGTGACAGTCAACATAAGCAGAGGTTACATGTTTTTTCTCCCTGGATTTCTGGTCTTGTGCATGGCCACTGGGAGATTTCTTTCTAGAAGGGTTGTCGAGGGCGTCTAGTTTCATGTGTGGTGCAAATTCTCAAGTGTTTTCTCTATTATACTTGGTCTCTGTGTTTCGACAGTTCGTTGTGTCTGGTTCTATGATTCTAGGGCATAAAATTTCAATTCTGGTCTATGGCATTAGTTCAGGGTGTTCTATCAATTTTTTATAAGGTGTTGTTCTAGGGCCCTTATTTAAGGCTAAGTTGGAGAATGTAAGTGGTTCTTGGCTCGTTATATAAGGCACTTGTCATTTTTTTTGGTCTCCTTGTTGTATGGAAAATGATCAATCACAATGCTACAATTTTATTATGGTTATCTGTGTAATGGTCATGGCAATTTTATATGGTTTTATGATTGAATTTTGGGTATATCCTTTGTTGTTTGAAAGTCGTTGGCGACGTTTTTATTTGGGTAATGTGGATGTTATCTCTACATGAGACTATTGGATAATGAGATAGGCTAGCTCTGGTTGTTGCCTTAATGTAATATGGGTTATGGGAGTCTTTAGTTTTTGGATGGGCATGGGGACTTTGTTGTTCTGGTTTTCAGTTGTAGCATGTTGAGGAGAGGTTGTATAGTCACTCTAGAAATTCAGGTAAATCTATGTAAAACATAATTTTGATTAATATAAAGCCTTAATTCACAAAAAAAAAAAAAGATGTATATATGTTTAAATTCTATATTAATTCTTTTAATAATAATAATAATGTCACACTTTAATTAGTTTTTATGAGTCTTTTAATTTTAGCAACGTAAGATGTATCATAAAGTAATTGTTTTGATGTTTATTATGGATTGATGTCTATCAGCAGGCCAACTATTTAATTTATATGGCTATGCTAATTGCTATACATATTAAAAAATATAATAATTTAGTGTTTTTGGCAATGAAAAAAAATCTTAAAATTAAATTAATTAATAAGACAACCCCTAGTTTCCCTCAAAAGTGCTCCAAAACACCCAAAAACCATTTGGTTGGGGTCCACGACTAGCACGACGGATTCACTCATTGAACCTTTGACATATCACGTGAGTTCGTGGTATACTAAATAATACCCCTAATTTGACTACATATTGGAAAATACATATGAAAATCACCTTATTTAATCCCCTACCAATACAAACCCAATACACCTTCCCAATTAAAAAACCCTTACTTTCACTAGATATTGTAGGTATTAATTTTTTCATTAACATTTTTTATACCCCTTTATATTTTTTCATTAACTTTGAACTCCGTTTTTTATACCTGCCAATATAAAAACCCTTTACCCCTAATATATGCTCAATGTATTATGTCATTTTCTTCCTCAATATATAACCCCCAATATAAACGCACACAGTATGGTATTGTTCCCCAGAAAAGCTCCCGTGGCGGCCGACGTGGTAATAAATCAACTGATTTATGACATAACTAGCTAGTCTATAACCGGTTAATGGAAACCCTCGCCACATGAATGGAAAACCCAATTTTTCTACTGATTAAATCCCTACATGTAATGAACTAACTAGTTTTGAATTATATATATATAATAATTATAAAAGGCAATAAATATTTTGAAACAATTAATCATGAATGAATTAGGGTGATCTTTCCAGATATTATGAAATTTTAAAATTTAATTAAAACTTTTAAACATTTTGGATGCCAAAATGAAATATTATTTTCAATTATTATTATGAATAATTGAAAAATATAATAAATTATTGTAATTTTTAATTTCTTATTTTAAAAAATATAAATATAGTCTCAATTTTATTAATACAAATAATTGAAAAATATAATTTATGATCATGTTGAGAGTTTGGAAGGGTATATTATAGGGAGCAAAAAAATAGCCATTAGACTAGAAAGGGTTAAGAGGGACTATGAGCATTAAATGAATCAAAGTATTGAAACTAATTTAGAAATAGAAATTATAAATTTAATATTGGATTAATTAATAAATGATAATTGACCATTAGGAGATCAATTATTGAATTTAAAATTTTGAATTATTTAAATTAAAATTTGAATAAAATTAATATTAATTAGAAATAGTTTATTCTAATTTTAATTTAAATAATTCAAAATTTTAAATTCAATAATTGATTTCCTTAAGGGTCAATTATTAATTAATTTGATATTAAATTTATAATTTCTATTTTCAAATTAGTTTCAATACTTTGATTCATGTAATGTTCATAGTCCCTCTTAAATCATGGTCCAATACTTTTCTCATTTTATCCTTTGGCAAGAAGCCAAAGCATAAGATTAAGATGAATAAAGTGTTCACTAGAAAACGACAATTTTCCCAAAACTCTCAACATTATGTCTACCATTGTAAAAATATTCATTCTCTATTATAATTTATGATTTTAAATTGTTATATTTAAAAATATCATATAATAATATGATTTTATTATATTTAGAAATAAAATTTAAAATTGTAATTTAAATAGAAAATAAAATTTAAAAATTCCCACATAATTCCTCATATTCATATGTGGTGTTAGAGTGCGGACAGGTGGGGGTATTTTGGCTATGGCCCCAAAAAAATAAATGAGGGTGGACGTGGCATAACACCCGCTCATGGTATATCTCGGTTTTCTCATCACCACAAAGTCTTACGCATGCATTGTGGTCATGAATGACCACAATGGAAAGAAATCTCAATAGTGGGTGGAATTAAATTGACCACAATGGAAAGAAATCTCAATAGTGGGTGGAATCTCAATAGTGGTTTGAATTTAATAATGAAGGGAAAGGTGATCAATGTTGAGTTCAATTTTGATAGCGATGAGTTACGAGTTGTCTATTCGGAGTAATTTTCAAAAAAAAAATTGAGGGTTAATATTTGTAATTAGATTATTTTTATATTTTTTTCAAAATAATTTTTGTTAATTTTTGTTTTTAAAAAAATGATTTGACCAAATTTTATAATATAAAAGTATTTTATTTTTGAAATTGCCAAAATTTTATAGAGATTATATATAAAATTATTATAAATTTGAGGATTAGTGAGATTCACTAAGGTTTCTACATTTTAAAATAAATTTCCATCCTTGAAATTTTTCCTATTGTGTCAAAGAAATTCAATGTGAGCGAAGAGGTAAATTAATATAGCTAGATATTCTGGCCACTCACGACTCCAAGCTTTCGCTCTTAATGCTTATTGATAGAAAGAAATTGTATGATGCTTAAATTATTCCCTGTGTCTCATGCACTAGCTACATTTTGTTGTTTCCTCTAGGGGTGAGGCTCCCCCACACCTCCCGCACCTGACTTCTCTGCTAACCTTTTATATTCCCTACTTCCTAGTATCTCCCAGTTCTCCTCTTCTTTTTTAGCATCTTTTATGGATGCCCATTATTCATCCTCTCTCCCTCTCCACAAGTCCTTAACCCTATTTGAGAACATAGATACTTGTTGTGGCTCAACCTTTGAGCACCATGCACCCATTCTCTTCCACCCCTTATTCTGCTTTGTCCACCCTCCTCATCACTCCTTATTTTTTCTTGTCATTGATCCTGATAACTCTCTAAACTCCATGATACCTTCACAACTAGCCAAATGCAAGCGTTATGCAGCCTATTAAAGGGAAATGTACAATTCGCAGGTCCATAAAAGAGAGAAGACTTTATCTGCCTTGTTTCATGCACACACATTGTGGCTGGCTCAAGAAGGAATTGCAGATGTTGAGCAAGACATTATATTGGAGCAAGGTTGCAAGTGAAATCACGATTTGGGTACCAAATGTTGAACACACTCGAGGTAGTTTCAACCAGTACATGTTCACCATAGACATCTACTTACACCTCAAAATATTGTTGGCGTGAGTCTTGCTAGATCCCAAAAAAGAAAGACATAAAATTTTGCTAATGCTTGAAGAAATACAACTCACAACCCAAGGACTGAACATGGGTCTACAACACATTAAGGCTCATTTGGGGCTTCCTCTCGATCCATGCTACTCACCGGGGAAGCAACAAAAACCCCATTTCTATTGAGAAATATGGCTTCGTCAAAACTAGATGAGAGATTATACTAACACATTTTTTGTTTATTTCCATAATTAGTATTTAAACCTTGAATTTATAGCATTTTTAACATGTCATAAAACTCATGGTATCAGTTTTGTAATTTTGTTTTTTAAAAACATTTATAAGTTTTACATACTTCAAAAGCATTAGTTTTATTAATAGTTTAATTTTTTTAATTCTAGATTAAACAAAACCATTAATTATCTTTTTTTCAAAATTTAAGAAATATTTTTTTTATAAAAAAATAATAATATGATTTTAATTAATTATGAAACTTGTTAAACATAAATATATAACTTCAATTTATTATTTTTAAAGATAAAATATAACTTCAGTTATTA
The DNA here is from genome assembly GCA_034641835.2 of Pinus albicaulis. Lineage (NCBI taxonomy): Eukaryota > Viridiplantae > Streptophyta > Pinopsida > Pinales > Pinaceae > Pinus > Pinus albicaulis. The sequence goes on along the minus strand of CM076571.1, from coordinate 719,270,051 downwards.
TATTTAAAGAAAAAATATAACTTCAGTTATTATATTTAAACATAAATATATAACTTCAATTTATTATTTTTAAAGATAAAATATATTTAAAAATGTAATTTAAATAAAAATTATGAATAAAATGTAGTATATAATAGTTTATGATTTCTAGTAATGGTTCTAAATATCCAAACTAAAACTAATTAATGCGATAGATCGAGAAAAAAAAACCTCATCATAAATTTTATTTTTATTATAATAAAAAATAATTAATTAAAACTTTTAAAAAATAATTTAGAAATAAAATATATTAAAAATTTAATTTCAATTTCCAAAGAAATCTGATTAAAGAGCGGTAAAATCCAAAACCATACATATCCAGCATTCAGTGTTATACTCTATCACCCATTGTTATAATTTACTACGCTTAGAAATGACGTATTGAACCACAAAAAAATACATCGTTTAGTCAAACTATATTTAACTATGCTTAAAAGAAATTTCATCGAACAAAGAAAATATCAGGTAAAACCAGGAGAACCTTATATGTACGTGAATTTCATGATACATACTTTGTGAGAATCTAGCACGAGCACAAACTCGAGCATAGTGGGGATGTAAATCTTTATCTATAATCATAGTTTTATTACAATGAGCAAATATGTTTTTTTGGTGGGGATAATAATTTTTTTGGTGGGGATGTAAATCTTTATTACTAGCTTAGATTCATCTTAATTCCAGTTTTATCAAGCGTCGAGAGGGATCAAATCTCTCTAGGTGTAAATCTTTTTTTTGAGTGTAAAAATTGAGGAAAGGTTTGCACCTCGATAGATCCGGAGTTAAGATGGATCTAGGTGGGTTTCAGTTGTGTGCGGCCAAGGAAAATCTATCGATAATATGAGGAACATATGATTAATTTTATCAATAATATGTAAATACATCTAATATTAATATAACCATTTTAAATATGCTAAGTATGTTATCAATAATATGTAAATACATCTAATATTAATATAACCATTTTAAATATGCTAAGTATGTTTAAGATGTATCTATTCATTTTGATTTTAAGTTTACTTAATTACTTCAGCTTGTTGAGATGATAGAGATCATAAATATTGTAAAATAACTTTAATGATGAAAAATGATGAAATAAAATTTTTGAATGCAAAGTCACAATGTAATAATATTGAATGATAGAAAATGTTAATAACAAGAATGTAATAAATTACAAATAGCCTTCATTGTGATCAATCTCAAACTATTTTCTTCTACTATCTTATTGTCACCTTGTTAGTTTTGTCATCTTTTCATATCAATTATATGAAAAAAATAGTTGAAATCATAAACCATTTAGATATTTAGCTTGAGTTGTTGTAGTAAACATCATACCTTGTCTCTCTTGCTCTCCAATATTATTAGGTTTAATTACTATAACACAAAAATAAATCTACATTGTCAATAATTTTTTGTGCTTACACTGAAATCAATGCACACTATTAATCCAATGACTTTAAAATTAATGTACCATCATACATCCAATTACATCAAATCAAAATCAACATATACACTAAAATCAATGCATCTAATGCAAAAAATCAAATAATATTAGAAAACAACATCTACATTTAAATCAAGGCATGTAATGCAAGTAATCAAGTAGGATTAGAAATCAACATCTATAGTCAAATCAATGCATTTAGTGCAAGTAAGTAAATAGGATTAGAAACCAACATATATACTAAAATCAATGCATCTAGTGCAAGCAATCAAATAGGATTATAAACCACCATCTACATTGAAATAAATGCATTTAATGCAAGCAATCAAATAGGATTAGAAATCATATATATTGAAATCAATGCATCTAGTGTAAGCAATCAAATATAATTAGAAAACAACATCTACATTGAAATTAATGCATCTAGTGCAAGAAATCAAATAAGATTAGAAATCACCATCTACACTGAAATCAATGCATTTAGTGCAAGCAATCAAATAGGGTAAGAAATCATCTACATTGAAATCAATGCATCTAGTGTAAGTAATCAAATATCATTAGAAATAAAATCTACAGTAAAATCAATGCATCTAGTTCAAACAATCAAATAGGATTAGAAATCACCATCTACACTAAAATCATTGCATCTATTGCAATAAATATTTCTCTCTCCCCCCCTCCACATATATCTATATGTCCCTCTATATCTCCTTCTTTGTCTCTTTATCTCACCCCCACAAACACACGCACACTCTCTCACTTCATATTTATCAATATTTTTGTCCCTCCCTCCCTGTCTCCATCTATCACTTCTTTCTCTTCACCTTCCATCTATATCTCTATCTCCCTTTGTCTCTCTATATCAACCCCAAAACATACACTCTCTTCCCTCCCTCTCCCCCTCTTCCCTCCCTCCCTCTCCCCTGCTTATATCTCTCTTCCCTCCTAATATCGTCTCTCCTTCTCTCTCCATCACCCTTATCACTCCCTCTCTCTCTCTTTCTCTCCAACTTTCACTCTCTATGTATTTCTTCTTACCTCCCTCTCTCTCCCCTTCTATCTCCATCTCTCTCCCTTTCTCTCCCACCTCTTTCTCTCTCTCTATCTTCACCTTCCAACTTTGTTAATATATGCCTCTCTCTCTTGCCTTCTCTCCTCCCTTCTCTCCATCTCTCCTTCTTTATCTCTTTATCTCACCCCCAAACATACACACTCTCTCTCCATCTCTCCCTTGTCACTCCCTCTCTCTCTCCACTTGTCACTCTATATTTATTTCTTTTCCCTGCCTCTCTCCTCCTCTCTCTCAAGTCCCCTGTCTTTTCCTTCCTCTCTCTTCCTTTCTCTCTTACCTCCCTCTCTCTTCCCCCATCACTCATTCTCTCTCTCTCTCTCTCTCTCTCTCTCTCTCGTTCCCCTACAATCCTCTCACTCCCCTCTCACTCTTTTCCTATCTCTCAAGTCCTCTCTCTCATCCTTCATCTCTCTCTCTCTCTCTCTCTCTCTCTCTCTCTCTCTCTCTCTATATGTATGTATGTGTGTGTGCATCTCCATCCCTCTCCTCTCTCTGTCTCTCTCAAATCCTCTATTCCCCCATCACTCTATCGCTCTCTCCAACTATGTTACTATATCCCTCCCTTTGTTCTTCTCTCTCCTTCTCTCCTCCCTCATCTCCATCACTCCTTCTATGTCTCTTTATCCAACCCCTAAACATAGATACTCTCTCTCTAGATCTCCCTTGTCACTCCCTCTCTCTCCACTTCTCACTCTCCACGTCTTTCTTCTTCTCTCCCTCTCTCCCACCTCCATCTTCATGTTTCCCTCTCCCTCTCCCTCTCTCTCTTTGGATTCCTCCTCTCCCCTCTCCTTCAATTTATCTCCATCTCTCCTTTGTCACTCCCGTTATTTCTCCACCTCTATCATATGTCTTTGTTTTTCCCTCCCATATATATCTAGAGTTAATATATATATAGTATTAATATAAAGTTATTAAATTTAATAATAATAATAATAATAATAATAATAATAATATTAATATTTTAATATTAATGTTAAGGTTAATAATGTTTTTTTTTTTGCATGCTATTAATATTAATTTGGTCCATAGGCTTCATATATAATTAGATGTTGAGTTCTACTTCTATTTGATATATTTTTATTTATTTACCTTACCTTTTTATACCTCTTTTAGAAATATAGTATTTGGCCCATGGTATTAATACTATTTGTCCCATGGTATTTGGCCCATAGGATTCACCTAAATAAAACCTCTTTTTTGAGTTTTTGTAATTACAAAGAGGTTTATGGAGTAAATAAAAAGAGGTTTTATTTATTTATGATACCTTTAGTTTATTTATATTTTTATTTATTTACCATACCTCCTGAGTAAGTAGAAAAATAGGTTTATTTATTTACCATATCTCTTGTTTATTTATATTTATATTTTTTTACCATATCTCTTTTTTCAGTGTTCTTAAAACTCTTCATATTTTAAATTTATATTGTTTAAATTTATTTGTAATCTATATGGTTATGTAAGTTATTATTTAAGCGGACATTATTTATATATTTTTTTTTTTTTATTTTGGCTTCCGAGATACTTGCACACACATCAGGGTCATATTGGGTTGTAGACTGTGCCTCAACACAATTGAATCATATAGCCCTAATACAATGAACCAATATATTTTTATATGTCTTTTGGTAGGAATTGAAGCTTGGTAAACGGGAGAACAAACCATGCTCCTAACCACCTAAGCTTGAGGTCCTATTATAACTCTTCTAGTTTGTAGAATGTATTGTTACATAATTTATTAAGAGTCATATCTATTAGATTATGCCCCATAGGATCGTAAAGTGTAAGATCAATAAATGTAAGTGGTCTTATTAAAGAATGTATACAACTTAGTGGTTGAGGACTCATTAATTGAGGTATACTAGGTACTTAGGTTTTGGTCAATAGAAGTTATATTATAATAAAATGTATGGAGTTATTTTTCAAGTGAATATTACAATATTTGAAACTCTTGTTATATTTGAAGTTTTCCTGGGCCCTTGAAGAGACGAGAAAAATGCATCCAATTTTGAATATCAATAAAGGTTTTCAAACTATTGTTATTTTCTATCTCTAGATTTGTGTGTTTTCTTTGCATAACTATATTTATGTCTACCTGCTCTCTTTAGTTTATTTACACAAATATGTACCATTGTTTTCTCTTAATGTTTTATTTTAGCTAACAAGGAACACCACAATATATCCATAACTAATATCAAAACAACCCAAATTATTGTTAGATATCTAATCCTTGGGATTATTGTGTATCCTAAATATTTAATTTAGGAGAAATATAAAGAGTTATAAGTGAATAGGAACAACCATTAGAACAATTCAAAAAATGAAACCAAAGGGCATATTTGAATGTATTTATATGTATTTAATAAAATTAAATTCATCCATGGAGTTATTCAAACCTAACTTATCAATGATTTCAAATTTCTTAATGTTTTTGATAATTTTATGATATATTATGTAGTTCTAGTGTTCTTTCAACATATCTTCTCCCTAATCCTAGGTGTTATTATTAGATGTGTCTTAGCTTCTACATAGGTCCTAGGTTGTGTTGATGATGGGAGTGACTTATCTATTAACTTTTTTCACATTCTAATAGAAAGAAACCTTTGGATCATCCTTGATGTCAACCCTTCGATGAGGTATCTCAATGTCTTAGGTTCCACTTTTTATACTTTAATTCCTAAGGAGCAAAGACACAAATGAGGTGTAAAGAATCAAAAGTGCATCTTCGTGTGGTACTCAAATACTACTAAGGCATACCATCTTTATGATGACGCAAATAAAGATTTTTTTCATAGACGTGATTTTTCTCGAATCCACTAAGAATGAAAATACTATATAGAGACAATTCGATTATCTGGATAGATTGAGTTATAAACTACATGGAATTTCCTCCTAATAGTTTGTCACAACACACCTCATAAAATAAATTGAAATCTATACAATGAAGGTTACATTCCTTTAGATTCCAAATTTGTTAATTATTGATTTTTTGCTTATGCATGAAATAGATAAAATGTGGAAAATAGAGCAACAAATACAACCACACACCATCCATAATGAAGATAAAAATTTTCTCTGGAAAACCCTTACGAGAGTCTAGAATAATTTATAAGGTGAGAATACCATGTTATCTTTTTCAAAGGAGAAGGCACTCTTTACTGAGTCTCTTGAGACCTATGGGCTATTAGGATGCTAGAAAGCACTAACCCCCCCCCCCTCCCTTCCCCAACATTGTTCTCTCTAGCTCCCACTCCTAGTTGCTTTGCTCTATTAATGAACAACATACAATAATGCTAGAATGGCACACCTATTCCTCCTATTGGCCCAATTTTAACATAGTATGATAGCCAAATAGGTGTCAAGATTGACTCCAAGTCTCAACTAAAGTTATAAATTTGAACATTATATACTCTTATTCATATTCCACATGTGGCTATGCCCTTTTACATGAGTAAAGGGGGATTCCACGGCATCCTCTTGAACCATGGAGGTTAAATCAAAGGGTCAACTTCCGAGAGGCATAATTTTTGCATACAAACTCTAATTAATATCTTTCTTGGTTTGTTGGAAATTTATACGAGTGTATAATAGTGTGACTAGTATTATGTTAAAGAAAAAAAAATTGACCCAAAAAACATTGTTTAATGCCTCAAAATGGCTCTAGAATTTTTTATACTAATTCTCCAATTTGAGACCCGCTAGTAAAAATGACCTTGCAAGTTGATTCCTCCAATTTTTCTACTCTTAGAGCATTGATATAGATAATAAATATTATAATTATCCAACATAGATCATAGATTTACCCATGTAAATAGATATCATGAATTTGATAATACAATTCTACATCTCTAGGCAAGGATCCCTATCTTGGATCAATCTTTGGAATCTCATTACAAAGTGCGATCTCCCCTTCATGTAGAAGATACAACTACTTCATTAGAATAGGAAGTTTAGTTGAGTGGATCTATGTTTGAGAGGATTTAAAGGGTGAACCTTGATGGGAATTCAATGCCATATTAATCATTGGAGCAACCTGGACCATTACAAAAATGTCCAAAGTGGCTCATAAAGACACTTTAACGTGTTTGTTATGATGATGTTGGAAATATAGGAATTAGAAGTTCAAAAAAAGAAAGACAATGGAGGTGACATATATGATTTAGATTCAATTAATTTCATATGGATATTCATATGATTATGAATTGAATTTATATACTAACTTTGAACCAAATTCCTTTGAATAAGGTACTTCTCATGATGAGTGGAAAGAACCTATGTACAAGAAGTATGATACTCTCATCAAGAATGGTACATGGAAGTTGGTGGATCCTCCATCTGAAACCAAACCAAATAGTTTCAAGAGGGTCTCCAAGAACAAGTAAAAATTATATGGCTCATTTAAAAATCATAATGTAAGGCTTGTAGTGAAACGATATGTTATGCAACTAGCTCACAAAATAGAAGAAAAGATAGATCAATGACTTAAAAATTAGCCTCTTCGAGGGGGAAACCTCCTTTACATTACATAATTGAAAAATTCTTGGATGATGTTAATTTTTGCAGCTAGAGTCAAATTCCACTTTGGACAACTCAGATGGTTAAGATATAATTTCATTAGGTTCATCTTTTCGAGAGGACCAAAATCGACCTATAGATCACCCCATCGGTTAAGCCGATGTTAAGTTATGAAATATTTTATTATTTTATGGGTTGTTGTCAATACATGTGGATTCATTTAAAGCCCCAAGAGGTCCCTCACAAAGTTATAAATAGAAGTGAACCCAAGCTCATTCTCACATATTCACTCATGAGATTTTCATTAATGCACTTTTTTCTCTGGGTCGTATTTTCTATTTTGGCTTGCATAGTTTCGTCAGGAGAAGCTCGCACAAGGTTTTGGGATCACAGATGACTGGATCGCATAAATATGGGTTTTCTAAGCCTAAACCACGAGCATAATACTCTAGTTTTTGGGCCAAAGCCACGAGTAAGCCATGTTAAGTTCACGACTGAGCTGATATAGCCATGGGCAGACCATGTTTAGGGCGCGACCAGGGTTTTAGAGTCAGATCGGGTTGATTTGGACCTCATCCACAGACACTGCGCGTCCAGGTCGTGGCTAAGGAGGATTCAACCACGGGTTGAGAACATTAATGTCACGGCTAAGGGATTTTAGGGGAAGATATGGATTGGATCACATTCAGTAGCTTGTGCAGTATCTTCATTCATCCGTCGCTCAGTCATAGTTGCTTCAAAATAGTCTTTGACAACATCCTGGATTCATAACTAGGACTTTGTAATTGATATCACTTGGTTTTGGTGATACATCAGATCCGTGCTCTTGATGTTGTAGATCTGCAAATTTGCAGATCTGATATATTTGTTTCTGATACATATATGTATTGGGCTCATTGTACTCTTTGCTGAAATTTTTTTATGACGATCTATTGAAGAAGAGGATCTGAAATGGTTTCCCCCACTATGGGGTTTTACCCTGGTCTTGGACCAATATTCTATCTCTTATGGTTTTTCAATTGTCTTGTTTGTCACTACATGCATTACTCTATCTTTAGTTACAATTTATGGTTATTTACACTGCTAATATTTGGATGCATCGTTAATGAACATGTAATTTGGGCTAAAGTAATTGATTCAACATAGAACGATCTGAAAAAATAACATGTTATCAGAGCTAAGGTGAAATACAATTCTAAGAGAAGGAAAAGTAGTGAATCTCTCATTATCAGAAAGTGTATCTATAATCCAAACTTGAGATGTCTTCCTCTACTTATCTGAATGGAATATATTAGTTTTGTTGTGCTAAGTATCCAAACAGTAATTAAATTGTGTGCATAAGGTTATCTGAAGAATGCATGTGAAACAAATGGTTTTCACTTAGTTAAACAGATTTATGTGTGAGGTTAAATCATGTAAATTTCTTGTATAACACTGTACATAAGTAAATAACAGAGAAATAAACATCACATATAACAATACTCAACAAATTTGATGAAGCAGTTCACCCCTCTTGGGCTACATCTGCTGGTCCATCTCCCAATGGCATATCTCTCATATCTTATTGCTCAAAAATGGTAAGTACATGTGAATAAAAGCCTAAAATGGTTTTTCTCTCTATAAAAACAACTTCATAATGCTTGAATTAGTCAGGAATGACTATTCATTTGTAGAAAACAGAGAATGGATTCTCAAAACACTAAAAACACCCTAGTGGCTCCTTAACCTCTCCTGAAGCTAAACCTACACAAAATGACCTTTGATGGCTCTGAAACCTTTTCCAATGTGTTCATAATGCCGATAATACCCAAAATTGACTATTCATTCCTCAAAATTGGTCGAATATGTAAGGAGTTATGGCCAAAACAAGAAACTTCCCAATATCCCTTAAAAAACTCCACTAATTGTGGAGAATTTGAGTTAACTGAAGTTAAATTGGTGGTTTCCGCTAGTTTTGGGTGCATGCTCCAAATTAGGTGGGCGGTTAACTATAGCATTTATTATGAGGGGCGGGGTGGTCACATGCCACCTCCGCCGCATAATCCGCTAACCATTAGAACTCCGTCGAGTGGGATGGAACCTGAAGTTTCGAGGTTCCATTCAAACCTTAACCACACAATAACTGTTTTCAAATTTTCATGTGACCAGTCTCGTGCTAACCGTCGAATTGACCGCCGTCTGTTATGGTGGGTCATGGTTCCAAGCATAAGGTCACATGAAGTGGGGGCTGGCCCCCTTTTTCCGCCAGTGCAAACTTCATTAAGGTTTAAATCAAAGCCACGACCCTATGGGTTAAGAAACAACCTGTGGGTATAACGGTCGGGTGCATGGTTAGCGAGCAGTAGGTGTTGTGCTCGACTCTCATGGCATATCAAAAATTTTACATGACCATTAGCCCTTTGGCCTGCGGCCACGTGGCAGCTTCTGGGCTGGCCACGTTGCACCCGTCGATAGGCCTAAATTTCAACAAGTCAACCCATCATCAAATCTAACGCTTCCACTTGGCCTTCAACGATTGGCCCAAACAGAATATTTCGGGGAATATTCCCTATAATATTCCCTATAATATTCTCTTTTTATTTTTTCAAATTTCCAGGTCAAACTTGGTCAAAGTCATTTTATTGGAGCTTATTTGGCTTTTAAAAACTTTATAACTTCTGCATACGACCTCTATTTTTCGAACCATTTGTGGTGCCAGAATCTCAGTGACAAGACCTTTCGGTCGTTTAGGTTGCAAACACTTTTGAGCACTTTCATTTTTGAGCATTTTTAAACAATAGATATGATCTCCTAATCACACCTCCCCAATGGGAAGCTTTTGGACCCCAAAATCTCTCTGGACTACTGAACATGAAGATGAGGACACTGTTTCCCCACTCTTCCAATATTAATCCACTGAAATTTCCCTGATTTCATTAATTGTAGCTTTTCATGAAACGACAAATTTTTCCTTGATTCCGTTGACCAACCATTGCTGACTTTGACATTGTCATCCTGCACAGTTTTGAAACTTGCAGAACAAAAAATTAACTTTGTAGTAAACATATTGTTTATAAATTGGTCTTTAATCAAAGGAAACTTAAAATTACTTTCACCTTGCATCCTGTCCTTATGGCGATTTTTTGTTGAATTTGCTTTGAACTTGTGTCGATTCCTAACCAAGTTTCCTCGCCATTGTACCATGCCTTTATGAAACCAGTAATGATCATTTCTGAATCTTGTGCCTTCTTTGTTAAGTTTCTTTGCCCTCTCTTGGACCTTTGCAACTTCTTGCACTGACACTTTGTTTTCAGCATCGTTCGACACCAAAGACGATTGCTGCAACTGCTTGTCATATTCTTTCAAAGACAACTTGCTTTCAAACTGAAACAAATCCTTATTTACATTAGCATTTGTATGAAAAGGATTATATAAAACTTCTCTTTGCTTAATCATCATCAATGTCAAGTTTTGTCTTGCATTGACGAGCCTCTTCATCTGCCCTGCATTAACTAAAGAAGAGTCTAGTTTTTTGTGATGAGATCTCACAATGTACTCCTTGCCATCTTTGAATAAATGGTATTTGTTCTCATGGCGATGGAAGATAGCTTTCCTATCATACAAGTAAGGACATCCCAACACCATACCTGTTATATCAAGTGGAACAACATCTAATTCAATTGTGTCAATGAAATGTGCAGTTATTGCAAAGCGCAACATGCACTTCTTTGAAACCTGTAAATTTGAATCCTTACAAATCCAACCAAGTGGATATGGTTTT